>JAVQMG010000105.1:16162500-16762500 GCA_032878915.1 Castanopsis chinensis
AGTGCAACTATATTTATATAGTGGTATTAAATATAGTTAATGGTAACTTTGGACTTGTTAAGAGTTGACAAAAAAGCCTAAGGCCCCTTGGAGCTAGTGTTTTATTGGTCCCTTTTGGTCCCATTCCAAGCCACATACTAAAGCCCAATTGAAAAGGCCCAAAAGGCCAACCCAATTAGATAACCAGTTAGATACAAAGGGAGAAACATATAGAATTTTTTATGTGTGACATCATTTGTAAAATGGTGTGTATGTGAGTGTAAGTCACTCCATTCTTCTCCCTTTGAAAACTGATTGGGAGACCACACTTCTTGGTCATTAGTAGAATTGGAGTGAAGATTAAAAGTGTTCTCAAGTGCTTCTGATCTTTTTTTTGAAATTCACCGCTTCAAGGTACGCTCTCTTGTTCTTGAATTCTGAAATTTAAATAGTGCATGTTATCTATTACGATGAAGAAGATCTGTTTATTTTCCGCTACGTATGTCTTGTATGTGATACAAACATGTATTTTTTCAACAATTGGTATCAGCGGGGTCTTCAATTTCGAATTGTATAACATGCTTTATGAGTTTTGGAATCAAGAATGATAGTTTCATGATGTTAGAAGTTAAGCAATTGGTTTTCTACATGGTTGATTGAAATTATGTTTTGATGTTTCTAAAAAAAAAAAAAAAAATTCTGTTTTGATGAAAACTGAAATTGATGTTATGATGTTGTTTAAGTTTTATATTAAGTATGTTAATTTGAACTTTAAGGCTTTAACATCAATGGAAATCAGTTTTGATATCAATTTCTATCTATCATGTTCATATGATGGTTGTTTGTTCATGAAAAACCATAGAAAAATTCTGGAAATTCGAAGTTCATGAGTTTCGATCGATCGAGTGAATTGGTGGCCAATCTGCTTGATTCAATTGATACCCGATTGCTAGTCGATCGATTGAATTTTATTTTTCGATCGATTGAGCAACGATCAAGTACCGATCGAGCTAGTCAGATAGTCAGGTTCGAATTTTTTAATTTTTTTGATTGATTGAGGGGCACATTCGATCGATCGAAAACTGGGAATTCATAATTTTTTTAAGTGTTTTCAATTTTAATAGTGCAAGGCTGTGTGTGATTAGATTACGCATGTTTTCTAATTAAAAACTTTTAATTTAAAACATTTAGTGGTAGAGAGATACAAGGGTTGGATCTCACGGCCTCCATTATTGGTTCATAGTAGTATGGACAAGCACTTCATCTTGGCGTATATGCCTCACGATCCCAAAGGAGGGTGTATTATTCCATGGTACTACAAGGTTAAACACTATAAAGGGAGATGAAATGTGGAACATTATTCCTTACAATCAACCATAGGTAAACTAGTGACAACAAATCCTCTTTTGGCTAGTACTCTAATAATTTCATTTCTCATTACCAAAAGGTTGTGCTCAACAGAACCAAAGTGTAATTTTTATTTTATTTTTTAATTTATAAAAAACAAAAAAAATTATGGTTTATTGGTATATTTATGTAACGTCCCTTTAATATTGTGATGGTTCCGAACCAACATCTTTTCATCTCTTTCTCTTACTTTGGTCAAGCCCCTCTCTCCTCTCTCATTCAATTGATAATTTGACCATGGTCGATTAACACGAGTTCAATCCAACATGATTAGGTTGGGTTATTGGTTGAACAAAAACCCGATTGAACTTGATATGTGAACACGCCTAAGTATGAAAGCAAGGCATGCATAATCTTCTCATGTAGAAAGTAAAGAGAAAATGAGGATATATCAAGAGAAAGTCTTTAGGCACAATAAAATCTCCCAATATTTTTACATCACCCTTGTTTTGATTTTTGAATTGTGCATTGTGGTGAGTTCAAGAATAATTTTCTTTTAATTTTTTTTTTTTTTTATAATTTCATTTATTCTTACTTTGACGAATGGTGGCATGCCACCTCAGCTTGTGAAAATAGTAAGATTTTTTTGTGCCTGTCTTTGTGGATTTGAAAACAAATTGACGAAGAATTGGCATTTAAGATGAAAGGTATTCAATCTCAAAAGGTGCCTATTACCAATAGACTTGTGAATATGGTGGTGCTGTAATTAGCAACCCCTAAATCTACTGCACCTGCAGTCTTGATGCAGGAGGCTGATTAACTTTCACTACTCGATGCAATTGGTGAGATGATACTATTTCTCCATAGTCAAATTCCATCCTAACCTTTTCACTTGTGGATGGTCCAAAGATGTGTATTTAAAAATAATAAAAAAATTAAACATAAAATAAAATTCAGAGCAAAGAGAGATGTTTCAATAAAATAATGAAGTTGAAGCTTTGGCTATTGCGAGAGCCATCTCCTTTGCTCATTGTTGATGTTCATTTTGGAAAAAGCCCAACAACAGGAAAAAGCCCCACAAAATGGGTAGGAAAAGAGTTAATGGATTGAAAAAAAAAAAACCCATCAAGCCCGAATGGCAAGAATGATTTAGGCCCATAAAGTAAACAAATGGGCCTTAAGAAAAGCAAATGGGACTACGGGGGCCCAAAGGAATAAATAGTAAACCCCTGGGCATTATGTAATGTAGAAAAGTGAGAATGAGCCATAGCAAGCCGGAAGTAATGAAGTAAGAAAGTAAGGGGTTGATGGAAAGCCCATGAACTCCAAGGATGAAGGATATGCTAATTTGGCCAGGGAAACCCAATAGAGTTAGTAAACGCCTATAGGAATGTAGAGTTGGAAATGGGCCAAGGAAAGAAAATGGGCCGAGGATGCCCAACAAGGAAAAAATGGACCAAAGGAATCCACAAGCAATGTAATGGATTAAGAAAGCCCAAAAAAACATGACTATAAACCTAATGACAATATTGGGACATTGTAACTAATTGAGGGAAGAGCATACAGTAGGCTCGAAAGAGGCTCAACAAGAGGGGAACAAATAGCATGTAGCAAGAATAATAGAATGGCATGGCAAGAACATTGGCAAGCCAACGAAAGGAACAAGTAGTGGACTAAAAGAGAGAAAAGCCCACAATCAAGCAAGGTCTAGCCCTTAGGAGTGGCAGCATGCACAGGCAAGCCTTCAGTTCATGGTAAACGCATGAGCAGTAGATAAGTTTTGGACATACACGGAAGTGGAGCATGCACAAGGCCCAGGGACTACCAACATGTACCTAACCAATACAAGAGTGGTGGGTCATTGGTCAGAGGTAAGAGAGGATATGGTCTGGTGAGTAAGGAAAATGGAAGGCCTATTTTGGGGTTCCTACTCAAACTCTTGTGGGGGAAATATTTTGCTGGGATGACATACTATTCAAAAGAAAGAGGATGAGTTAGAACCACTAGGTGCATGCCACGAGGGATAGTGTGAGAGAGAATGCCCACCTTGTTGCGAATAAGCATACCACGGTGAACAAGAAAACAAAGTAAATTTTTTTTGTCTGGCAATGGGGTGTGGCACGACCAGCATAGGCAAGTGGTGGTGGCCGGGCAGCTGACAAGCCAGTAAGTGGTCTAGACGTACACCCACACCCAGACAAAAGTAGTTAAGGGGTAAAATAGTAAAAATCAGTCACAGCAGACAGTATATGAAGGGCTCTCGCCGTGTACAATATCATCACCACAACAGTAGCAACCACTAGGAAAGAATTACAACACCGCCATCACCATAACACTACACAAGTAAGCACGAAGAAAGAAAGAAAAGGAGTGGGAGAGAATCAAAGTAACAAAACGGAAAAGAAAGAGAAAGAGAATCAGGAAGAGAAATAGGGAGTGTAGAATGGCAGACATGCACCAATAGGCTAATCTCTTTTCTCCCTCTAAAAGCCTACCCTCTGTTGAAGATAAATGATTTATTTGGGTATAAGCCATTCAGGCCCGTTCCCTCAAAGTAGGTAATTTCTAACAGTAGGATTCTCTTGCGAGGTTATCCACATTGAGGAAGTGGTTTCCTTCTTGGTCTTAATCCCGTAACACAACTAAACATGGCAGACTAACCTTTTCTCCTTTTGATTTTATTGTTCATCATGATTATTTTCTTTCTTGTCTTTGTAATTTTACTTATAACGCATTTCTTATTGCTATATCGTTTATTTTGTTAAGGATTCTTTTCTTATTTCATCTAATGGGAAGCATATTGCCTTTATTATTGTCATACTGTACTTGTCTATCATAACTCTTCTATAACAGTTTCGGCTGCCACAGGTATGTAACCCAAGTTTTAGCAAAAAGGGGCATAGTTTGTGCACAAGTCGGCCCAAGGTAGGTTGCAATTGGACTAGTCCCAACTCTCATATCCAAAATACTTGGGCCTCGGTACGGCAGGAGATAGTCCAGCCCAAAATCACAAAAGGCCCACCACACTCATGAACTCAGCTTCTCATCTTTCCTCCTTAAAGGACCCTGAAGTTGTAATTAAGGCACTTATAAGCGAATAATAATCCTTCACCTCTTATGGTCATATCCTAGCTTCTGCCAAGTCCACCACAAATGCCTATAGTTGTATTTCTTTATCTAACATGCATAGACTAACAGGTACCTGTAATTGTAACAATGCTAGATAGCTGGGTTTAGACAGTTAGGCAGTTAATGTAGTAGGCAGTTAGGATGGAAGGGTAGTTGACTTAGGGTACTGATGATAGGGATTGTATAAAAGAGGGAAGTTGTATTTGGTAAGGGCATGCTTAATAAGACTGAATTGATTACTCTCTCTCTCTCTCTCTCTCTTTCTTTCTCTCTCAACCTTTATCCATATCCCTGTCTTCTTCTTATGGAGGTCTGATCCCCTCAAAGTGATCAATAACATTTCAACCACCCATTCCCACACCCTAGGTTCTTAACATTTTGGTATCAGAGCATTGATCCTTCTTCCCCACCATGGCTAAAACTGGTGCCCAGACTCGAAACACAGAAAAGATTGCAGCTTTGTCTAAAGCTTCGAAATAACATGAGCAAACTTTACAAGAGATTCAGAAGCAATTGCACGCCATTAATGTATTCATGCAGAGAATGGTTGAAGCCGAAGAAAAGAAATAGCAAAGCCCAAATTTAGGGTCCAGAGCTTTCTTGATTAACAACAATTTGGAGGTCTCAGAACCTGAAATTGGAGTTTCCTCAGTTTCAAAGGGAAGATCTTACCTGCTGGGTGTATCGTGCAAGGAAATTCTTCTCCTACAATCATACCTCAGAACACCAACAGGTGATGATGGCCTCATATCACCTTAATGGGGAAGCCTTGATCTGGTTTCAGAATGCAGAGCAAGCTAAAAGGTTTGCTAGTTAGGAAGTTTTCATCCAAGCTTTACAAACCAGGATTGAAGCTACAACCTATGATAATCCTATGGAGGCATTGACTCGCCTCAAACAAACTTCTACAGTGGTATCATATAAAGGTAATTTCGAGATCCTTTCTAACAAAATAGTAGGATTATTTGAGACTCATAAATTGATTTGCTTCTTAAGTGGCTTAAAAGATGAAATTAGGTTGCTTGTAAGGATGTTAGTAACTAAAACCCATAATGAGGCATGTGGTTTAGCTAAGATTTAGGTGGAGTACTTACTGAGTTGCAAGAAAGGGTTCAGGGGAGTAGTTGATAATGGAAGACCTTCAATCCCGGGTTTGCCTAAGTCTGAAGGTAGAGTTGATTCTAGGATTAAGCTTCCTTTACAGAAATTAACTAGATCTTAGATGGAAGAAAGGAGGAAATTAGGCCTTTGTTACAATTGTGATGAAAAATGGCAAAGTAGTCATAGCTGTAAGGGAGCTAAGTTGTTCTTGTTGGAAGAATTACCTATGGAAGTTGATCAGAAGCCTCATGGGGTGCAGTTGGTTGAGATAGAGGATGATGGAGTGTTGGTGGAACAGCATGAAGAGAACAATGGGGCTATTGGAATTACTTTATATGCCTTATTTGGTAATCATTCTTCTACAACCATGAGGGTTAAGGGAAGAATTCATAATCATGAGGTAGTTTCACTTTTGGATTTAGGTAGCACTCATAATTTCATTGATGTTGCTATCTTACCAATCTTGAAGTTGCCCTTTGATTCTTCTCAAGTGTTGGATGTTAAGGTTGCTGATGGTAATGTCATTAGGACCTTGGGGTTTGTCATGTAGTGATTCTTTTGATGTAAGGGCATAAGTTTACAATTGATTTTAATGTCCAACACCTAGGGGGTTGTGAGGTAGTGTTGGGTACTCAATGGTTATGTACTTTGGGTGTAATTAGTTGGGATTTTCAGTTAATGACCATGGAGTTTTGTCACTTGGGTAAAAGGGTGTTCCTACAAGGGTTAAAGCCTACTGGTTCCTCTTTCCAAGATGCAGATAGGTTCTTCATTGGTTCAGCTAGGAAGGGACTGGTCCTTCGAATTACTGATGTTAAGCTTGTTGCTATTGCCCAGTCACATCTTCCAGTAGCTCTCTCTGACTTGTTGGATGAGTATTCCAAGGTTTTTGAGATGCCATCTGGTCTACCCCCTATTTGTGGTCATGAGCATGGTATCACACTTAAGGAAGGTTCCCAGCCAGTGTGTGAAAGACCCTATAGGTATCCCTACTTCCAAAAATCTGAAATTGAAAAGATAGTTAATGAATTGCTTGATTTAGGTTCTATTCAACCAAGTTAAAGTCCCTATTCCTCCCCAGTTCTGTTGGTGAGAAAGGCTGATGGTAGTTGGAGGATGTGTATAGAATATAGGGCTCTTAATAAAGCTACTATTAAAGACAAATTCTCAATTCCTGTGGTAGATGAGTTATTGGATGAATTAGCTGGCGCATCTATTTTTTCTAAGTTGGACTTGAGGTCTGGCTATCATTAAATAAGGATGAAGCCTGAGGATGTTCCTAAAACAGCTTTTAGGACACATGAGGGGCATTATGAATTTTTGGTGATCCAATGCTCCCTTTACATTTCAGGCTTTAATGAATGCTATTTTTGAACCCTATTTGAGGAAGTTTGTTTTGGTCTTTTTTGATGACATTTTGGTCTTTAGTTCTTCATTGTCTGCCTATCTGGTTCACTTAAGGATTGTGTTTGATGCTTTACTCTCACATTAGCTGTATCCAAAGAAATCCAAATGTGTGTTTGGCTGTTCTGAGGTGGAGTACTTATGGCACATCATTTCAGGCTATGGTGTTCAAGCTGATCCTAAAAACACCTCTGCTATGCAACAGTGGCTTATCCCCACTTCTGTTAAAGCTTTAAGGGGTTTCTTGGGACTCATAGGATACTACAGGAAGTTCATCGAGGGATATGGTTCCATTGCTCAACCCTTGACAAATTTTCTTAACAAAGATTCATTCCATTGGGATGATAAGGCTCAACAAGCATTCACAAGTCTTAAGGAGGCAGTCTCTCATCCTTTAGTTTTGGCACTACCAGACTTTTCATAACCTTTTGTCATTGAATGTGATGCATTTGGTACTGGATTGAGGGCTGTTTTGATGTAGCACAATTGACCCATTGCATTTCATAGCCAAGCTTTAAAGGGAAAGCATCTCCATCTATCTACCTATGAAATTGAGTTGCTGGCCTTGGTAACTGCAAGAAGGAAATGGAGACCTTACCTGGTGGGTAAACCCTTTGTGGTGAAGACTGACCATCAAAGTTTAAAGTTTCTATTTGAGCAATGAATTGCAACACCTGCACAGCAGAAATGGTTGGCCAAATTGTTAGGTTATGTGTTTGTGGTTGAGTACAAGAAAGGAGTGGATAACAAAGTGGCTGATGCCCTTTCTAGACAATTTAAAGCCATTTCTGGACCTGATTCTGATCAATTGGGTAGCAATAGTGCTTCTGTGGGCTGTTTGTGTCTCTTATCAGTTCCAGTCCCAACATGGCTGCTCATTCTCAAGGATAGTTACTCTTCTAACGCTAAAATTCAGCATATTATTCAGTCAATCCAGTCTAGTACTTCTCCAAAAGGTTTCACTTTTCAAAATGATTTGTTCTTTTACAAAGGGAGGTTTTATTTAGATTCTACTTGTCCTTTAAAGGTTCAGATTCTACAGCATGTGCATAGTAGTCCATTGGCTGGACATTGTGGCTTTCTTAAATCCTATGAAAGAGCTAAGAGGGAATTCTTTTGACATGGCATGAAAAAGGATGTCAAGCAGTTCATTAGGGAGTGTGATGTGTGTCAAAGGGTGAAGTTAGAGACCCAATGGTGAGTGATAGAGATGCTACCTTTACCTCTATCTTTTGGACTGAACTATTCAGATTACAGGGCACTGAGTTGACCTTGTCTACTGCATACCATCCCCAATTTGATGGCCAAATTGAGGTGGTGAATAGGAGCTTGGAGCAATACTTGAGGGCCTTTAATTATGACAGACCTTATAAGTGGGCTAACTAGCTTCCCTTGACAGAATTTTGGTTCAACACCAACTTTCACACCAACCTTAAGCTCACTCCATTTGAAGCACTTTATGGGTTCCCACCTCTTAAATTACAAGCTTACATAGTTGGTACCACTAGGGTGGATGTCCTAGACTCCTTACTCAGTCAAAGGTAGGAAGTTTTGGCTAGCTCAAGGGTCACCTTCTACCTGCACAAGAATAGATGAAACTTCCGCTGATAAGTAAAAGGTTGTAAGATCTTTTCAGCTTGGTGACTGGGTCTATCTCAAATTGCAACCAGATAGGCAAAGGACCTTAGCTTACAAAGGGAAATGGAAGCTCTCATCTAGGTACTTTGGGCCTTTCCAAGTGATTCAATTTTTTGGTAAAGTGTCTTACAAGCTGGCATTACCACCAAAATAAAAAATTCATCTTGCTTTTCATGTTTCCTGCTTAAAATTGAAGTTGGGTAGGCAAGTCACTCCTTTTCCTACCCTGCGACCAGTGGATGATACAGGGCAGCCTTGTTCTAAGACCATTACAGTCCTACAGACTAGAAAAAAATCCTTGAGAACCCGAGATGTTACTGAAGTGCTAGTTCATTGGCTAGGTTCTACTGCAGAGGAAGCTATTTGGGAGTCCTTGCATTAGCTTCAGATTTCTTTTCCTCACCTTGTGGACAAGGTGCTGTGAATGGGAGGGGTAATGACAGGTACATGTAATTGTAAAAATGCTAGACAGCTAGGTTTAGACAGTTAGGCAGTTAAGGTAGTAGGCAGTTAGGATGGAAGGGTAGTTGACTTAGGGTACTAATGATAAGGATTGTATAAAAGGGGGAAGTTGTATTTTGTAAGGGCATGCTTAATAAGACTGAATTGATTACTCCCTCACTCTCTCTCTCTCTCTCTCTCTCTCTCTCTCTCAACCTCTATCCCTATCCTTGTCTTCTTCTTATGGAGGTCTGATCCCCTCAAAGTGATCAACAACATTTTAACCACCCATTCCCACGCCCTAAGTTCTTAACATAGACTAGGCAATTCTTTAGCTCATAACCTAACTAAACATGCAAGACAGGTTAGAGGTTATTTATTAGCTCATAACCTAACAAACCTAATTTGTTAGAATTATGAGAGCTATGGTGAGAATAGGCTCAGTCTGACCATATGATTAGAGAGGAGTAAAAAAAAAAAAAATAATAAAGAACACAACATAGGTTAAAGTTTTAAAGGGTTTTTTTTTTTTTTTTTGAATAATCAAACGTAACCAAATTTCATTAGTTGGGACTCAAAAATTTGCTCGCAAAATTTTAAAGGGTTAAAGAAACTTAATGGGAGACCATTTTAACAATTTTTCTCTCTATAGGTATGGTTAGTATATAGCATAAAGAGAAAGGCCTTTTTTCATCAAACTTAACACATTACTCTAGAATATATGATTCATTCAGTAAAGTATGAAGCCAGTTAAGAAAGCTTCTTGTGCAGAAATAAAATTAACAAAGGTGCAAGCGGCTTATACCGGAAAAAAGAGTTTAGCTAGCCCACTTGATATCTATTTCCTAGGATCCATATCTCGTGCAATACCTAAGGTATTGCATGGTGTGCAATACCTAAAATCTCAGCCATAGATTTAATTTAATAGCTTTAATCTCTAACACCTCACCAAATAACGAAAAGACTATTTTGCCCTTAAAAAATTTCACTCGCCCACTGTTTTTGTTTTAGCCCTAACTTTTCACAAACTCAAAGTTTCTGCCTCTCCTTTCTCTGTTTCTACTTCAATCCATTGTCACAGCAGCTCGGTACCAGTCCACACATGGCCAAATCCCTCACCACCACCGATGATGCTTGCCACTATGGCATTCTCCTCGTCTCTCTCTCTCTCTCACACACACACACACACACACACATACACACACACACACACACATCTGCGTTTCTCTGTTTTCTCCTTCTCTCAAGCCCAGCCGTGGCCGAGTTTTTGCTTCCACTCACACCTATCGTCGTTGGCAGTGCCTTTCATCGGCGTCACAACCACTAGTGGCCACAGGTCCAACTTTCTTATTCTTTATTTTCTTTCTCTTTTATTTTTTCTCAAATTTTATTTGCCTTCTAGACAAGAACAAAACCCCTTTGACACTCATTTTGTTTCATTTTTTTATTAGTTTGATGAATAACATTTTGTTTCAGTTTTTATTAGCTTGATGAATAGGTTTTCTTGTTTGGATTTTTGGAATTAGCAATAACTGTTATTATTGGCATTTTCAAAGTTGATTTTTGGGTTGGCATTGAAGATGTTTGTTGAAATGCTTCATAGAGTTTTAGTTTATTTCTCTGTATTCTGCCTTTTGTTTTTGGATTTTTATGCTAAAACTGTGATGCTGTGTGTATGGAAATTGGATTTTTGATGCTGTGTGTATGGAAATTGGATTTTTTTTTATTAGCTTGATTAATGGGTTTTCTTGTTGAGTGTAAAGCTTGATGGTTTTGCTTGAGTTTGAAAATTGGGGCTTTGCAATATGGCCGAATCTGTTGTGATTGAATGAAAATGGGTTTTCTTGTAATTGTTGTTTGTATGGGTCTATTGGTTTTGACATTTTGGAAATGTTGATACTAAATCTATGAATTTTTCTTCTAATCTTGATTTCTTTGCCTAAGAGTATCCATTTCTTATTCCTTAGTTTCTTTCACTGAAATAGAACTATGCTCTAATGAGTTTGTGTTGAAGAATATTTTTTGTTTCAATCCAAACTGTAACCAAGTTTGCTATGTAATGGAGCACTGCAAACAAAATTTCAAACAATGGTTGCAAAAGAATTATCTCTCTGATCAACAAGGCAAAAATCTGAATCCAGAATTTCTTCCAATTCTTAGGTAATATATATTTTATTTCTTTTGTCTTCATCAAAACCAATTTTTAGATTGTCACTCTTTTCTTGGCTATGTGATAGGGATGTTTTAAGGGGCATTGATTATCTCCCTCATGTGAAAAAGAGATGTCATGGCAAGTTAAGTGAGACATATATTGTGATCGTGAATGGTCTGGCCAAGATTACAGGAATGGTAAATGATATTTCAAAGACTTATCTAGATGATTATTCAAATTATAAGCACTTGGTGACCATTGTTCGAAGATCCTTCAAAACCGAGCAACATGACATTCCAACAAAACTTAAGTTGTTTCTTACCTACATCTCAAAGACAGAACCCAGCCAGTAAGCAAGTAAACTTTACACACACACACATTAATATTTATTGTAAAATATCTCACTTAAACTTCTTTTTATTCTTGTCCAGGTTGCTCAATATTGAAAATCATCCAATTTTTCTATCCCCTTTACAAAGATTGAGCTACAGGGTGATTGCTCAAACTTTCTTGTATTTTGGAAAGTCGAAAAGGTCCTTTGCGTTGGCACTAAATGAAAAGCTTGGTAAATGTGAATGGAAGCTCAATGTCAAAACTACTGGTACATTTGTTATGGTGCTTGTGCTAGGATGTGTGCCCTTAAATCCTATTATATGATGCTATGTATGACTTAATGTTGTGTTTAATAAAGTTGTTTTATTATTATTTAAAATAATGGTAACATGAGACATTATCATATAGTCCATGAGATGCATTGTATGTAATTTATGTGAAAAGTCACAGAAGATATAAATCACAAGTTCTTTGGAAATTCAAAATTGTAGTTTGTAGTTGGTGATGAAATTGGGCATTTCATCTGCGAAGACTATAACGTATCAACTAAGATGATTTGTCTTAATCATGGAAGTGGAGACTTCTAGTTGATATGTTGATATGTTTTAAGAGTTAAGGCATATTGAACTGGACCGCTGTAAGATTTATTATTCTCCTAACAACTGTCAAATGAATAATAAATCTCACGACTTCTATTTGCATGAACTCTTAATCCTGAAAGAATAATGGACCTGATTATAAGGTATAGGTTGCTTTGATATATCAGGAATGAGATATAATGTAACGGTCAAAATCTCAGTATGTTGGGCAACCATATTTAGTGTTGATGGAACATATATTCTCAAGATGGAATTCATAATCTTTTAACGAAAATATAAAATATTCCCTTGAGATAAGTTTAATGGATTCAGTTATTCAAAGAGTTAGGCTAACCACTTTGGTAAAAAATTACTAAAGTATATATTTATGAAATTGGATTTCATAAATATATAATGAATAACTTTAAAGGATTAAACTAGGTACTCAAGGATGAGATGTAATAATTTACAAAGTGGCAATCTACATTCATGACATTGTGTTACTACAAATATTTTATGAAAGAGTTGAGTGTACAATAAAGTCTTGTGATATAATTTACTAATAAGGCCTAGAGTGCAATTATATTTATATAGTAGTATTAAATATAATTAATGGTAATTTTAGACTTGTCAAGAGTTGACAGAAAAGCCCAAGGCTCATTAGAGTTAGTGTCTTATTGGCATTTTTGGTCCCACTCCAAGCTACACACTAAAGCCTAATTGGAAAGGTCCAATAGATCAGTCCAATTAGATAATTAGTTAGTTATAAAGGGAGAAACATACAGAATTTTTTATAAGAAAATAATAAAAAGGAGAGACATCATTGTGAAATGGGTGTATCTGTGAGTGAAGTCACTCGATAATTCTCCGTTAGAAACTGATTGAGAGATTACACTTTTTGGGCATAAAGTGGAATTGGAGTGAAGATTAAAAGTATTCCCAAGTGCTTTTAATCTTTGTTTTGAATTTCTCCACACCAAGGTGACAGGCCACAAACGCGTTGACATGCAATATCACGTGACAACACAAACAAATCACCAAAACTAAGTTATGCAGCAGAAAATAAATGACACGGTGATTTGTTTACGAATGGGGAAAACCTGATGGCAAAAACCCCACCAGGTGATTTAAGGTCACGACTCCCAAAACTCCACTATTATCACAACAAGGGGTTACAAGCAAGGAATCCTAAGTACCTTACCAACCTACAGTTGAACCTTTACCCCAATACCCAATTGGACTTGTTCTGTAGTAACAGTTTCTCCTTTCAATGCACGGCTCCCAAGTACGTGACTAACCAGATGCGCGGATCCCAGTATGCGACTTCAAACATCAACTAGAGAAAGAGTTGTTGGCTGCAAAGTTCTTCAAATCATCTGCACGATGAAGATCAAGAAGATGCTCGGTCACAAAACCCTGTGATGCACAATATACAGCTATCTTCTTCACAAAGGACGAACTAGGGCACGAATTTTGTCTTTGATCACAAATTGCATGAACAAGGATTGCTCAATACTTGTGCAACTTACATCTCTTTTGACGGCCCTTAAAACAATCCTTTTATATGTCTAGGGTTAGGAGAAAAGAAGTCCTAAAGACACATTCACGGATTGGACTTGAAACAGAACTGAAAATCTGTTTTCTTTAATTATCGACAGATAGAGGTGTTGAGGATCTGTCGAGAAGCTGTCGAGGCTCGAGCTAAACAGCTTCTTAAAGCTCGATAGATGCATGTGTCGAGCCAGGTGTCGAGCTTTAGTAACTTGCACTTCCTTGCTTGTTTCTTGGACAGACTTGATGACTTCAACATTGAGTCTTGAAATACTGTTTCTTGAAGTGTTAAACACATCCTAAATCTACCCAATTACAAGTAAAGTGCGTTTTGTCTAAGGATAAGCCAATTACATAGAATAGCAACATATGTTAACAAACTTGAACTACATATGTCCTAACAATCTCCCCCTTTGGCAATCCGTGACAAAACCACAACAAACAAATGAAAACATGAGAGAAGTCATAAAACACTTTAACTCATATTCACTTGTTACATACAATAAAATCTATCCTAACACAAACTCTTGAAAAACTTTGCAAGAAGAGAGTTTATGGCAAGAAGACTTTGACAACCTGTATTTCTGAAACACTTATAAACAAAACACATCAAGGCATTTTTGTGTGAAGCAGAAATAAAATATTGCATACAAATAAAAGAAACATGTGTATAAAGACAGAAAGGAAACAACATATGGAAAGGTAGGTGAAAGAAACATATATCATCATATATATCAAGAAAATAAATACAATGTATGTCAGTACATGATCAATGTATCTCTAAAAGGATAGAAAAGAAAAAAAAATACATATGATCCTCACTACATCCCTCAATCCACATTCCCTCTATCAAATGTCCTATGCTAACTCTCCCCCTAAGTATGACTACTCTCATACAAAACTACTCCCCCTTTTTGTCACGAGTGACAAAGGGTAGAGTGTCATGTAGACATCTCGTCGGAAGAGCTCGCATCTCCATCATCATCATCATCAGAAGCATCATCGTCATCACTGTCATCATCAGCCTCAGTCTCAATCGAGACATGAGGTGGCGGAGGAGAAACCTCTGGAGCAAAGCTGCCCAAGGTCGCTTGTCGCCTGGCGATGCGACCAACACGAACGTTCACCTGATACAGCTCTGTGGAGAGTGTATCTAGGCGAGCATTTATGCACTGAAGTTGCGCCATGATGTCTCCTAGCGTGACGTCGCTCGAAGAAGAAGGAGCAGATGTCGCTCGAGCAGATCTGGAGGTAGTCAGACGGGAGGAAGGAGTAGCACCATCTGACTGTCTCGATCTAAACTGTGCCTCGCTACGTTTTACGGTAGCGGCGTCTATGACAGACATGACATGGTAAGGATTGGACGAAGGGAAAGGAATGGAAAAACAGCGAAGAATCCTCGTGATAGCAGAAGGGAAAATGAGCTTATCACGGGTAGCCGTATCTCTATAGACATCTATGATGGAGAAAATAAAGTGTGAAGGAAAGTCTATAAAGAGATCCTCTAGGAGGGACAACAAAAATCGAGCACGAGGCTCTATGATAGAGTTATAGTGAGAAAGTGGGTGCAAAACAAAAGTCATCACCATGTTAAGGAAACGAGGACCTCTAGCAAAAGGTCGACATGGTGTATACTGATGATCTCCCCAAGAGGAAGGACACTCACAGAATGCCGAGATCATCTCGTCTTTGGACATAGTCTATAGACGCTCACAGCTAGGGTAATCAGGATGATCCACCTTAGGAACATGAAGCACCTCGGAGACTAACTCTGGAGTGACAGCAAAGCGCGTACCTCGAACGCTAGAGTAGAAGAGAGGTACTGAAGAATTGATCCCGTGGATGTTGGAGTAGAACTCCTATATCAACATGAGAGGACATGTGACCGGGACGTCACATAGTGACTCCCAAGCCCGACTGTGAATGACATCGGGTAGGTCAGTATCGGCAAAGTCTGCCAGGACAACGTGGCGTTTCGAATGAACACCTCGTTTAGAGAAGTTCTCTGAGAAGTCCTTATGGGTTTTCTCTTCACGGAATCGGATAGAAAGTGGAGTAGAATCCGAAGAGGAAGATCCTTTAGAACGCAGAGGGTTCTGGGATGGAATGGACTTACGTTTAGGTGCCATAGACACTACTAACGCAAACATAGAGAGGGGGAGAAGAAGAAGACAAACAGAAAAGTCCCAAGCAATTCAATATTAGATGAATATATTGAAAAGGAAGAACGTATGCATGGGGAATGCATGAGCATGTGACATGCAACAATAAAAATATCATGGGCTCAGCCCAATCCAAACCTAACAGCACATAATAGATTTGCACACATCTAAATGTATGAAAATACAATTAGAATGCTAATGTGATGCAATGCATGTAGTTTTAAAGATCAAATCTATAAAACCAACCCAAAAATGTCATGAAAACCTCAACAATTTTGAAAAATCCCAAAAATTTTCAAAAACACAAAACCTAGGGTTTTAAAAATATGAAATGTATGAAAATGAGTGAAAAGATGTTTACCAAGTGATGAAGATCAAGAAGAACACTTGAAAAAGCCTTAGGAAGAGGTTTGGAGAGAGTGAGAGAGGTTTTGGGAGGGAAATCACGAGCTATCGAGTGAGAGAGATCGAGCGAAATGACTGAAAAATCACGAGGAACTGTTTTATAGACCTTCAGTAATTCTCGACAGCTGCAGGTATCGAGAGGTATCGAGACAGCTATCGAGATAGGTGTCGAGAAAATGCACTTCGACAGATGCAGCTATCGAGGACATGTGTCGAGAAAGAAGGATCAAGCATGAAGGAACCTCGATCGATCTAGAAGCTGCCGAGAAGCTATCGAGCAGACAGAAAGTTTCTTGATCGATCCACCAGGTGTCGAGGATGTGTCGAGACTGCGTTTAGAAAAAGTCTAAGAAGCTCGACAGACAGCTAGGTGTCGAGGAAGTGTCGAGATGCCTTTAAAAACAGTTTTTCAAAAGAGGAAAAACACAGACATGAATGCAATCATGCATGCAACTCAACCAAAGATTCAAGCAACACATTAAGCTCTCAAAAACATCTCTCAACAAGAATTTTAAAGCACATGTATCCCAAAACACGCACACACACACTAAACAAGTTTAACCAATTTTATATTTCAAAAATAAGTTAAGACAAGTTAGTGAGCATACATTAACGTATGTAAACCTTGTGATGGCCAAATCACATTGTACCTGCACATGTATCAAAAATAGCAAAGAGTATTGCGTGTTGTGTATGAAAACATCGCAAGATTGCATAAGTGTCTCAAAGTTATGACGATTTGAGATATGAGAAAATCACTTTAACTCACACATAATCATAACTGCTTGATGGGGACTATCACCTTTGAGGTACATCCTATAACTCCCACATTTCCTAGAAAACACGCTTGCAACCATATTTTAAAGCATTTTGATCTTTTTGCTTTTTATTTATTTGCATATTTTCTTTTATTAAGCATATCATGCATGGGCATACAAGAGAAAGAAAAGAAATACCCAATAATGTTAAGCTTTTGACATTGCACTTTTGCTATGCCGAAGCATACAGATGCCATATCATGATTGGCGAGTAACAGTGGTGAGATGGTTATTTATGCTTTTCCTTTAGGATTTTCTAGTCCTACCCGTTAAAAAGAGTGATACGAGTGTTAAGTAGAAGAGATCACTTAACCTTACTCATCACAAACAAAGAGCTACAAAGCTCATTTGCTTTGTTGTGCAGAAGAATGCTCATCTAAGTTACAAGTGATACAAAGTTTAGAAAACTCTATTTCAATGGCCATTTTAAAAGTTCACATGAACCAATGCACACAAACACACACTGTTTTTGTATTTTTCAATTTTATTTTTATTTTTATTTGAAAAGCAAAAATAAAACACAAAACTGAAAACACACAAACAAAAACAAACTAAAAAAAGCAAAACAATGCATAAAACTAGACTGACTCAAAACAGTAAAGAAACACACAAGTAATGCAACACAATAAAACAGGGAGAGAGAAGAAGAAGTGACTAAAATCACTTAGATCCCTTTGCCTTCCACACCTTGGAAGAACCTTTCTTTTTAGCCAACCCTTGAACCGGTGAAGAGGGGGAAGAATATGAACCGTTCAAGTTTGAAAGAAACATGAGGGCTTTAAGAATGTCTCCAAGAGGAGCGAGAGAGGTCTAAAGCTGATTCTGGTTCCCAGACGCTATCATGCCATTGCTTTGTTGAGTGGCAAGCCACTTGTAGCAATTTGGTCGAGTGTGACCGGCAACACCACAATGATAACAGAGATGCGGCTTCTTCTATTTGGGCTTTTGAGAGATAGTCTTCTTAGTCCTAGGGTTTCTAATTTTCCTTTTTTCAACTTTAAGAGGTGCTCCTAGGATGGACTTGCCCTTGTCTAAGTTCTTACTAGCTAAATCAGTTTTAACATTCTTATCCTCAGTTTTAATGTTATTAGTAGGTGAAACAAAAACAGTAGTACTAGCAGAAGGAGTATTAGAGAGAGAGAATTCATACTCCAATCCTGTACGATCTGAAGAAGATTTCTGAACACTTAGCATCTCGTCCAGCTTTGCACTTGACGTCCTCTCAAATTGTGCTTTGACTTGAAACAGCTCCGCTTCAAGCTTCTTGGTCCTCTCAGCCAAGAAATTATTTTCGAACCTTAGTGCCCCAATGGTCTGATTTGCTTCATCAACCTTGGTGGAAAGCTCCTCACGGTCAAGTTCCACATCACTGAATTTCTTGGTGGCCAGCCTATAGAGTTTCTCATGCTTCTCAAAAAGCTTGTATAGTTTCTCATAGGCAGTATGGATATCATCTTGATCATCCATAATCTCACACTTGGCATCCATCAACTCCTTTTCTTCATCCACTTCTTCAGTAACCCCATCAGTAGGATTAACAGCGGTAGTGAAGGCATTCAAGATTCCGTCATCTTCATTTTCGGAATTGTCCTCGGGCTCCGTGTCGCTTAAGGTAACAGCAAGTGCCTTGCTCTTCTCTATGCTCTTAAGGTACGTAGGACACTCTTGTTTCATGTGTCTGAAGCCTTGACACCCAAAGCATTTTGGCCCAGCAGGAACAGTGTACTGACCGCCATCCTTGACATCCTTCTTCCCTTTATCCGAATTCTTGAATTGTGAAGAACTGGATTGCCTATGGTCTTTGTTGAAGTCCTTTCCATTGGCATTCTTCATGAATTTCTTGAACTGCCTTGTAATATAGGACTTCATTTTTGAATCTTCATCGTCTGAAGAATCATTCGTATCACTGCTCTTGGCCTTTAATCCCATGCTCTTGCCCTTACTTGACTTGCCTAACCTAGTCAGCCCTAACTCGTAGGTTTGCAAGTTTCCAACTAGCTCAATTAGAGGAATTCTGTCAATATCCTTCGATTCCTCTATCGCCGTGATCTTAGCATGGAATCTCTCGGGCAGCGATCTGAGCACTTTCTTTACTATCTTGGGTTCAGGAATGATTTCCCCAAGATTGAAAGCTGAGTTCACTATGTCCTTGAGCTTGACATAGAACTCATCAAATGACTCATCCTCCTCCATCTTAATTTCTTTAAAGCTTGTGGTGAGCCTCTGTAGCTTTGAATCTTTGACAGCCTTAGTTCCCTCATAGGTTGTTTGGAGAATGGCCCATGCTTCCTAAGCAGTTTCTGTTGAGGAAATTTTCTTGAACTCTTCATTGGTGACTGCACTGAATAGGGCATTCAATGTTTTGCTATTGAAGTTTGCCGCCTTGATCTTGGCATCATCACAGTCGGACGGCGCTTCTGTAGGCTTGGTCCAGCCTATCTCCACAGCTTGTCACACTTTCTCATCTAAAGACTGCAAGAAAGCTCTCATGCGTACTTTCCAGTATGCATAGTTAGTGCCATCAAATAATGGAGGTATAATAAGAGATTGACCTCTATCCATGACAGCAGGGGTTAATGGATCACACACAAAGATTAAACCCTAATCAGAGTGTGCTTGCTCTGATATCACTTGACAGGCCACAAATGCATTGACCCCTTGTGATAGATTAGATTGATTAATTACCCTAGTTATTAATTAATCAAACTAACATGCAATATCACGTGGCAGCACAAACAAATCACCAAAACTAAGTTATGCAGCGGAAAATAAATGACACGGTGATTTGTTTACGAATGGGGAAAACCTGACGGCAAAAACTCCACCGGGTGATTTAAGGTCACCACTCCCGAAACTCCACTATTATCACAACAAGCGGTTACAAGCAAGGAATCCCAAGTACCTTACCAACCTACAGTTGAACTCTTATCCCAATACCCAATTGGACTTGTTTTGTAGTGACAGTTTCTTCTTTCAATGCACGGCTCCCAAGTATGTGACTAACCAGATGCGCGGATCCCAGTACGCAACTTCAAACACCAACTAGAGAAAGAGTTGTTGGCTGCAAAGTTCTTCAAATCATCTGCACAATGAAGATCAAGAAGATGCTCGGTCACAAAACCCTATGGTGCACAATACACAGCTATCTTCTTCACAAAGGATGAACTAGGGCACGAACTTTGTCTTTGATCACAAATTGCATGAACAAGGATTGCTCAATACTTGTGCAACTTGCATCTCTTTTGACGACCCTTAAAACAATCCTTTTATATGTCTAGGGTTAGGAGAAAAGAAGTCCCAAAGACACATTCACGGATTGGACTTGAAACAGAACTGAAAATCTTTTTTCTTTAATTTTCGACAGATAGAGGTGTCGAGGATCTATTGAGAAGCTGTCAAGGTTCGGGGTAAACAGTTTCTTAAAGCTCGATAGATGCATGTGTCGAGCCAGGTGTCGAGCTTTAGTAACTTGCACTTCCTTGCTTGTTTCTTGGACATACTTGATGACTTCAACACTGAGTCTTGAAACACTGATTCTTGAAGTGTTAAACATATCCTAAATCTACCCAATTACAAGTAAAATGCGTTTTGTCTAAGCATAAGCCAATTACATAGAATAACAACATATGTTAACAAACTTGAAATACAAATGTCTTAACACATGGTACACCATCTTGCTCTTAAATTCTGAAATTTGCATAGTGCATGTTATCAATCATGAATGAAATAGATCCATATTTGTTACTTCCGCTGTGTGTTTTTGTATGAGATACAAAACTAGAATCTCCAACAGCTTGATCGTTATAATTACTTGGGAAATTTGTCAGAAAAACAAAGGAAAATCTTTGAATATAAATAGTCTGCCTATGTTGCTACTGTGGTTTGAGTTGTGAAATGCATTGAAAATGTTTGAGAAAATATATGTTAGAAACTTGAAGTGATGTTACTCTAATTTATTTGTATGTGGTGTAGTCTTGAGGGAGATTCATCATATTGAGAAATGCAAGCGACTCTTTAAATTGGCTAATTCATTCAGGAGATTCATATTGTGTAGTGGAAAAAAAAAATTGAAGTTTCGAACGGACTTGTCTCGGCCATGGCATCATTATTTTTGCCTTCATTGTTGCCTTGTATAATTGAATTGCTGAGCAAGTTGTACCTTCATGTAGTGGCTGTTTTTTTGTGTTGATGGAATAAATGCAATATAAACAAATTTGTTTTGCAAATACCATATTATGACGGAGTTCTATTATTAGCTTTTTAGATCTTAATGCATTTCAATTTTTTATCTAGTCTAAATAGTCATTCTTGCTAGGAAGACCTACAGTTCTTTGTGTTTGAATATGCTTCGAACAAAGTACTAAAAATTGAGGATGACTTAAAAACACAAATTATATAAATTATATATACTTTATTCCTACTCTTCACCAAAAAGCCAATCTATATGATTGAATTTCTTGGAAATAGTACTGGTGCTCTTTTCTGTCAAGTTACAACTTCATGCTCAATATATTCTATTGAAAACAAGAATTACATAACAAGAGTCTTCAAGGATGTTTGGCATATTTTAAAATCAATGGATCCAAGATTGAAGTAAACCACCAAAAAAGAAGAAGAGCTTGATCCAAAGAACGAACTAAATTGTATTAAATTATATTCTTTTATTACAAGGCCATAATAACATGATACAATAGACAATTTTTTTTCTACCATCATATTACCTAATTCCCATGTAATAACAAAAAAAATAAAAATAAAAAGTCTTGCATGCTTCAAGATCAAATGCTTCAACAATCTTATGAGCCTACTCAATCTTATGCTTCAACAATCTTCAGCTGCTGGATTTCTGCACTGGATAGCTACTGTTTTCTTATTCTGCATTAATTTCCCTCTAGGCACTGGGTTTAGTTGGCAGCACTGGTTTTAGTTTTGTTGTAGTTAGCTCCAGCTGCATTTACTGTTTTGTTTCCCCTGACTGACCCGCAGGGTCTATACTTCTTTGTATACAAACTATATCAATAATATATCTATCTTTACCTCAAAATAAAAAGATAATGGTGGTGCTACATAGAAGAGAGAAAGTAAATGAAACCAATAAGCACAACATCCTTCGAAGGGCATAAACACATACGAGATACTAAGCTTAAACCACAATTCACATACAATATAGCATATGAACTACAAGAATCTCTGATTTATAATCCCCTAAAACCAGATATCAGATATTGATTTACCACAAAGTCTTACCACATTGATGCATAACTACATTTTCTTTTTTTTTGATAAACAGATGCATGACTACATAGTTAGTTGTGACTGTAGTCAGTTAAACTTAAAGGTTCTAAGTACAATTCATCGACCATCAACTATTATAAATATAGAAGAATGAATGTTTTTCATTAAAAATAAAAGATGAAAATTTGTGTGCCAATATTGTGCTTATCATATATAAGAATTACAACAAACCAATATATGATCATGAGAGATGATAACCCAATTGATAAAGTGCAGTTTCAGCTAAATTTTTTTAAAAAAACTGTTAAAGTGTATCATAACTATACAAAGACAAACTTTCAATTATCAAAATTTTATCTCTAAAAAAAATTATCAAAATTTTCTATCCCTTTGACAATAAATTTTTACCACTAAATTCTGACTGCAAGAAAGCTAGAAGCACTTGTTAAAGCACTCATTAAAGCACTTGTTAAAGCCAGAAGCAAGATGTTGCTTAAGCAATCTCTGTGCATGCTTGTTAAAGGAACCTACTACTTTAGACATTTCCTTGAGAAGAGAAGGAAAGAAGGTTCCATCGCATATTGCAAATATCCATAAAAAAATAGGAACTAGGAATCCTTAAGTTGTTTAGTCTCATTTGTTGTATTTAAGATGTTGAAATCTAGATCAATATTTATCTACCAAAATTATACAAAGTTGTAGTTCAGTCCTTTCAATAAAAACATTGAGCCAAGGTTTATTTCAAGTGATTAATAATGAAAATGAATGGCAATTACAGGATGACAATAGATGAAGTACCATGGCTTCCCAAAACACAATTTATTCCCCCTTATAATATAACTTTTCTGATCCAGAATGGCATCTAATCTTTATGGAAATTCTTTAAAGGTTCTAGACTGAAAACACAGCAGTCATTTTTGGACCACAGGTCACAACACACAAAAACAAACAAAAGGTAATATGATCAAGCTGAGAACAAAATTTTCACCACAAAGATGTTTTAGAGCTTGCAGTTTCATTGTCTCTTCTAGCGCAATTGATTCTAATTCTAATAAGTTCTTTTGCACTCATCAATAACCTTAAAAAAAACTTAGTTTAAAAAACAAACACACGCACACACAAAGCTGGCTGTCATTATATATATATATATATATATTTTTTTTTTATACGATTTTAGTAAAGAAGAAAAGAACATTAAGCCTTAGACAAGAGAAAGTCAAGAAGGTCTTGAAGGCGCATAAAAATGAAACAAGGAATCAAACATAAAAAGTCCATTTGTGAGAGTTCTCTATTGCATGTATGATTATTCCTTAGAAATAACAACTGCAATTTATGGACAATATTTCAGATTAAAATTTTGCAACAAATAACTTTTGTAAAATTCAGCACCTTTTTTAAAATCCAACGGATTAGCCAAAAGACCAATTGGAAATAAAAATCAAAATTTCAAGAGCTTGGTTTCAATAGCCCCAACTATCTTGACCCCTCTATGAAGCATTTCAACAAACACCTTCCGCAACAATAACAGAGGACTCAAAGGCCACATCAACAGCAACAGCAACAGCAACAATAAAGAAGCAAGGCAATAACAAAGATCATAGCAAAGGAAGAAAAAAAAAAAAAAAAACAGATGGTAGAACTTACCCTTTACATACCCAGATTTTAAGATCTGCACTCAACTACTTCATGTGTTTACACTAATTTAAGCACTCTCAAGAACACAAATTTCACTCACTCAATAACTCATGCACAAAATGACATGTATTTATACAATAAAACATACTCATACCAAAACCCCCATTTTTCAAACCCAAACAAAATCATACAGCTCTAGTCATCAAAATAATTAAAACTGGAACAAAAACAAAAATAAAAGAGAAAAAAAATTTGAGAGGGAGAGAGGGAAACCCAGTAGCCACCAGTGGGGGTGACATCGGTAATAAGCACAGCCAATGGCAGTGGTGTGGGTGCAATGAGAAGAAAGAGAGCTACGAGAAAACCTTGAAAGAGGAGAAGGTTGGACCAGGAAGCATCACCGATGGTGGTGGTGGTGTGGGATGAGCTGAGGGCCACTGAGATTCGGTCATGGATTTACAATCTACAAGAGAGTTTTTTTTTCTGAAATTCAAATTAGGGAAAGCTGAACTGCTAAAGTGAAAAGAGAAGAGATGGGAGAGAAATTGAAGCATGCGGATTGCTAGCATGGAGGTATGACGTGTCAATTTTCTGAGCATTAGATTTAATCCATGGCTGATATTAAAGCTATTGCACCCTGTGCAATACCCTAGGTATTGCACGGGATATGAATCCCTATTTCCCTTTACAATAGGTCGGAAAAAAAGTACAACTAGAAACCTGAAGATAAAACAAATTGAAAATGTAAGAATACATAAAAGGGAAAATATATTTCAGGAGGCATAATGAACTACTATATAGTAAATCTTGTTGTCCATGGAAAGAAGTGAATTCAGGGATCATTACATTTTTAAGAAACTGCAATCATAACATACCACAAGAAGGCTTCATTTAGATAGATGCCATTACCGTTCGTTGACATGGTTATGGAGATTGTATTCCACTTCTTCCTGCACTGACTTTGCAGTTTCCATTAGCTCCACAAGTTTCCACTCGTTATTAAACAAGAACTTTCTCTCAACATCTCTATAAATATTTTTACCATATCCAAATTTTAAAACATCCAACGGGATCAAATTTCCAAACAAATAAAGACCTCCAATAATTAATTGTTGAAAAAGTAAAGACAAGAAAGCACTGGAAATATTAATCGGAGTATACCCATGAGCGAACAAATCACTTAGTAAATTTATTAAAACACTGTACATTTTCATTCAGGCGTTGAATGCTTATAATAGATTTAAGATATCATAAATTCTATAATAAAACATTATTTTATCTAAACAGTAAATTCAAAAAAATCTTAGAGATTTCAACAAATAATGCCACATTTGTTGTTCCACCAAATTTAACCATTTCCAGGAGATTAAAGGCCCGTTTGGTAGAGGAGTTTGAATTGAATTGTTTGTAATTTTTTAAAATACATGTGAGTAAAAAAGTGTGTGAAAATATATATAAGATTGTTTAAAATTTGGTATAGTGGGTTTGAACCACTCTACCAAACAGGCTCTAAAAATGTCCGCCACATTTTCCCTTAAAAATTTCCACGTTGTTAAGTGTCAGAAATTCTTTCAGCAAACTCTATCCTAATGCCTCCACAAAATGTTTGGAAGCTTGTTTAATTACCATATGCAATGTAGTTGCAGCGAAGTCCAAACCTCTGAAGTTTCCACCAGATGATTGTTGAAACTTGAAACCACTAGCATAATAAGAAGATGTCTTTCCCCAAGCTGGTTCAAAAAATTTCCCTCTTATACATAACAAGTTCTCTTGTTCATGGAGATTTTTCAAGAAGATGTCTCTTGCGTTAAAGAAACCAACAACTTGAACCAATCAAGTTAATTAATTAAATAAATAGATAGTTCGAAACTTCAAGCAACATAAATATAGATTTCGGAAACCAGGTCAAGTAGTGGGTCCAAACTCCATCATTTCTCATACGAAAGTCAGAAGGTATCTAGCACATTTGAACATTCTTCAACATATTTGTTAGTAATTTTGAAAACATGATGATCTTAACAAGTACCAATTTGTACAATATAACGAACATAGAATCTACAAAAAGGGAAATGTAAGGAGTATCAAACCAACAGAGTGGTAGCTCCAAAAACTCCTGCACTAACTAAATCGCTTCTCATCCATCATTTTTATTACTGTTAGGCCAATCAAGGAACTTGTACCCTTGTAGTGAGGGTGGCAGATAACTTTGAGTTGCAGATGGATTATCAGGGGGGTATATATAGTCCTTAGCATAACCAAGTTCCTTCATTAACTTCGTTGGTGCATTCCTCAGATGAAGAGGCACTCCCTCGTTCTGTCCAACTGATTCCCTCACTACTTTCTGTGCAGCCTCTATAGCTCGATAAACAGAGACAGACTTGGGAGCCAAAGCCAAATAAGCCACACATTGTGCAAGAATCACATTGCACTCAGGCATTCCCAAAAAATGGCAGGCTTGGTAGCATGCGACAGCCTGGTTAAGTGCAGATGGGTCCGCCAACCCAACATCCTCACTTGCAAACCTTATCAATCTCCGTGCAATATAGAGAGGTTGTTCGCCTCCTTCTAACATTCTTGCCAACCAATAAATTGCAGCATCTGCATCACTTCCTCTCATAGATTTGTGAAGCGCACTGATCAGATTATAGTGCTCATCACCATCTTTGTCATAAGCAAGATGCTTACTCTGAAGTGCCTCCTTAGCATAATCCAGTGTGACAATGGCTTTCAAAGAACAGACCCCATTTTCCTCATTTTTCAACAAATTCCCACCTTGGGTTTCTCCTTCTACACCTTTAGATTGGTCCCCATGAACTTGGGCAGCCGCTGAAATAGCAGCAATCTCCAAAGCATTCAATGCCACACGAGCATCACCGTCACAATTCGCAGATATAAACTCAACAGCTTCCTCATTCACATCAACACGCATCCCTACACTCCGTGCCAATCCCTTGTCCAAATTGCCCGTGGCCCGCTTAAGCAGGACCACAACATGATGGGGTTTCAAGGGATTAAGAGTTAAAACCCGACACCGAGACAACAAAGGTGTAATCAAATGGAAAGACGGGTTTTCCGTAGTGGCACCCATGAAGACAATACTCCCATCTTCAATAACCGGCAAGAAAGAGTCCTGTTGAGACTTATTAAACCTATGGACCTCATCCACAAACAGCACGGTCCTCTTACTATTCAAAATTCTTAGTTTTCTAGCATCCTCAACCGCGTCCCTAACATCTTTAACCCCAGAAGTAACAGCAGATAGTGAAACAAATCTATAAGAACAAAAAGAAGAGGAAGAACAGGAATTAACAATGGCTTTGGCAATGGAGGTCTTACCAGTACCAGGAGGACCCCAGAGGACAATAGAAGTGAGACGATTGCATTGGATTGCGGAGCGAAGGAGAGAGTTAGTGCCAAGAAGGTGGTCTTGCCCGACAACGTCGTCTATGGTACGAGGTCGCATGCGCTCTGCTAAGGGCTCGTGGGGCTTGTCGTTTTGCTGTTGTTGTGGAAGTGGGTTTTTTGAGAGTAATAGTTTGGGACGCTTGGAGATTGGATTTGTTGATTTTTGTGGTTGTTCTTGTTGAGGTGCGGCGTTGGGAGGTGGTGGGGAACTGTTGTTGGTGGTGGAGGGTTTGGAATGGAAGTGGAAGAAACGGTCGAGTTTGGGTTGGAATGGAGATGGGTTGTTGTTGATAGGAGGAGGAGGGGGAGGAGGAGTAGCAGTGGTGGTGGTGGCGGCGGTGGTGGATTTATGGTTGAGAATCCATTCGGTGGCTTTGAGAGTGGATTTGCCACCGGTGGCTGCTAAGGCTTGGGCTGCCAATTCGTCTGGAAAGCCCATACTCAGTAGCTGCTCCATCTCCATTTCATTCTCTTCCATCATCTTTTGGGAATTGGGGGAGTTCGGAGTCCGGCAGAGAATTTTTGGTTGGTCAATGACAAGTCTGGAGTGGTGATGAGAATTCTAATTTCTTGGCTTCTTTTGTTAAAAGTAAAGTTTTATGTGCTTTTTAGCCCACGTTTTGGCTCCAGAAGGGCAAACTGAAAAGACACAAGACGGAATGGACAGCATTCTTATTTATTTATTTATTTATTTTTGGTAAGAAGCATTCTTTCTTTGTTTCCCACGTTTGCGCGCGCGCGCGTGTATATTTATATAGGGTACGTTTGGATAGAGCTTATTTTTGCTGAACTGAAAACTGAAACTGAAAATACTATAGCAAAATAATTTTTTTAATGTGTGAATAGTACCGCAGGACCCATTTTTTATAAAAAATTGCTAAAAAAGTACATGAACAGTGCATGAACAGTGCCAAACAGTGCCAAACAGTGATTTTTGTCTCTGCACAGTGTTGTTACAGTGAAAAAACGTGCATAAACAGTACCGGTTACTGTTCATGCACGTTGAAAAAAAAAAAAAAAAGGGGAAAACGCAGAAGAGGAAACGGGACGCCCAATTAATCTGTATCCAAACGGGCAAATAATATTTGGTCCAAAAATCATGAAACTTTTTTTTGTTTTTTGGTTGATGGAAAGATAAGAACTTCATTCAAAATTTAAAGATAAAAATATATTAGGATAAGAACCTGTTTTAAGAAACAATGATACTCTTTAGTCCAAGTAAAATAATCAACTATGCTTAGAGTATGTTTTGCTAACATATGTGCAAGCTGATTACCTTATCGACGCACACGAGAGAAGGTGACATTACGAAACTCATGACAATAGTGCCAAGACCAACTCAATAACTTTGGAGGCTTTTTAGATAAAAATTTTAAGTGAGGCATTTTTTTAATATTTAAATATTAATTAAATAGTTCAATAAATTAGTATCATTATAATATAAATGAGTTGATATTATATACATTAAATTATTAATTATTGTGATAACTTATAATAATTAATAAAGTAAAAGTAAAAGATAAAGTGGGTGTTTGCGTATACAACTATACATTTATGGTTGAGAATCCATTCGGTGGCTTTGAGAGTGGATTTGCCACCGGTGGCTGCTAAGGCTTGGGCTGCCAATTCGTCTGGAAAGCCCATACTCAGTAGCTGCTCCATCTCCATTTCATTCTCTTCCATCATCTTTTGGGAATTGGGGGAGTTCGGAGTCCGGCAGAGAAATTTTGGTTGGTCAATGACAAGTCTGGAGTGGTGATGAGAATTCTAATTTCTTGGCTTCTTTTGTTAAAAGTAAAGTTTTATGTGCTTTTTAGCCCACGTTTTGGCTCCAAAAGGGCAAAACCGAAAAGACACAAGACGGAATGGACAGCATTCTTATTTATTTATTTATTTTTGGTAAGAAGCATTCTTTCTTTGTTTTCCAAGTTTGCGCGCGCGCGTGTATATATATATATATATATATATATATATATATATATATATAATATTTGGTCCAAAAATCATGAAACTTTTTTTTTTTTTGGTTGATGGAAAGATAAGAACTTCATTCAAAATTTAAAGATAAAAATATATTATGGATAAGAACTTGTCTTAAGAAACAATGATACTCTTTAGTCCAAGTAAAATAATCAACCATACTTAGAGTATGTTTTGCTAACAGATGTGCAATATGATTACCTTATCGACACACATGAGAGAATGTGACATTACGAAACTCATGACAATAGTGCCAAGGCCAACTCAATAACTTTGGAGGCTTTTTAGGTAAAAATTTTAAGTGAAATATTTTTTTAATATTTAAATATTAATTAAATAGTTCAATAAATTAGTATCATTATAATATAAATGAGTTGATATTATATATATTAAATTATTAATTATTGTGATAATTTATAATAATTAATAAAATAAGAGTAAAAGATAAAGTGGATGTTTGCGTATGCAACTATACATTGAGTGTGGGTGGGATAGTCTGTGGGGGCTAGCTGCGAGCTATGACATTTGTTCAAAATGTGTTGCTGTGTGCATACAGTGTGGGTGGGTTAGTGTGTGGGGCAGCTGTGAGCTATGGGCCTCTGGCCTTTCACCTTTGTGCAGACTGTGCTGTGTTGTGTGCACTGTACAGTGCCAGTTAGCTTGTGTGTTGTCTTGTCAAGCAAAATTAAAAAATATAATTTGAAATATTGAAATTGAATAACAACCAACACTCTTCAGTCTTGTCAAGCAAAATTAAGGTTTTGTTTTGTAGGTAAGTTCAAACTTTTATTTTTATATTTTAAATAATAATATATATATTTTTATATATTTTTTTATTTATATATATTTTAAAAAATTATAAACAATATTATTCAAACTCTTCTATTAAACATGACTTAAATCGAATAAAGTTTCTCTTTAATCTCAATTGGAGGAAGACTCTCCAAACTGTAACGTGGTACTCTCAGAGAGCAACACCTGTCCAAACCAATAAAAGTTCATATTCAAGAGTTAAGTCCGGTTAACTCAAACGTTAGTCACTGTTCCGTATCTTTTTTTTTTAATTAAAAAAATTTAATTATTTCTCACCACCATCATTCAGTCATCTCTCTCTCTCCTTCAACGCATGAGAAAAGATGATTGAGAACCAGACCAAATCCAGTTCTTCATGGACTCAAGAAGGGAATGGCATCCTTCAACGCAGATCGGTTCCTCATCTCCCTTTTTTGTTCCAAACCCTTTCTCCCTTTATTCAATCGTTTTCAGCCCCAACCATTGCTACCTCCGCCGGTCCCCTCGATTTGTCTTGTCTCCGACGATCCCACCCATCCACCACTCTCCACCATTCCGCCCATCGAATCCCTCATTCTGCCATTCCCATCCCTCACCCACACTGTCGCCGCTGAGAACCACCCCTCCAAACCCTTCTTTTTGTGGCAATCCCTGTGTGATGAAGATGATTATATTCGTTCACGGTAATCTCTATGACGAAGAGAAAGACGACTGCTTGGCCTTTTTTGAGGTTTGTTTTCCATTAACAGATTTGAGATTTTTATGTGTGGTTTTGTTATTTCTATTGTTGTTCATTGTTTGTGATTGATTTTCAAAGTTTGAATATTGGAGTTTATGCGTGATTTCAATTTTATGGTGGACATTTCTGTTCACTGTCTAGCATTTTGTGTTATGCTAATAATATTTTTACGAGTTTAAAATTCTCATGAAAATAAAATTTATATTTTGGATAAAAATTGATTAATAACTTCTATTCTCGTCCTTGTAAATAAATATCTAAAATTTCAGTATCAAAAATTTGAAAAATTTTGTTTGCATTGCAAGACTAGAGATATACAATCTTTGTTTGAAAGTCTTTGGTTTTTTGAAATCTGAATGGAGCTGAAAATCTATCTAGATGCCATTGACATGTTAAGGAAGCTAGATGGTTTTTAATGTGATTAGATGCTTAAGGATGGTTTTTAATTTTCTGAGTAAACAACAGAAAACCCCCATGTTCAGTGTTCAGCTATATATCTTCTGTTATTAATACACAGCTATATATCTTCTGTTATTAATACATCATTTGACATTCTATTTTCATAATACCTGCAGGCTCTGCTGGATCGGTGCTAATTCATTGGTATATAATGACTAGTCCATTTACTGATGAAGCCACCCATAGATTTTTTGAAAGTCGTAGATTCTTTGGTCTGGAACCTGACCAAGTAAGAATTATTTCATTTTTTCTTTTAGTTCTTTTTTGTTCATCAGAGAGGAGTAAAAAAATGGAGGGGGGGGGGGGGGGGAGGGTGTAGATCTTTCTGCTCACATTGAAGGATATGCTTCTTGCAGGTCACCTTCTTTCAGCAAGGCACCATACCTTGTGTTTCAGAAGATGGTAGATTGATTATGGAGACTTCATACAGAGTATGATTTTTTTTTTCTTTTTCTAAATGAACTGAGCTGGATTTTGTAAAGTTTCATTTCTTTTCTGCGAATTAGCTGATTTTGAGCTCAGATTCTGTTGGAACCCTGTCTTTGGTTTCTACTCAAAATAATCGAATCTTTTGCTTGCACGAATTATTAATGTATTGAGGAGAAACCAAGCAAAGGTAAACTATAGTGTGATATTTTATTTAATAAAGTAGAAGCATGAAGTGCTTAGAGAGCTGAAGAATTCAAAAAGTCCAATTTTAATTAGTTACAAAAGAAAAGATGGTGCTGTCAGCAACTAGTCATCAAGGTCTAAAAATTCCTGAATGTGCCATCTGTCTGATGGGTTAGCCTATGTTTTGAATTACTACTATTGAATCATGTAAGATTACAACTTTGAACTGCCTAAAATTTTAATAAATGGCATTTAATTAATTTGATTGGTTTGATCTTCTCAGAATTATAATCTAATTGTGGAAATCAATTAGTCTCTCCATCAAAGGTTAGTAAGTACTATGGACTGAAGTGCCTGCAGGGGCCTATTGGGGCTCTAAAATTGTTGCCAACACCAAGGAGGACATGGTGTATGATTCATTTATTAGGGGAATGCACTACTATAATGAAAATGCACACTATGCTTGCTAGAATATTGTGGCCCAATATGGCAATGATGTATACATTTTTCCATATTAGTTTATTTGGGTACATATGCATGAACTTTTAGATTTGATAGAGAATTGAACTATTCCCATTTGTAGTCAAAACATATTTAGATATGCTTTTCTGAAATGCTGAAGAGAAGATCACCTGTAAATCTTGAAGAAAGAATGCCTTAATTTATTTTTTTAAAGTGTGTTTTTTTTTTTTTTTTTGGGTGCATGAAAGAAGTGGTCCTTATTGTATCGTTTCTTGAAAAGTTTCATCATATAAGTTTTTATCCAGATAGTTACTAGGATCATTTCTGATTCTTTTGTTTTATTTTTTTTTTTCTAAGTTACTTTTCCTTTTTTTTTTAAAATAAAAATTTCTTACATTACTTATCAAAAAAAAAAAAAAATACTTTTCCATTTTTCCCATACGGTGGTTACATGAGTTTATTTTTTAAAGCCAGGTAGCTAAGGCTCCAGATGGGAATGGAGGAGTATATTCAGGTATACTTCTCTAAAAAATTCCAGTTAACATGTTGAGTACAACTACTAAACTTTATTTCCTTTTTTCTCACATTATTGCTTGGACAATACTCATTGGTTTAACTGGACCACTATTTGTTGATCAGCTCTAAAGTCTACAAGGTTATTAGAAGATATGGCCACGAGAGGGATTAAATATGTGGATTGCTATGGTGTTGACAATGCACTGGTCAGTTTTATGTTCTTTTACTTCTCTTCTTCATGTTCGAAGCTCTCTAGACCTTTTTTATGATGTGAGAATATAGTAATTAGGGTCTTGAAAGCAGATCCGCGTAGCTGATCCAACTTTCTTGGGATATTTCATTGATAGAGGTGTAGCTTCTGCTACAAAAGTTGTCCGTAAGGTAACTACTTAAAAATAAGTGGATGTGCTTCAATTGTTTAATTTATCATTATTATTTTTTAAAAGATAGATTTGGGGAGGCTTCTAAATTGCTTGTGATGCTTTTGTTATGCTACTTGAAGACATCATTTCCCAAATTTGAACTCTTCCTTTTCTCTGATTATGTACTGGATTTTGTATTTAAGCAAATTTACTACAAAAAAGAGAATTCGTGATTAATTTGATTTGGGAATATAATTTTCATCACAGTAGAAAAAAAAATGTGGCAAGACAAATTGGAACATTTGACTACATGTGCTTGTGGTAGGTTCAGGTATAGAAGGATTCGTGGATCTAGGATTAAAATTGAAAACTGTGTTCACCATTGGCTTTATTATATTTATTCTTTTTTATCATATATGTCATATCATGTCACTTTTGCATCTATGAGATGTTTAATTTTTTTTTTTTTTTTATCATGATTATTTCAACATATAGGGAATGGGAGGACGAATGTAAGCAAGGGTAAGCAAGAAAATGAAAAGAAAACCAAGAATTAACCTCCCTTCAGCAGTTGATGACGTTGAGGCCATCGCCTGCAGAAAAGCAATTTCCTTTGCTCTGGAGCTCGGTGTAGAGAAAGTGGTTTTTGAAGGTGATTCCAAAACAATCATATAGGCCCTCAACTCAGACTGAAGCTGTTTAAGCACTTTCGGCCACATTGTAGAAGACATTAGAGCCTTAGCTTTGAATTTTGCCTCATTTTGTTTCTCACATGCAAAAAGACAAGGGAATGTAGTTGTTGATAAATTGGCAAAATTAGCCAAATATTCCCCTTGGCCAAGCTATTGGTCTGATTGCATCCCATGTGATGTCCAAAATTTTGTAGCTACTGACAGAAGCTTTTGTTGATTAATAAAAATCATGGTCTTGTTTCTAAAAAAAAAAAAAAAAAAAAAAAAAAAAAAAAAAAAAACAAAATGAAGGAGAAGACAAAAGTTATTTCCATTGGACTTTGTATATGAAATGTGCTTTAGTTGATATTCTTAGAGACAACTTAAGCCCTAATGCAAATATCATTGCTGAAAAGTGGGAGATATTTGCCTCAATTTTTCACCTCTACCAACAGTGAATTAAGCTAAAAGTGGGAGATATTGCCTCAAGTTTGCACTAGATATTGGCTAAAATGTTGTTAAATAGCCCTTTGGTTTCCTTTTAGTAGTTTGTTTTGGAAATTGTCTTGGCCTGTTGCCTTGTAATTACTTGTACTCTTGTAACATTAGTTAGCTTGTTTTGGTAATTGTACTTGGTTTTGGATAGCCTATAAGCACTTTCTCTATTTATTTTTGCTTAGTTCAATAAAATGTTCACTTGTTTTGCAGTTGCAAACATAACGTGCAATCTAAAAAGTTATAAAGCTTTTGTAATATACCACTTTGTTTAGTTTATAGATTCTGCAGCATGAATTAAAGCCATCTTGAAACATAAAATCCAAAAATGAACACCTATCAATGAAACAAAAAAGACATACAAAACTTTTTCATTACATAGTATGTAGTTATGCACGTATGAATCTTAACATATAGAAATGTACATTTCCATTGCATTTAAAAATATTTGTCATTTTACATATATCATTAGTGCCTTAACTAGAAGCTGCTCAAACATGCAAATAAAGAACCTAACATGTTTGAGTAGCTTCATTAGTTACAAAAATTGTTAGATATTATCTCCAACAAATTGTCCAATATGTTGTTGTCTTCTAGCTGTCATTTGTATGTGCAATATGTTGTCCATTAGTTGTGCAAAAAATTGTTCAAAAATATTGACTAGCTTGCCAAGTAAGACATGCTTTGCAAAAATATAGTTCAAAAGGTCTCCAATATGGTACCCTTCAAGGATTATAAATGAGAGCAGAAGTCCCGGAAGGAGTTGTTGTCGAACTGCTAGCTCCGTTGTCTGAGGATCAGGACCCTGCGACGATCTTTTTGTCATCAGAAGCTACTGAAACCTGCAAATATGCCACCAAATATAAATGTGTGAAAAAAAAAAAAAAAAAACTTAGGAAAAATATAGGTTCAAGTTGTAGCAAAAATCACAAGAAATATGCATACCTGATTTGTCTCAACAATTTGTCCAACAACATAGGCTTGTCCAACCAAATGACTACAACAGGCAGATTCCTACATTTTACATTTTAACAAATTTACGTCAATGACATATTTATCTTATTATGACTAATTCTCATATATATGTATATGAATAATTCTTATATATATGTGTATGTATATATATATATATATATATATATAAAACTAATTCTGGGTACCTCACATCAAAAAAAAAATTCTGGGTATCTCTTGCTAACGCAAGAGGTACTAAGAAGCTTATTCTTTGGATATACATCAAAACAATTTCAAACACCAAGTGCAGAACTTCACAAATCAAAGCTGATAGATCATCCTAAAAGTGACAGTCTTCAAGAACAACAAAACCAAGAGGAGTGGTTTTGCTTAGCAAGCCTTAAATCAAGAGGGAGCTATCATATTTTCAGGTGGCAGCAGTTGTGGAAAGAAGTACTACCTAGCCTTATAGGAAGCAGTGAGTGAAGGGGTTTTTAAAGCCAAAGAGTTGGGTTTCAATAGAGTTCTGATCTGCAGCAGCTTAAGTGCCAGGGGTTACTTGTAAACCACTTACTAGTTCCTATCACATGGATGAGCTTTACCAGATTTCCTAGGAAATTATCATTGAGTTTGTGGAGTTCTTAGTATTATAAATGACCTACCTATCACATAAATTTGAGTCATGCTAGCATGAAATGCTGTTTCAAATTTTTACAGGGAGATGCTATAAATTGTAATAAAAGTCTTTGTACTATATCTATCATTTAATTCTTTGATATACTTTTGCAGCAATGTACTACTTTCCATGAACATGTTGCTTCTCATGAAAGCTGGCAGATGGAAACTTGATCCTCCATGCTAAGGGAATAACATTTTTTCCTCATTTCTTGCAAATCCTTCAATAATGTGTCAGAACATCTTTTGGCATAATCATACATTATCTTAGACTCTGCTGCAAGTATGGAAACTTCACGAAAATTGTGACATAAATGAGAGTAACGCTTTCCTAATGAATCTTGAGCATTACCTTTAATATCAACACCATGATAGTTTTTGATAGAACCAACCTTTGCATCTTGTGTCCATCTTTTCATTATATGATGAGTTGGAAGTATCTTAATGTTTTTTTTGTCAAGAACCTTCAAAGCATGGACACAAAGAATTCCTACAAAACTGAACTTCATGCAACTGCACTGAACATTAGTTGTTAAGACTTCATATTTAACCAAGTGCTCTTGAGTTTTTTGCCTATATTTAACTTTGTATTCAAAGATAGTATCAGATTTACTAACCTTGAAAATTTTACAATCCCCCATCTTCATATATTCATCTTGAAACATTTTGAACATTTTTGGGGTATACAACTTTACAGCATGTCTCAACATCTCTACATCAAGTTGTAAAACTGGTGTTGTCTGCCTCATTTTGAACTCAAATTGTAGTTCTTGACATCTCCTATCAGCCAAGACTCTAAAGTAATGTCCCAAAAAAGACAAAAGATTATATTTTGATTTCAAGTATTTCTTTAACACATTGTTCATTGACTCACTACGTTGGGTGGTTTTCATATCAGCAGTGAACATATGCCGACCATATACCATGGCTCATTTTTCTTTGAGATCAAATATCCCACACAACCACTTATTATTAGTAAGATTATATTTCTTAAGCATATTATTCCATGCAACTAGCCATTCATCTTCACCTTCATAATCATACATACAATTGCTCAAATCAGTTACAAATTACTTTGATGAATGAAATACATGACTTAGTTTCTTAGCAGCATTTTGAAAAATATGCCATACACATAAACGATGATTCGATTCAACAAATACCTTTGCTATTGCCTTAGCCATTGTAGCAGACTGATCTGTAAGTATAGTTTTTGGCTCCTTCCCTGACATTGCACTCAAAAAAGTTTTAAACAACCACTTAAATGTTTCTATGGTTTCATCATAAAGTAAAGCTGCACCAAATATGATTGTTTGTTTGTGATGATTAACCCTGATGAATGGAGCAAAGGGCTGATCATATTGATTTGTCCTATAAGTTGTATCAAAACACAAAACATCTCCAAAGTGGCCATAATCAACTATTGATCTAGCATCAGCCCAAAATATGTTCAATATTAGACCATCATCATCAACTTGTACTGAATAAAAGTAAGATGGATCTTTTAATTGCATATTATGAAAGTATTCCATCACAGCACGAGCATCACCTTTCTTCATAGCCTTTCTCCTCTTACGATGTACATGATTTTTGTAGTCATAATCTAAAAAACCAAGATTTTCATGACCACCAACTTGCATGCTCAATAAATCTATAGTTTGTTTAATTGATATTCCAGACTTCTCTGCATCATTTGCAATAGCTTTTTAAGCAGGTGCAATTTTTCTTTTTGATCTTAACATATGTTTCATTGGTGAAGGAGCAAACTCATGATTATGTTGTTCATGAAAAGAAACTACTTCTAACATACCATCTTTTTGAAGTTGACATGTCATTTGTGCTAAACAACCTACTCATGAGATTGGGCGATGAAAATGTACCTGTTCTTGGCGTTTGTCAATACCTTGTTCACCCTCTTTTGAGCAACAAAATGTTCTCCTTACAATTTGTCCCATATTTCCTCTCTTTATAAATTGTTCCCGTACACTGAAGCTAATTTGGTGGGCATAATCTTTGTAAAACTCATATGCACTATCATCACAATCAAATTTCATGCCAATTTTTGGAGCGTCTATTGCAGTGCTTGATTTTTTTGGGCTTCCATGAGTAGGTACTAGTTGAGCCTCCTTTTGAATTAAAAAAAAAAAAAAAAAGTAAGCAGATTAGAAAAATAAATTTGCATATGAAAAAAAAAAAGCAAATTGCCTATTACAATATTATCCCAAAACCACTTACTTTGCATTCTCATTCAAGCTATTATATAAATATTCCCTCTTAAAAAGCAACACTTTCAAAGAGTTAAATCAAATGTACAATGCAAAAACAAATTCAGAAAAAAAAAAAATCGTACCACATAATCCACCCACTAGGCAATTCATAATATTTTGTTTGAAAAGCAATAAAGGACTTGTTACAATTCAACATTGTTTCAAACTTTGACATACCCACCATAGAAAAAACTTTCAAATTCAATTTTTTTCAATTACCCAGTACAGTATAATCACAAAAACACTTAGTCAAGCTCTTAAAAAGCACTGACAAAAACAATTCATACCAATTCATAGGTCTTGATGTCTTTAGGGAGTTAGATATATTTTTCTTTGTATATAAAACAGAGCACCTTATGTAATACTATAGCTAAGTTTTTAAAACAGAGCACCTTATCCTCTCAATTCTATTTATATTTCTCAATTTTTACATGAGCCTAAGTAAAACTGTAGCTAAGTTTTTTCAACCTAAAAAAAAGCCTCAATTTTTCTTCCACATTACAAAGATTTCCAATCCAAACAATCATAACCTCAAAAAAATTTCCCATTTAAACTTGCTGGGTTATATTTTCAGTTACAATTTACTTAAAAAGAGTTTTCACCATGATCAAAGTTTAAGTACAACAACCCAAATACCACCAGTATTCACTAACAACAAAAACTAATAGGAAAATTAAATAGGGATAACACTACATATAAGTTTTACACACAATCCCACCAGAATTCGAAGCTACAAAACTCAACTAAGATTAGGCAAGCTCCAATATTCAAACTTTGAAAATCAATCACAAACAATGAACAACAATAGAAATAACAAACTAATGCATAAAAATCTCAAATCTGCTAATGGAAAACAAACCTGGAAAAAGGTTGAGCAGTTGTCTCTGTTTTCGTCATAGAGATTATTGCAAAAGGAATCGTCTTTGAGTTCATCATAGAGATTACGACCAAAAGAATCATCTTTGTCTTCATCATAGCGATCACTGCGAAAATAATCATCTTCGTCACTGAGATTGCCACAAAAAGAAGGGTATAGAGAGGTGGTTCTTGGCGGCAACGAGTTGGGTGGGGGATGGGGAAGGCAGAGAGAGAGAAGGGGGAAGGGAGTGGGAACGGCTGAATGAGAAAGGTTTGGAGGGAGTGGCGCCAACTGAGAGGGAAGGGATTGGATGGGTGGAATGGCGATGAGTGGTGGATCGGTGGGACTATCGGAATCGGAAACAATGGAAAGATCGGGGGGGACAGGCGAAGGGAGCATTGGTTGAGTGCGGCTGAGATCAATTGAAGAGAGAGAGGGAAAATAAAGAAAGAGAGAGATGGAGAAGGGATTTGAGCTGTATAGGGGATGAAGGAAGGAGACGGAGAGACTGGTGTGGTTTAGGGAGGGAGCACCTGATGTTTTGGTTATGGTGGGAAATAATATGTCTTCTGATAAAAAAGAGAGGGAAATATAGCTTTAGTTGGGCTAACGGTGGCTAACGTTTGAGTTAACTCTTAAATTTGAGTTGTAGTTTGTTGGACAGGTGTTGCTCTCTGAGAGTGCCACGTTGCAGTTTGGAGAGTCTTCCTCCAACTGAGATTGTAGGGAAACTTTGTTCGCCTAAATTTACCTAAAAATTTTGGAAAGACAGAGACGGAGAAAGGGGTTACTCTGCTATGCCCACACCGCCACTCTTCAATCTTGAATCTACCGTGAAAGCAGTGAATTTTTGCAAAGAATGACTAAATAAAGGAAAGCTTATAGAAAAAGATCAAGGATTAAAGATGAGATAGAGGTGTTAGGTTTTTTCTTTTGTTTTAGAATTTTTTTTATTGAGAGCCAAACTAACTGTTAAATACACACACACATAGTAATTACACTCTTTCACAAAATGCAAATACATTATTTATAATCTCTGTTTTAGAAATTTATAATCTCTATTTTAGCATATTTCAAGACATTTATGTTGTCCGTTTCTGATAATAGTTCTTTATCGTTAGATCAAGATATCAATTAGTTTTTGGTGTAGGTGGAGATTGAATCACAGATCTCTTATTCAATCATTAGATACTTTACTAGTTGAGCTAACTAGAACCCATAACATTGTATTATTATTTATTAATGAATTTTTCAAGTATTAATTTTGATTTTAGCATATTTCAAGAATGAGTTAATGAGTTTATCTCCTAAAATTTAATTTGTTAGCCGAATTTTGACTATTTTTGTTTTTTCCGTTTTTAATCTTTTGTATTTTAGAATAAAATGTGACATTTTTAATGTATTCTATTGACCAATAAATGGATTTAAATTTTTTTTTTTGTAATTAAAATATATAGATTAATAATATATATATATATATATATATTTTTTTTTACAAGTGGGGGTATTCTTTTATTTAAGGGCCTTAGGCGATTGCATCAATTGCATCTATAGTTCAACCAGTCCTGAATGGTGCTAGAATCACCTTCCAAAAAAAATTCTCTAATACCCACCTCTTTCAATAGCACCCAGTGGTGCAAGAATTTTCCTGCTTAAACCAATCATGCACAAACCTTCCTTAAAATGTCATTAACTTTTTTGTGAAGAAGAAATTGACCATTTTTTAAATCCTGGAAATAAATTCTCAAATACCTTGTTTCCTAGAATGTAAAACGAGCATCAAAAGGAAGAGTCATATTATTGTGTTTGTTACTGTCCTTTCGAATTAGCGTTAATGTATTATGAGATGTGTTTGTCAAAAAAGGAAAAAAGAAGTATTATGAGATGTGTAACCTATAAAAGTTTGGTTTAAAGTTGCCACGTTCTTTAACTAAAATGTGATTTAATTTAATCTCTTTAAATTTATTGGTTTTTTCTGGGTTGTATCTACTAATATGATGATGAAATGCTTTGGAAACTAAAATCAAATTAATATTTCATCGGGGATCATACTCCATGAATTAGTATCAGCGAAATTGTAACAAGAAATAAATAACTTTCTGGGTCAGTGTTTTAACTATAATAGAATTCAATAGCAACATAAAAAAATAAGAATGAGATTTCATAAATTCTAACAGAAAAGTGCTTGCATTATTATTATAAGTAGGCTTGTGTTACAACTTACTCAATCTGCTCAATCTGCTCAAACTGCTCGCTCCGCTCTGCTTCGAACTTCCCTACATGGATATGATACTTATTCCCAAGTAGGTTAAGTGGATTCAATTATTAAAGTGGGAGGTTCGGTTGGGTGGTGGGTTGAGTTTTTTTAAACCTCCAAGACCCTGGCTAATAATATTGCCATGTGTTATTTTGCATTAAAACATTTTGGCTAATCAAATAATACCATTTGTCCCTTGGAGAACAAGACATAAAGAACTTTCATTTAAATTATGACATATGTCATCAATGATAGCCAATCATGTGTCATCACATCTCCCCTAAGAATCCTATAAATTTAGACGCTCCTTAGTCTCAAATCTCCACTGGAATCAAGCTCCAAAACTTCCAAAAACTTCAACTTTCGAATGTGAAAAATATTTGAAGCAAAGTCATTCAAATCATCCTCTTAGATATCAAAGTTCATTAAAATCAAGCTCAAAAGCTTCTAGAAATGCCAAGAGACTACAGATTAGTGAAACTCTACAGATTCAAACCTCTATGGCCTCGAAAAACTTCCACTACAAATCCTCAAAGATAAAGAACATTTGAAAAACATTCATCCAAATTATTTTTCCAAGTTTCAAAATTTAACTAGAATCAAGTTTCAAAACCTTTAGAAATTGCAAATACTTTGATCCATTGAAACTTCATCAAATTCAAGTTCTAAAGTATTGAAGAAATTCCACCACAAATATTCGAAGATCGATAACATTCGAAGATCACACGAAGAGAACGTGAAAAACGCGAAATCTCAGACAATAACACAATTAGAGATTCATTGTAATTCCTTTCCAAAGACCTTTCAATCTACTTTCTAATCCAATTGGAGGACATATTGTGTTCAATTCAAGGCTACATTGAAAATACTTGAGTTAAAGACTTTTCCCATGAGAACAAATTAGAGGATTATTTTATTGTATTAGAATCTAAATATAGAGAATTGTACCTATAAATTTATCAATACAAAAATACATTTGTGAAACCATTTTAATTATTTGATTTCCAAACTTGAGATTTTGTGTATATATATGTGTGTGTGTGTGTATACATGTGGTGGGCGAAAAGTGGATCAGATAATTATGATTGGTTTTAATCCAATTACTATTTGCTCACACAATGAATTTCTAGAGATGGGATACAAGGTCAACCTTTAAGTACCCATTATAAAACAAGAGTTGAAAGTCAGATCAAAAATATATGTGAAGTGGATAAGTATTTGTCATTGGGTTTAGTTTGAGGAAGATCATTTAATTGGATGATTTTTCTCTCTTTTTGTTTCTCTTCCAATCTAGACCTCTCCTCTGATCTAGATGCTTCTTAGCTTTTTATAACTTAGCAAAGATGCATCTGGATCTTACATTTGGAGGGTCATGATCAGACTTTCTTGATACTTGTCCCATCAAGATCTTGCTAGAAAGTTTTTACACTAGGGTATTAGCTGTGGGAAAACTATTCAGGGTCATTTTCCCACTAATGCGACCAACTAAGTGGTTGCAGTGCATTTAATGTGGAGGGAATGACCACTCTATTCTTCCTTTTTCTTCTCTTCCTTATTTAATGCCAAGTTACCTTTGTCCCCTCTGAGATTGCGCTGTGCTCCCTTTGACTCTGTCCCTCATCTTTCTGAGGTTAGGCAGATGTCCTTGGTGCCTTCTCCAATTACAGTTGCTCAGCCAAAGTCTGAGTTAAGTGTACACTTTATGAGGACAACCCACCCAAGTTTCCCGAGGTTCACCTCTACATGAACTTTGTCAGCCATTTGGATCCTCGTCCCCCCACAAAATATATATACATATATATATATATACACACACACACACACACACACACACAACACATATATATATATATATATATATATATTCTTATTAGTCTTTTATCTCATATCAAATTTCAATTTTTTTTCTTCTTTTAATTAACACCATGACTTACACATGCATGCTACTATGGAAAATTTGATACTTTTCCAACGTATTCATTAGCATACATAATGAATATATATACTTAATTGGTTTTTATTTTATTTATTTTATTTTTATTTTTTTAAGTAAGACAATACTCATATTATAAGATGCGTGAAGCTGTGAACTTTGATCCATAAGACATCAGCAAATGAAAACTTTCTAATAAAAAAATGCTGGAAAGTGAAGGAATTGAGCTGAGAAATCAAAACCTTTATTTTTCTTTTTTTGAGAACAAGAAATTAAAACCTTTCTCTGCAAAGATTAAAACAAATACTAATTCAATGGGTAACTTTCTTTTTCTTTTATCCTTGAAAAACTAGAACAGCAAAAGAAGGAAGAGAAAAAACTATTTCATTTTCAAATATTATCCTACGTTTTCTTGGCATCCTTACAATGGCTCCACTTTTTTGGAATAAGACAGAAAGCTGGATCTTTGGCCCCGCGAGTTCTAAAACCTGAGATTTCAATTGGGGGTAAACACTAGTGAGTTTGAAAACACATATTCTAAGGGTCCATTTGGGAGTTTATAAAGGAATGGAATGGAATGGAATTGAATGATCATTAAAGAAATAGAATGGAATGGAATGGATTTAGTAGGAAAAGGAATGGAATGGAATTTAAAATCTTGTTTGGATGTTGTAAAATAAAGGAATGGAAAAGAATAGAATGAAATGGAAAGTAAGTAACACCGTTTGGAAGTGACATTGGAAGGAATGAAATGAAATCATTTTATAATAACATTACTGTTATACCCCTCATTTTAAAGAACATAAAAAATAATCAATGAGAACTTATAGTTGCGTTGAAATGTTTAGTATTTAGCGGATGATGTGAAACTAGTTAGCCATTATTGGGTCTATGTTAGATTATTGAATTACAATATAGTATTGTCAAGGTGAATAGATTGCATCAAGCTAATCAATAATTTAACAGATGAAGATAATGGCATGAAAAATTAACAATAGCACAATTTCTTTATTTCAATTTGCAAATCTTTTTTAGGGGCTACTAGTTTTATTTTGGATCTTTTTTGGCTAGTGTGCTTTACAATGGATTTGATAATTTAATACATCTCCATCTCCCAATTTCTTTAAGAAAAAAAGAAAATTTTATTGTAGCTAAAAAAACAAGTTATGTATATTTCTATTTTGTACAACAATTCACGCATCACATATTTATTCTCAACAAAATAAATATTGTATAAAAATGCAAACAAATATCTTTAGAAAAAAAACTCTGGTAATGAGTCTTGTCAAAACAAAACAAAATAACATAATCCATTCCAAAACTAAGGTTGGCCAAAAAATCCCACACTTTTTTAATTTTTAGGCCTAGACATCAGTGTCAATAAGACACATTTGCGCTCATGATTTGGGCAACCAAAAAACATCTCCTTATATGTTGGATTTTCCATAAAAAATAAGTAGGCCTCAGTCTTTGATATTGGATCTAAGTCTAATACGCCCAAAGTTGCGTGAACTTCTGCTCCATATGACTTTGAAAAATACTTTGTCATAACCTTAGTCACCCTATTGATTGCCTTTGATACATTATCAAATGACTGGAAAATTACATTCTCGAGTTCATCATCTTCTGCCAGTCGTCTTTTCTTGCTTTTAGAAGCCATTACATCTTGTGATAACACTCGAGAACGTGCAACATTAATTTCTGGTGACCTCTGATCATCTTCCACTTCAAATTTCTCCAAAGAAACTTCATTTTGAGATATCAAATTATCAATCTCATCAATAGTGGTTGATGCAGCATACCTAGCATGTTTCTCCTTTGCAGTTTCAGCATGATTACCTTTTGCTCTATCTTTAGCCCAAAGTTGTGCCATCTTAGAGTAGTTGGGTATAGATGTTGTCATCCACTTCTTGGCTACAGGTTTAAACTGTTACAAACCAAGACAAATGGTTAAACAACAGATTTAATTATGTAATACAAAATTAAACTCACAAAAAATGGTAATTTACCGCTATGAGTGGCTCCCAAACTTCTGGTTCAGATGTCCACATATTTACAAAATCATCCTATCCAAAACCACTCAATCCATCTTTAAATATGTCATAGCATTCATGAAAATTTTTCTTTAGTGTCTTCTGTCGATTTTTCACCTTATCCTTGTTAATCTCCATGTCAAATTTTTCAACCAACTCTTTCACTATGTCATCATATGTCTTAGAAGTAAAATTTCCATTAACTCTACCACCTATGATCACTTGATGTAAAAAAGTATCCACTAAAGCATCATCCATAACACGACTCCATTGTATTTCTTTGCTTAGATCTCCACCATTCTTCTTTGATATCTTACCCATGCTATAATTAATAGGACAAAAAACACATATAAAATATTGTGTAAATATTAATATTAATTATCAAAAGATAGAGAGCAATATCAAAATGAAAAGAGAAATTTGCATAACATTTAGGTCTAAGTAATTGAAACATAGCATAGTCTTAAACAACATGACAACAATAAACCCAAAAGTTATCACATTTGGACATAGTTTTGCCACTTAGCTGATGCTATAGAATCTCTTATAATATCTCCTTGCCTAGCATCCTTATCATTTTCTCTTGGAGTAGGGGTCACACGTTCATGATGAGAATGCAAAACCTCTTCATCAACTTCAGCAATAAGACTTTCATCAAGATTGACACCCATTAAATAATTATGAAGTATGCAACATGCTAAAATGATTTCATTTTGTGTGTCAACACAATAATTAGGCTCTGTAGTACTTAGCATGATAGGAAATCTCTTTTTAAGTACACCAAATGCTCTTTCAATAGCAGTGCGCAATGACGCATGTTGCAAATTAAACAATTCTTTAGCATTTTCAGGGGGACGAACAGAGTACTCTTTTAAATGATAACGCACTCCCCTATAAGATACAATCATACGACTTCTATTCATGTATCCCGCATCAACAAGATAATATTTACCTAATAAACAATAACAACCATTAATTATATACTACAAATTTTTTAATAATAAAGAATACACCCTAATATGTATTTGAATTAAATTTACCTTGTGGGATTTTCAAGTTATCGTTTCTAGTTAAAGCACTCTTTATTATTCTTGAATCTGAAGCAATTCCTTCCTAACCTGGTAATACATATGTGAATTTTAAATCAAATGAGCATGTCGCCAACACATTTTGTGTTGTATAACCCTTCCTACCCCGATATCTTGGTGCATCCTCATTAGACACTTTGACACAAACATGTGTTCCATTAAGTGCCCCAATACAATCCTGAGATTAACATTATCTCTCAAAAACATTTACCTTAAAATATATTTGTACTAAACTACTATCAAATATAAATTATATGCATGATATATTTACCTTAAAATATGGGTTGAACCTACTACTTTGTAGTATTTCAAGTGGCACTTGGGTTCCATCAGGTTGTTGAAGGAATTGATCCTCTAACTAATGGTCTCACCGAAACGACAAAAAAAGAAGGACATTATATGAGTCATCTGATTATGTGCTAGCATGTGAAGAAACTTGCTAACTTGCTCTTCAACCGTGGCATGCTGTGTGTCTTGAAGATCTCCATCTCTTCGCAAAATGTCACACAAACCTTGAAAAGATTGTGGACCCATGTGTATCACATCATAGCATTTTTCACTATTCCTAAGTCGAGACATTAGTTCATCACGAACTTTTTGTCTTTTTATGGTTGATTGTGTAGGAATGTGGGGAACACGTTTTCTTTTTAGTCATTTCCTTTGATGGATAAAGTAACAGAAATAACGGCATGCAGTATGAACCAAGGCTAATTTCCGCATAAAGTTTGAATAAATTATGGTCTTCAGTACCTCATCATTCAAATCCATCTAAGTAAAAAAATAGTTATGTTATTAGTCCAACTTAGAAAATTATGGGCACATGTTCTAAAAAAATAGTTACGTTATTAGTCTAACTAATTATGAATGTGTTACAACTAATCTAAAACTAAAACTATTAAACTATAAACATTTGCCCCCTTGACTCCTAAAATTTTTTAGTATTTTTTAGTCTAAAGTAGTTACTGACATGGAGGGAAAAAGAAAAGAAAAAAAAGGACTTCTACTTGTTGAAAGTGACCAAACCATTGCTTTTGTCTTGTCCTACGTGCAACTTGCACCTATTTCACTATTTTTTTTTATTTTATATTTTATATCATTATTTACACCATTTTTACTATTTATGATACTTTTCACAACATTTTATCTTTGAATGATATTAGAGATACTATAAATTTTACTACTTATGTCTTACAAATTAGCATGTCACCAATTACGAAAAATAATTTCAAACATTTATTCATTATTTTTTTAGTCTAAAGTAGTTACTGACATGAATGAAAAAAGAAAATGAAAAAAAGGACTTCTACTTGTTGAAAGTGACCAAACCATTGCTTTTGTCTTGTCCTACGTGCAACCTGCACCTTTTTCACTATTTTTTCATTTTATATAATTATTTACACCATTTTTACTATTTATGATACTTTTCACAGCATTTTATCTTTGAATGATGCTAGAGATACTACAAATTTTGCTACTTATATCTTATAAATTGGCATGTCACCAATCACAAAAAATAATTTTAAACATGTATTCATTATATTTTTTAGTCTAAAGTAGTTACTAACGTGGAGGAAAAAAAAATGAAAAAAAGACTTGTACTTGCTGAGAGTAACCAAACCACTGCTTTTCTCTTGCCTACGTGCAACTTGCAAAGATTGTACAAAAAATAAAAGAAAAAAGATAATAATTACAGAAACTACTTTCAACAAGATTGTACCAAAAAAAAAAAAAAAAAAGACTAGCAAACAACAAGTACAAGTCAACTGAAAAGAATCTTTCATAACTTCTGTCAGCTTTTTTTGTACAATCTTTCATAAAAAATTGCAGAAAAAGTTTGCAATGACTAGCAAACAGTTCATAAAAAAAAAAAGACTAGCAAACAACCAAAAAGAAAAAGGAAAAAGATAGAGAAATACTTGGTCCGAAAATTGCAGTAGATAAAAGAAAAAGAAAGAACAGGTGGCAGCAACTTCACTTTGCAGAGGACGACATTATTGTGCAAGAATGATAGCTATATTTTTTTACGGCTGAATGAGAAAAAAATGGTTGGTATTAAAGGGGTATTTTAGGAATTTTAACAAAAATTTCATTAAACCTAAATCCATTCCCTCTTATTCCTCCCAATTTTGAGGGGAACAAAAATTTGTGGTTTTGAGGGAAAAGAGAGGAATGAGCATTCCCTCCTAACCATTCCATTCCCTCCTACTTAAACTCCCAAATAAGGGAATGGACTTTCCATTCCCTCCGTTAAAACTCCTAAACAAGGGAAGAGAAGAATATTCTAAAAATATTCCTTTTATTCCATTCCATTCCATTCCCTCCTCCCAAACGGAGCCTAAAGGAATTTTATTGACATAAAGAAAGCATTCTTGTGTGTTCTAATTAGCTCAACTGGTAAAGTATTTGATGGTTGAATAAGAGATTTGGAGTTTAATCCCCTTATATATCAAAAACCGATTGACATCTTGGTCTAATGATAAAGATTAAAATCACAGAAGTTGACAGGCCACAAACGCGTTGACCCCTAGTGATAAATTAAATTGATTAATTGGCCAAGTTATTAATTAATCAAGTCAACATGCAAAATCACGTGGCAGCACAAACAAATCACCAAAATTAAAGTATGCAGCAGAAAAATAAAAGACACGGTGATTTGTTTACGAGTGGAGAAAACTTGACGGCAAAAACCCCACCGGGTGATTTAAGGTCACCACTCCCGAAACTCCATTATTGTCACAGCAAGCGATTACAAGCAAGGAATCCCAAGTACCTTACCAACCTACAGTTGAACCCTTACCCCAATACCCAATTGGACTTGCTCTGTAGTGACAGTTTCTCCTTTCAATGCACGGCTTCCAAGTACATGACTAACCAATTGCGCAGATCCCAGTACGCGACTTCAATTCACTAACTAGAGAGAGAGTTGTTGGCTGCAGAGTTCTTCAAATCATCCACATGATGAAGATCAGGAAGATGCTTGGTTATAAAACCCTACGATGCACATTACACAGCAACTTCTTCACAAAAGATGAACTAGGGCATGAACTTTGTCTTTTTGATCACAAATTGCATGAACAAGAATTGCATGAACAAGAATTGCTCAATGCTTGTGCAACTTGCATCTGTTTGACAGCCCTTAAAACAATCCTTTTATATGTCTACGGTTAGGAGAAAAGAAGTCCTAGAGACAGGAGAAAAGAAGTCCCAGAGACACATTCACGGATTGGAATTAAAACAAAATTGAAAATTTTTTTTCTTTAAATCTCGATAGATAGAGGTGTCGAGGATCTGTTGAGAAGTTGTCGAGCCTCGGGGTTAAAACAGCTTCTAAAGCTCGATAGATGCATGTGCCGAGACCAGGTGTCGAGCTTTAGTAACTTGCACTTCCTTACTTGTTTCTTGGACAGATGTGATGACTTCAACACTGAATCTTGAAACACTGTTTCTTGAAGTGTTAAACACATCCTAACTCTACCCAATTACAAGTAAAGTGCGTTTTGTCTAAAGATAAGCCAATTACATAAAATAGTGACACATGTCAACAACTTGAACTACATATATCCTAACAGAAGTGAATGCCATAAGTTGAAACTGTTGGAAAATCTAGTTTTGTATATTATACAAAACACATAGCAGAAGCAACAAACAAGATAGCGTACCTTGGTGTAAATCTGGTTTTGTAATTCATTCATGATTGGCAATGTGCATTATGTAAATTTCAGAATTTAAGAACAAGATAGCATACCTTGGTGTGGAGAAATTCAAAACAAAGATTAGAAGCACTTGAGAACACTTTTAATCTTCACTCCAATTCCACTTTGAGCCCAAAAAGTGTGGTCTCTCAATCAGTTTCCAAGGGAGAATGAAAGTGTGTCTCACACTCTCTCTTTTTCTTTTTCTCTATGTTTCTTTAAAAAAAAAAATTATGTATGTTTCTCCCTTTATAACTAACTGATTATCTAATTGGGCTAACCTATTGGACATTTCCAATTGGGCTTTACTGTGTGGCTTGGAGTGGGACCAAAAGGGACCAATAAGACACTAGCTCCAATAGGCCTTGGGCTTTTCTGTCAACTCTTGACAAGTACAAAGTTACCATTAATTATAATTAATACCACTATATAAATATAATTGCACTCTAGCCCTTATTAATAAATTATATCCCAAGACTTTATTATATACGCAACCCCTTCATAAAATATTCGTAGTAATACAAAGTCGTGAATATAGATCGCCACTTTGAAAATTACTACATCTTAATCCTTAAGTACCCGGTTTAATCCTTTGAAGTTATTCATTATATATTTATGAAATCCAATTTCATAAATATATATACTTTAGTAATTTCTTACCAAAGTGGTTAGGCCTAACACTCTGAATAACCAAACTCATTAAACTTATCTCAAAGGAATATTTTATATCTTCGTTAAAAGATTATAAATTCATCATCGATTACGAACTATAAATTCTGAGTTTACAAAGAACTTGTGATTTATATCTTCTGTAACTAAATCACATAAATAACATACTATGCATCTCATGGACTATATGATAATGTCCAAATATTCATGTTACCATTATTTTAGATAAAAATAAAATAACTATATTAAGCACAACATTAAGTTATACATAATGTCATACATAGCATTATACAATAGGATTGAAGAGCACACATCCTAATAATCTCCCACTTGCCCCAAAGACTATTGTGCACTAATTTGACTCCTATTCCCTCCAAATGTGACTCGAAAGTCCTTTAAGGCAAGGTTTTAGTAAAAGGATTTGCTAGATTATTTGCACTTTCAATCTTTGCTACCACAACATCTTCACAAGCAACAATGTCTTGAATGATGTGGTACTTCCTCTCAATGTGCTTTTCTTTCTTGTGATTTCTTAAATTTTTGGATTGTGCAACAGTTCTACTATTGTCGTAAAATAATGTGATAGGAACTTGCTCCATTCTTACAACATCAAGATTCGAAAGACATTTCTTAAGCCAAATAGCCTCCTTTGGTACTTCACAAACAACAATATACTCAGCTTCTATAGTGGAGTCCGTAATACAAGATTGCTTAACACTTTTTCAACTTATGGCTCCATCTTCCAAGGTGAAAACACATTCTGAAATCTAGATCCGATTGAAAATCTGAATCTGTAGATCCAATGGGAATTAAATCCTCACTATGGTAAACAAGTATATAATTTCTCGTTCTCCTTAGATACTTGAGAATATGCTTTACAGCTTGCCAATGTTTTGGTCCTAGATTTGATTGATATCGGCTGACCATGCTAACTAAATAACAAATATTTGGTTTAGTACAAAACATGGCATACATGAGACTTCCCACTGTAAAAGCATAAGGAACTTATCTCATCATATTTTCTTCCTCTTGAGTCTTAGGCCTTTGGTCATCAGACAAAGGAACTCCATGTTTAAAAGGAAGCAATTCTTTCTTGGAGTTTTGCATGCTAAACCGTTCTAGAACCTTATCTATATATCCAATTTTTGATAAGCCTAATATCTTATTCTTGCGATCTCGCCAAAGCTTGATCCCTAAAATAAAGTTAGCCTCACCCAAGTCCTTTATATCAAATTAGCTTGACAACCAAACTTTAACCAATGACATTACCTCTACATCATTTCCAATGAGTAGAATATTATCAACATAAAGCACTAAGAACATTACTACTTTGTCTCGATATCTTTTGTACACACATGGTTCATTAAGATTTTGTTCAAAACCAAATAACTTGATTGCTTGATCAATTCTGATGTTCAATGACCTAGATACTTGTTTAAGTCTATAAATGGACATTTTCAACTTGCAAACCATATGCTCTTGGTTCTTTGCTATGAAACTTTCTGGTTGCAACATTTATATTTCTTCTTCAAGATTGTCATTAAGAAATGCAGTCTTGACATCCATTTGTCAAATCTCATAATCATAATGAGCAACAATGGATAAGAGAATTTTGATAGACTTAAGCATGACTATTAGCGAAAATGTTTCATCATAATCAATACCTTCTTTTTGTGTATATCCTTTCGCCACTAGCCTTGATTTAAAGGTTTCAACATTTCCATCTATCCCTCTCTTCCTCTTGTAAACCCATTTGCAACCAACATCTTTAATGCCGTTAGGTGCCTTTATAAGATCCCATACATGATTGGAATACATAGAATCCAATTCAAATTTCATAGCTTGGACCCAATGATGTGCATCTATATCATTTATTGCTTTATCATAAGTGTAAGAATCCTATTCAGCCTCTTTTGAGATAGCTTCATAAGTTTCTCTCAAACCTATAAATCTTATAGGAGGCCGAACAATTCTCCCACTATGACGAGGCACATGTGTACTAGACATTTTATAAGTAATATCTTGTGGTGTATCTAATACAGCCACATCATCCCTAATTTCATCCATTGGTTGTTCAACTACAGGTTCATTCATTTCAGCCAAGACAACTCTACTTCTAGGATTAAAATTATTCACATAATAATCATCTTTAAAAAATTTGGCATGGGTGCTAACAAACACTTTGTTATCCTTATGATTATAGAATAAATAACCCTTGGTTTCTTTTGAATACCCCAAAAACACGAATACTTCCGTTTTAGCTTCCAACTTATCAGACTTCCCTTTCAACACATATGTTGGACATCCCCAAATGTGGAGATATTTCATACTAGGCTTGCGTCCACTCCACAATTCCTTAGGTGTGTTGGGAACAAATTTTGATGGAACTAAATTCAAAATGTGCATAGCAGTTTTTAGTGCATATCCCCAAAAAGAAACTGGTAAAATTAAGTAACTCATCATGGACTTAACCATTTCCAAAAGAGTCCTATTCTTTCTTTCCGCTACATCATTTTGTTGGGGAGTTCCAAGTACAGTCAATTGGGAGACAATCCCATTTTGAATTAGGTAATCCTTGGAGTCCCCAAGATGGTATTCGCCACCTCGATTAGATCGAATGGCCTTTATGCGTTTACCCAATTGATTTTCAACTTCAGCCCTAAACTCTTTGAACTTTTCAAAGGTTTCGGACTTCCGTCTCATTAAGTACACATAATCATATCTTGAGTAATTATACATAAAAGTGATAAAGTACTTATAATCTCCTTTTGCTTGAGTTGACATAGGGCCACATACATTTGTGTGAACTAATTCAAGCAACTCTTGAGCTCTTCTACCTTTTGCATTAAAAGGTCATTTGGTTATTTTACCTTCCAAACAAGATTTGCATACTGGAAATCCATCAAAGTCCATGGGCTGTAAAAGTCCATCTTTGATTAGTCTTTGAATCCTATTTAAATTAATATCACCCAAAACGCAAGTGCCATAGATATGCATTACTAGTAGAAAGAAACTTTCTCTTTAATGATTTTACATGAGAGCTACTATCTATTTTAGAATTGTATAATTCATGCATGTCAGGAGTTAAAATATAAAGATCATTCACAATATTGCCAGAACAGATAAACATTTTATCCTTCTTTATTACAACATTGTCTTTAAGGATAACATAATATCTATGTTTACCTAAGTAAGTTGTAGAAATCAAATTCCTACGAACATTAGGTACATACAAACAATCTTCCAATATTAAAACTCTAGACTTAAAGTATAAATTAAACACTCTAACAGCTACAACAGGAATCTTGCTCCCATCAGCCAAAGTAAGGAATAGTTATCTTTCATTCAACTTTCTGGTCTCTTGGAACTCCTGCAAAGAATTGCAGATATGATTAGTGTAACCTAAATCCACACACTAGGAATCTGTTGGATTCTATACCAAACATATTTCAAGAAGAAATGAACTTTTCATACCCATCTTCTTGCCAACTTTGAATGTTGGACAATTCCTCTTCCAATGTCGTTTCTCACCACAATGAAAATACTTTCCTTTGGTTTTCTTTCCTTTATTAGCAACTCCTAAGGCAATTTGTTTACCATCTTTCTTAGTGAAATCTTTCTTCTTCTTCTTCTTCTTACCCTTGCCTTTCAACTTAAGTTGAGAAGTAAAAGCTTCACCCACATTGGCTTCAATACTAGAAGTACCAAGGATGTCTTCTGCCGCTACTAACTCATTCATTAATTCAGACAAAGAATAAATCTTTTTGTTCATATTATAACTGAGTCTGAATTCCTTAAATGAATCTGGTAGTGACTGCAGTATCATATCCACTTGGAATTCTCCATCAATGTCGGCACCTAAAACTTCTAATGTATTCAGATTAGCAATCATCCTAAGATAATGCTCCCTTACTGAACTTCCTTCAGCCATTTTGGTATTATAAATTTGCCTCATAGTTTCTTGCTTTGCAGAACGGCCTTACTCACCAAACATCTTCTTCATACTAAGTATTATGTCCAAAGCAAATTCTACATCCTGCATTTGATACTATAGAACATTTGAAATAGATGCTAGGATGTAGCACTTGACCATTTCCTTAGATTTCTGCCAACAATCATATTGTTGTTTTTCCTCAAGAGGAGCATCCAATGAAGGAAAGCTAGGACATGGTTGAGTAAGCACATATTTGTGCTCTTCAGCAGTAAGAATAATGTCCAAATTTCTTTTCCAGTCAACATAGTTGGATCCAGTTAGTTTGTTTTGGTAAATGATGCCATGATTTAAATCTGAAAATAATAAACATAAATATAATAAGTAAACTGGACATTATCAATTTAGCATATAAGCATATAATATGGAACCTTAATAAAATTATAAAATAATATATGCAATGACAACCCAATCCATGTCTATAATTCCTTGGTAGCAAGTTTATTATAAACACATTAATTGGTTGAGAATTATTCTTATTATTAGTGCTATCATGATAACTCTTATCAAACACTAACAATATGCCGTATTACCTTTAGCCTCTAAGTAATAATGACATAGCTCTTTTGGGAGGTTAACATTACACTTAGTCTAGTGTACACCATTATCTAGAGCCATGTGTAGCCACATTTCATCTCTCTTTTATAGTGTTTAAACTTGTAGTACCATGAAACAAAATACCCTTCTTTGGGATCGCGAGGCTTATACGCCAAGACGAGGTGTTTGTCCAAACTACTTTAAACGGGTAAGTTCAATCTTGTAGTACTTTGAAGTAAACACCCTCCTTTGGGATCGTGAGACATATACGCCAAGACGAGGTGTTTACTCACACTACTATGAACCGATAATGGAGGCTGTGAGATGCAACCCTTGTATATCTCTCCCACTAGAAATTTTAAATAAAAGGTTTTTAAGATCAAGAACCATAATAATGCTAGGCACTTTGAAAACATAATCCTAATCTCATTAGAAATAAATTTTATAATCCTAGCATTAATATATATAAATATATATATATATATATATATATATATAAAACGTAATATAAACTCATATAACATTATAAAACTATATAATATTATATATATATATATATAATTATTATATTATATTATATATATAACTTTTAATATAATATATAATATATAATTATTATATTATATTATATATATAACTTTTAGATGGTTGGAATCCTTTATATACGGATTCAACTTTTCCATGGCCATAATATATGCAAGACAAAAGAATCTTTGAATAGCCAAGCCATGCCAAAAAAAAAAAAAAAAAAAAATGCAAGCCATGCAATTGCATTAAGTCCATGCTGTGAAAACAAAAGGCCAAGCGGTGCATTAAATCAGTACAAACAAATGATAGTTATTCGTGCCCTCCATTTCAGTAACTACCATTTGATAATAACTTCTCCTTTTCAAATGGATATCACGGCCATAGACATTGAAATTGTGCCGTGCAGAATTGTAATGGCTATATATATATATATATATATATATATATATTTATACAAGTGATGCAATTCTTTACATTATATTCAAATGATACAGAAAATTGAAACACAAAAATAACAGTTTTCTTAAATTCTAAAATTCAATCACATATTATACAATCATGAGATGAAAACTTGGTTCTGATACCAATTGTTGGAAAATTTGGTTTTGAATCTCATACAAAACACACAGCAGAAGCAACAAACAATGATCTATTTTATTCATGATTGACAACATGCACTATGTAAATTTCAGAATTTAAAAACAAGATAATGTACCTTGGTGTGGAGAAATTCAAAACAAAGATTAGAAGCACTAGGGGACACTTTTATTCTTCACTCAAATTCCACTTTACGCCCAAGAAGTGTGGCCTCTCAATCAGTTTCCAAGGGAGAATGAAAGTGTGCGTCACACTCTTTCTTTTTCTTTTCCTCTACGCTTCTTAAATTTTTTTTGGCGTAAATGCACTTTTAGTCCCTACATTTTCACGCTATTCTCACTTTGGTCCCTAACTTTTTTTTTCACCGTTTTTAGTCCCTATCCTAAAAAATGCCTCTCGTTTTAATCCCTAACGTTACATTAGAGACGAAATTTACTGAGCTGGCAAACAGAAAAAATTAGAAGTATTAAAATAATAATTATTGTGGCCACGTGGCTTTCCACATCAGCTCTAAATTAAAAAAAAAATTATTTATTTTAACTTAATAAAAAATTAAAAACAGAAATAAAAACTAAAAAAATAAATTCAAGAACAGCAACAAGAACACCAAGAACAACAAACCCAAAAATTTGAATCTAAAACAACCACAACCACTCAAAAATTTAAATTTTAATAAAAACCTTAAATCTAATTAATTTAAAATTTTATTTTCTTAATGTTCATTTTGTTTCAGCTTGCTCTCTTCACAAACCAAACCCAGGAAGCCTCTCTCCAAAATATACATTCCCACCCTCCTCAACCTCCTAAGCTCCTCGACCTCCATCGTCAACTCCGCCAACGAAGGCGTCTTCACTCTCCTCTTCGGCGTCCACGCTCTCTCCTCATCCTCCACAACCTCATCCTCCTCCCGATCTTTCTCCCACGGCGAAACCGACTCGTCGGGACCGGTTCACCTTTCTCTTCACCTCCGATCTGAATCCAAATCTGAACCCCTCCGATCTAACCCGATTCGCCGTTGTCGCAACAACAACATCCTCGCTCGACACCTCCGTTGTAGTAGTAGTAGTACCGGATTTGAACAAACTCGCACTAGTTGGGTTTGGTTTCTTGAGGATGAGGAGGTTCGATCGGGTCTTGTGGCATGGGGAAATCGGAGTCGGTGGGTATGGGTATCCTTGCTCTTGTTTTGTTCTGGGCTTGTTTGTGCTCTTGAGGATGAGGAGGTTTGATCTGGGCTTGTTTGTGTTCTTGAGGATGAGGAGGTTTGATCTGGGCTTGTTTGTGTTCTTGAGGATGAGGAGGTTTGATCTTATTTGTTTGTGATTTGGTGGAGGTTTTTGGAACTTTGGATCTTATTTGTTTGTGATTTGGTGGTGGATCTTATTTGTTTGTGATTTGATTTGATGATGAGGTTTTTGGAACTGAAGTTGTTCTTCGTGTTCTTCCTGGGGAAGAACACGAAGAACAACTTCAGTTCTTCCCAAAAAATAATGAAAGTAAAAAAAAATAAAAATAAAATTTAATTTTTGTTTTTCAATTTATTTTACATTTTGGTTTAAATTTTCTGACGTGGCTTTTAAAAAAATTTTAAATGCTGACGTGGCATATAAAAATGCCAAATAATATTTTTTAATAACATTTTAATTGACACATTAGCGCCACGTCAGCATCACGTCAGGTACCGTTTGCCACGTAGGACTTTGCTGTTAGGGCACTAACGGTAGGGACAAAAATGATATCACTTTTTTGATTTCAGGGACTAAAAGTGGTGGAAAAAAAAGTTAGGGACCAAAATGGGAATCGCGTTAAAATGTAAGGACTAAAAGTGGTTTTTCGCCATTTTTTTTTGATATGTTTCTCCCATTATAACTAACTGATTGTTTAATTGGGCTGGCCTATTGGGCATTTCCAATTGGGTTTTAGTGTGTGGCTTACAGTGGGACCAAAAGGGACCAATAAGACACTAGCTCCAATAGGCCTTGGGTTTTTTCGTCAACTCTTGACAAGTCCAAAATTACCATTAATTATATTTAATACCACTATATAAATATAATTGCACTCTAGGCCTTATTAATAAATTATATCCTAAAACTTTATTATACACGCAACCCCTTTATAAAATATTCGTAATAATACAAAATCATGAATCTTGCCACTTTGAAAATTACTACATTTTAATCCTTAAGTACCTGGTTTAATCCTTTAAAGTTATTTATTATATATTTATGAAATCCAATTTCATAAATATATATACTTCAGTAATTTCTTACCAAAGTGGTTAGGCCAAACACTCTAAATAACCAAACCCATTAAACTTATTTCAAGGGAATATTTTATATCTTCGTTAAAAGATTATGAATTCCATCTTGAGAATATATGTTCCATCAACACTAAATATGGCTGCCCAACATACTGAGATTTTGACCGTTACTTTAGATCTCATTCCTGATATATTAAAGTAACGTACACCTCATGATCAAGTCCATTATTCTTTCAAGATTAAGAGTTCATGCAAATAGAAGTAATGAGATTTATTATTCATTTGACAGTCGTTAGGAGAATAATAAATCTCACAGCAGTCCAGTTTAATATGTCTTAACTCTTAAAACATATCAACATATCAACTAGAAGTCTCCACTTCCATGATCAAGACAAATCATCTTAGTTGATACGTTATAGTTTTCGCAGATGAGATGTCCAATTTCATCACCGACTACGAACTATAAATTCTGAATTTACAAAGAACTTGTGATTTATATCTTCTATGACTAAATCACATAAATCACATGCTATGCATCTCATGAACTATATGATAATGTCCAAATATTCATGTTACTATTATTTTAGATAAATATAAAATAACTTTATTAAACATAACATTAAGTCATACATAGCATCATACAATAGGATTTAAGGGCACACATCTTAATAGCTATGCATTTAGATAGTTAGTTAGTAATACAAAGTAAATCCTTAAAAATAATAGTTTAGAACATAACAACAGGATCCAAACTCCTAATACATAACAAAAAAGATATTGCCTATTTCTTCAAAATTAATTTCTATTTTCTTCCACTATAGTGTGAGGCAGGGCTAAAAAGCTGAAACCCATCCCCTCTCCGCCCCAAGGTGTGGAATGAGTCTGCGAGTCTAAGTGTGCGTTTGGCATAAATTATTTTTGTCAACTTATATTACTATTCGGCTTATTGTTGCTATTATTCATAGGTCTCACTATATTTTTTGGTATTATTCATAAGTTCTACTGTATTATTTCAACTAACTTTTACCTTTTTTTTACAGTACTTTCAGCAAAAAAATTTTCAGGTTTAACAAAATAAGCGAATCCCAAACGAACACTAAGTTTCACAAAGGAATATTTTATATGGCTTTAAATTAGTCATTGGATGGCAATGAAGTGTTGTTGGATGGTATGAGATCAAGGTGGCATACACATAAATTTATAAAAGTAGTTTTGTTTTTGGTAATTAATGATGGGTCATGCTAATGAATGCCCTTAAGGTATTGGTTAACAATCCATTTAGGAAAGTTTTAATACCATTTTTATGGAAAATGAAATAAGCTGTCAAAACATTAATTGCTTTTTTTTTTTTTTTTTTTTTTTTTTTTTTTCATTTTCTCATAAAAACTTTCTTTAAATAGATTATTAACCAATGCCTTAAGGGCATTCGTTAGCATACATAAATGTAACAAATGCTAAATATATGTTTAATAGATATTTAGCATGTATTAAATATATTTAGTATAAATTTGTAATATATATGAAAATTGACCAAATTGCACCGCACACATGGTAACCAATCTATTAAAGTGTGGTGCAATGAGGGTTTTAGGAAAACCAAAACATGTGATGCGATGCTAAATATGGACTAAAACTGCACTGTAAACACTACCCCAAGAAAGTGCATTAGCACACTTGTTACTTGTTAGCCTCCCCATAGTACTAAGAAATCCTAACTTGGGGAATTATCCTTAAACTTTCCCTACATTCAGCTACAATGGTAGCATTACAATTGCTAGCAAGATCAAGGTCATTAAGCATGTTAGAAATACTGAATGAATAATATTGTATTTCTCAAGTAATAAATATACATGAGTGTTTTATATATGATATAGAGTGTGTAGTACAAGTATGTATGTTATAAAAGTAAATAAGGTGGGCCTAAAGGCCATAACCAATTACATGTTAACAGCCCTCCTCAAACTTAAGGTGGGTGTGAGACCAACTTGAGGTTGTCAACTAAAGCACGAAGGCGTCCTTTAGGATGCGACTTAGTGAAGATATCTGCAAGTTGATTCTTAAAAGGAGACCGAGAATAGCTTGAGAGCACCATGAACAATATAATAATGGATAAAATGACAATCGATCTCGATCTATTTAATCTGTTCATGTAAGACATCATTGTGAGCAATATGAATGACACTCTGGTTGTTATAATAAAGAGGAGTAGTAGAGGATGTAGACACACCTAAATCCTTAAGAAGCCATCAAAGCCAAAGGAGCTCAGATGTGGTATCAAAAAGGGCATGATATTTTGCTTTAATACTGGAGCAGGCTACAACAACTTGTTTCTTGCTTCTCTAAGAAATAAGAGAAGAACCAAGAAGAAAGCAATAACTAGTAGTTGACCTTTGATCAGTGGGATCTCCTACCCAATCAGTATCATAGAATGCATAAAGAACAAATGGAGACTGAGCAGAGTAGAAAAGGCCATGAAAGAGAGTGCCCTTCAGGTATCGAAGAATATGCAGGACAACAACATAGTGAGTTGATTGTGGAGCAGAGATACTGGCTCACCTAGTGAACAACATAGGAAATGTTTGGACGAGTGACAGTGAGATAAATTAGGTTGCCAACAAATCATCTGTAAAGAGAGGGATTAGACAATGGTTTCCCCCCTGAAGGAGCCAGATGCGCATTAAGTTCAACTGGAGTATCGTCAATTTTGCTATCAGTGAGTCCAACTTAAGACAAAAGTTTAGAAGTACACTTGGCTTAGGTAATATAAAGTCCATCTATGGAATGAGTGATTTCAAGACCCAAGAAGTAGTTGAGATGTCCAAGTTTTTTTCATCTCAAATTGCTGATTGAGTGACAGTGAGGTACACTTGGTTGACAACCAATCGTTTGTAAAGAGAGGGATTAGACATTAGGTTCCCCTTTAAGGGAGTCAAATGCACATTAAATTCAACTGGATTGTTAACAATCTTGCTATTAGTGAGTCCAGCTCGAGACAAAAGTTCAAAAGCATACTTGGCTTAAGTAATATAAAGTCCATCTATGGAATGAGTGATTTCAAGACCCAAGAAGTAGCTAAGATGTCCAAGATCTTTCATTTGAAATTGCTGATTGAGAAAATCCTTAAGTTCTTGAATGTCATTGAGGTCATCACCAATTATGATTATATCATTCATTTATAGGAGAAGAGAAATAATGCCTTTGTCGGTGCGATGAATAAATAAGGTAGAATTATAATGACTAGCAATGTAATCTAAGTGAGAGATGGTAGAGCTGAACTTGGCAAACCAAGCTCGTGAAGCTTGTTTAAGGCCATAAAGTGCACGTTGAAGGTGACAAACCTTGTTCGATTCAATAGAGAGACTAGGAGGAGGTTGTATATAAAATTCTTCACTTAAATTCTCATTAAGGAAGGTATTTTTGACATCCATCTGAAAAAGGTCTTATTTACTAGCAGCGATAACAGCTAAAAGGGCACGAACAAATGAGATTTGAGCAATAGGAGTAAAGGTCTCTTCATAATCGATCCCATACTCCTATGTAAGACCTTTTGCAACAAGACAAGTTTTATAGTGCTTAATAGACCCATCAGAGTGAGTCTTGATCCTATAGATCCATTTACAACTAACCACATATTTCTTAGGAGGGAGAGTTACCAAACCCTAAGCATGGTTTCTAGATATTGCATCAAGTTCCTATTTCATTGCAATCTACCATAAAGGGTTAGTAGAGGCCTCACGATAGACGTGAGGCTCGTGTAGTGTAGCAAGGGTAGTGTAACAATGATAGTCAAGTAAATGTGCAAGAATGGATCTTACCTGAGTTAGGTGACGAGATGGAATGTCTTGTGCAAGATCTTTAGGCGGAGCAGGATCAGGGGATCCAAGCTCAAGGTTGGGTAGCTCATCTTCAACTTGTTCATTAGAGGGTGATTAAGGAAAGGCATAAAAAATATATGGTGGTTGGATAAAGAAGTCTATAGGAGGACCAAGAGCAATTACAGAAGGAATATGTGGCTCATCCATAAAAAGATCTAAGATAGAGGAGGTAGATAGAGGCACAAAAGTGAGAGAGCTTGACAAAGGAGCAATGTTCCCAAAAGACTACATTGCGGGAAATACGAAAATGATGAGAGATAGGATCATAACAATGATACTCCTTTTGAGTTTCACCATAGACAAGAAAATAACAAAGCCTAGACCCTTGGACCGAGGCTTAACTTTTTTATGCTCATACGGCTGAAGAAGAACGAAACAGACAGAACTGAAGGAACGAAGGTGGTGATAGTTTGGAGGAGACCCAAAATGGCGCTCATATAGAGTCTGATTTTGGATTACAGGCTGGGAATGCAATTAATAGCATGAACAGAATGAAGAGCAGCTTCACCCTAAAAAGGAGCAAGAACTTTGGCAGAGAGAAGGAAAGCAAGAACAGTGTCAAGAATATGACGAAATTTTTGTTCGGCTCTACAATTTTGCTGAGAGGTACTTGGACAAGTTAGTTGATGAATAGTGCCATAAGAATGCAAAATAGCTTGGAAATCATATTGAGTGTATTCAAAAGCATTATTAGATTGAAAAATTTTGATGCGTTTAGAAAATTGAGTTTCAACCATTTTTGCAAAATTACAATATACTTGCAATAATTCCAAACATTGTTTCATATGAAAATCCTAGCTATAGCGAGAATAATCACCAATAAATATAACAAAATATCAAGATTCACTAATATTAGAGACAGAGGAAGGCCCCTAGACATCAAAATGAATTGGGTCAAAGATATTAGTGGACATTGATTCACTAGTATTGAAAGGCAAAGCTGGTTGTTTTCTTAACTGACATGAAACATAATCAAAATTTTCTTTGGACATTAAACCTAACAAACCTCTAGAAGTTAAGTGTTATACTCAAGAGGAAGATGCATGACTAAGTTAGGCATGCCAAAGTGCAAGGGAATGAATAGAAGAAACTGCAGTAGCAACAAAAATAGGAGCAACTGGTCGAAGACGAAGGTTGTCCACGGGAAACATACGCCCAACTTTGGGATTGGTCCCAAGCTTTCGTCCCATCCTCGAATCCTACATAGTACACCCAGAATAATCAAAGGTAATGCGATAGCCCAACTCAGCTAATTGTCCCATAGAAAATAAATTGTAAGAAAGGTTAGGAACATTAAAGACCCCAGGAGTCGAGAGGTTAGAAGTTGAGATAGAACCTATTATGACCAAACTTTGTGGAACCATTTGCTGTGCAAATATTAAGAGGGTATGGTACAGGTTCAAGTTGAGAAAATAAGGACGAGTGAGGTGTCATGTGATTGCAATATGCAAAATCCATAAGCCAAGAGAAATGAGACATACTAGATAAAACTGAGAAAGAAGAGGAATAAGATGTGTTACCAACCATACGAATGGTACTACCAATAATGTTTTTAAGGTCAATGGTGGAAATGGTGATAGTGGATCTAGAAGACTTAGACTTTGTGGAGATGGGAGCCATTGGTTGGATACTTTAAGTGTTAGCAACAGTAACAACAAAAATGGAAATAGTTGATTTGTTGGGATGATAGCAAGTCTCAATATTATGGCCAAGATGTTTGCAAAAATTGCAAAAACATTTGTTGGACTGTTAGCGACAATTGTTGAAATGAGAAGAAGACTAGTCCTTATTCTTCATTTAGAAGCAAAATATGTAAAAATAAAATCTACACAAAAAACTGGGTTAAGAGCACTTAGACTACAAATAGTCAAACTTGTGAAAAGTTAACGGTCAACACTGGTCAACAAAAGTTAATGGTCAACTAGCGGTTGTAAGTTAATGGCGGTTGTAAGTTAATGCTGACATAGGCGATCACATTGGCATGATGATGTAAGCGACGACATGAAGGATGGCGTTAGCTAGGGCTGACGTGGAGGCTGACATGACATTGATGATGTCAGAGATGATGTCAACAAGAAACCCAGTGGTGTGCAAGGCATGAGAAGTGAACTTGCTGAAACTTTGACTAGTGCGTGGAGGCGTGTTGTTGGTCCGATGGTGATGTTTCCTGCAGCATTATGTAGATTAGTTGACGATCTACATGATGATATGGCTTATGTCTTAATTGAAGGTTTGAAGTGGCAGATCCGATGAAGAGAGAGAGCTTTTGACGGTGGAGATTCAACCCTGAGGTCCTCTGACAGCAGCAGAGCAGTTCGGAGAGGATGCAGAAGGTTTACTGATCGGAGAAGTTAAGGCAGCGGAGAATACCAACAAAGACAAGACTGCAAGACATTAGAAAAGGTCAGAGAAGTGTCTCTGATACTATGTTAGAAATATCGAATGAATAGTATTGTATTTCTCAAGTAATAAAATATACATGAATGCCTTTATATAGGAGGTAGAGTGTGTAGTACAAGTATGTGTGTTATACAAGTAAACAAGGTGGGCTTAAGGCCCATAGCCTATTGCACGTTAACAAAAGAGATAAAAAATAACTGTAGCATTAAGCTCAATCTCCATAGCTTATAGGGCAATACAAAGATTATTTTCATCCCTAATAGCCTAGAACTCAGCAATCACACTTAAAGTGATACCAATAGGTGATAGCTCTACTAAAACCTTTAACCCATTTATCCACATGGTTCCTGATCAAACCACTACCACCAATGAGACCTAGGCGGATTTTAGAAGTAATTCTTTATGTGTTGTTTTTCCCCCCCTTGTAAGCTTAAGAAAGCTTGATCCCGGTTAATTAATTTAATTACCCAAGTTGATTAATTAGGTTCAATTGCATGCAAAAAGTGAAGGCACCAACAAATCACCAAATAAACTAAATGCAGCAGAAATTAAATTGACACAGTGATTTGTTGACAAATGGGGAAAACCTTTCGCATGACAAAAACCTCACTGGGTGATTTTAAGGTCACTACTCTCAAGAATCCACTAATCAACGATCAAACGGTTATAAGTATAAGGAATCTTACCACTACCCTAGTCTATCCCAAAATATCAACCTACAGTTGAACCATTGCTTCAATAGTCAATTGAGCTTGATATTGTAGTAGCATTCGTTCCTTTGATGCACAAATCTCTAACATGTGACTAACCCTTTGCACGGATTTTAGTACGTGCCTAACTCCAGCAACTTTGAACGATGTTGTTGGCTACAAAGTTCTTTACTTCATCAATATTGAAGAACAGGAAGGACTTGATTACAAAACCCTATGGCGTACAAATGTAGTAGCTTCTCACAGAAAAAATAAATCTTTAGGTCACTGTGTCCGTATGTGATGACTTTTAAAATAAGCCTTATATATGTTTAGGGTTGTGAGAAAAGAAACCCTAAAAAAATACATAAGTCTGAGCCAAATTTCATATCTAGAAAACTGAAAATTGTAATTCTCGATAGATCGAGCTGCTGTCGAGACATCTATCGAGCATCATAATTAAGTCTCGATAGCATGCATCTATCGAGCTATCTGTTGAGACTTAATGAACATCTTTTCTTCACTTATTTCTTAGACCAATCTTTATGTGTTTTAATACGAACACTTGATATGCTTTGCTAGGGACATATTTGATATAAATCGGTTAATCCTTTGACAAAATGTACTTTACTTGTAATTTGGTAGATCTAGGATGGCTTTAGTACTTCAAGAAGTCAAGTATTAAAGCCACGAAGATTGGACTAAGAAATAAGTGAAGAAAAGCTGTTCATTAAAGCTCGACAGCATCTTGATAGTAAGGACTTCTATCAAGATTTAAAGTCGAAGCTTGACAGAAGCTCGACACAAGCTGTTTTTGTCGAGACTTACGGAATTAGAATTTTCAGATCTGAGTTTTGGCCCAAGCTAATGTGTATGTGTTAGGTTTCTTTTTCCATAACCATAGATATATATATATATATATATATATATATAAGGATTATTTTAAAGGTCGTCGCACATGCATTGAGTGAATTAGTGTCTTATTCTCTCTGAAAGAAGCTATTGCGTTTTTACGCCAAATGGTTTTGTAATCAAGGAGCTTCCTGATCTTCATTGTGCATGAACTGAACAACTTTGCAGCCAACAACCTTCTCCAAGTTGCTGGAGTTAGTCAAGTACTGGGATCTGTGCATCATTGGTTAGTCACGTACTGGGATTCGTGCTTTAAAGGGAAAGAGTGCCACTACAAGATCAAGTCTAATTGGGTATTGGAGTGAAGATTTAATTGTAAGTTGGTAATTTGGGATAGGCCAATGGTAGTTGATAAAATTCCTTTTAGTTGTAATCGCATGATTATTGATTAGTGGATTTTTGGGAGTAGTGACCTTAAAATCACCGTTGAGATTTTTGCCTTGGTGGTTTTCTCAATTCTTAAATAAATTATCATGTCAACTTTAATTTTCCCTGCATTTAATTTAGTTGGTAATTTGTTTGTGGTACCACGCCTTTGCATGTAATTGAACCTAATTAATTAACTTGGGTAATTAATTAATTTGCAAGAGGTCAATACATTTTTTCCCTATCAAGTGGTATCAGAGAAAACACACTCTGGTTAAGTTTTAATCATTGCTGTGTGATCCATTGACCCCTGTTGTCATGGGCAAAGGATAGTCTCTAATTATTCCACCTTTATTTGATAGCACTAACTATGCATACTGGAAAGTACGCATGAAAGCTTTCTTACAGTATTTAAATGAGAAAGTGTGGTAAGCTGTGGAGATTGACTGGACTAAGCCAAAGGAGGCACCGGCTGATTGGGATGATGCAAAGATCAAAGCGAAAAACTTCAACAGCAGAGCATTGAACGCCATTTTCAGTGCGGTTACAAATGAGGAGTTTAAGAAAATATCCTCGACTGAAATTGCAATGAAAGCATGGATCATTCTCCAGACGACCTATGTAGGAACTAAGGCCATTAAAGACTCCAAGCTTCAAAGGCTTACTACAAGCTTTGAAGAGATCAAGATGGAGGAGGATGAGTCATTCAATGAGTTCTATGCTAAACTCAAGGACATAGTCAACTCAGCCTTTAATCTTGGGAAAACTATTCTTGAACCCAAGGTTGTAAGAAAGTTGTTAAGGTCTTTGCTTGAAGATTCCATGCCAAGATCACTAACAATGAAGAATCAAAAGATATTGAATCTATTCCTTTGATAGAGTTGATTGAAAACTTGCAAACCTATGAATTAGGGTTGACAAGACTTGGGGAAGCAAGCAAAGGAAAGAATGTGACACTGAAAGCCAAAAGTAATGAGAATGATGAATCCTCTAAAGATAAGAATTTAAATATGAAATCCTACATCATTAGGCAATTCAAGAAGTTCATCAAGAATGCCAATGTGAAAGGATAATATAAGGACCGATGGTAAGGAAATACGTCTCAATCTAAGGGTCAGAACAAAGGGAAGAAAGACTCTAAAGCTGGTGGTCAATACACTGTTCCCTCTGGTCCTAAGTGTTTTGGCTATCATGGTTTCGGGCATATGAAATAGGAATGTCCAACATATCTCAAGGCTATTGGAAAAAGCAAGGAACTTGCAGCTGTTGGGGTTTATGCCCTAAAATCTAATTTATTGGTATGTCATAAATAATTAAAGGCGAAAACCACATTTTGGTCTCTACATTTTCACCCGATTCCCATTTTGGTCCCTATATTTTATTTTCACCACTTTTAGTCTCTGTTTAGAAAAACGCCTTCTATTTAAGTCCTTTCCGTCAGTGCCATTAGGACACTGGCTTACGTGGCAAACGAAATTATTAAAATAATAATAAAAAATTTATTTTGTTATTAAAAAATGACACGGTAGCAATAAAATTTTAAAAAAATAATTTAAGTAAATTTAACTAAATAAAAAGAATAAAAAACAGAAATCAAAATAAAAAATCCCATTAATAGAGATCAAAGTGTGTATTGAACATGAACATGAACAAGAACAAGAACAACCCAGCACAAACCCAGCACAAACCCAGTAATTAAATAAAAAAAAAAAAAAAAAAACAACAACAATGGCGGACGAGCAACTCGCAGCTTCCTCTCGACCCAGCATAAACCCGGCACAAACCCACTTCGCCCTAATGATTTCAGAGAGAAAGAAAGAGGGTGAGAAAAGGAAAAGAAAGTCCCTCTCAGATTCGAATAGAGAGAGAGAGAGAGAAACACACTCACACTTGCAAAACCAGAGTAGACAATGGCGGACGAGCAACCCGCAGCTTCCTCTTGACGGCGGACCCGAGGCCCAGAGGCGACGGTGCGCCACGAGGCTCTAGAGGTCTGAAAGCCCTTCGTTAGGGCGGATCCTGCCGATCAGAGTCTGGCGTCGGCGTAGGGTTCCAGATCAAGCTGGAGCTTGCGTTTATTTTGTTGTTGTTGTTGTTTTTTTTTTTTTTTTTTTTTAATTACTGGGTTTGTGCTGGGTTGTTCTTGTTCTTGTTCATGTTCATGTTCAATACACATTTTGATCTCTATTAATGGGATTTTTTTATTTTTATTTCTGCTTTTGATTTTTTTATTTAGTTAAATTTACTTAAATTATTTTTTTAAAATTTAATTGCTGACGTGTCATTTTTTAATAACAAAATAAATTTTTTATTATTATTTTAATAATTCTGTTTGCCACGTAAGCCAGTGCCCTAACGGCACTTGCGAAAAGGACTTAAATAGAAGGCGTTTTTCTAAACGGGGACTAAAAGTGGTGAAAATAAAATATAGGGACCAAAATGGGAATCAGGTGAAAATGTAGGGACCAAAATGTGGTTTTCGCCATAATTAAATTGTTTAATTATATAAGACTATTTATAAATGAACTAATGAAACATTATCTTAGTCCATGAAATGCATAGTATGTGATTTATGTGAAAAGTCATAGAAGATATAAATCACAAGTTCTTTGTAAATTCAAAATTTTTGTTCGTAGTCGGTGATGAAATTGGGTATTTCATCTGCGAAGATTATAACATATCAACTAAGATACTTTGTCTTGATCTTGGAAGTAGAGGCTTCTAGTTGGTATGTTGATATATTTTAAGAGTTAAGACATATTGAACTGGACCGCTGTGAGATTTATTATTCTCCTAACGATTGTCAAATAAATAATAAATTTCATAACTTCTATTTATATCAACTCTAAATCCTGAGAGAAAAATGGACCTGATTATGAGATGTAGGTTGCTTTGATATATCAAGAGTGAGATCTATTAGTCACGGTCAAAACCTTAGTATGTTGGGAAGCCGCATTTAGTGTTGATGGAACATATATTCTCAAGATGGACTTCATAATATCTTAATAGAGATATAAAATATTCCCTTAAGATAAGTTTAATGAGTTTGGTTATTCAGAGTGTTGGGCCCAACCACTTTAGTAAGGAGTTATTAAAATATATATTTATAAAATTGGATTTCATAAATATATGATGAATAACATAAAGGATTAAACTGAGTACTCAATGATTAAGATGTAGTAATCTTTAAAGTGGCAGTCTATATTATCGACTTTGTATTACTACTAATATTTTAATGAAGGAGTTGCATGTATAACATAGTCTTGGGATATAATTTATTAATAAGGCCTAGAGTGCAATTATATTCATATAGTTGTATTGAATATAATTAATGGTAACTTTGGATTTGTCAAGAGTTGATAGAAAAGCCCAAGGTCTATTAGAGCTAGAGTCTTATTTGTTCATTTTTGATTCCACTCTAGGCCACATACTAGAGTCCAATTGGAATGGCCCAAAAGACTAGCTCGATTAGATAATCAGCTATATATAAGGAGGGTAAACATACATAATTTCATAAGACTTTTCATGTGGGTTTTCATTAAGATCATACAAGGAATGAAATGGTTTGTATGTGAGTCTTGGACACTCTCTTATTCTCTCCTTGGACATTGATTGAGAGATCATACTTCTTGGGCATTAAGTGGAATTGGAGTGAAGATTAAAAGTGTTTCCAAGTACTTCTAATTTTTGTTTTGAATTTCACTGATCCAAGGTACACTTACTTGTTCTTAAATTTTGAAACTTACATAGTACATGTTATCAATTATGAATAAAGTAGATACGTTAATTTTTCGCTACATATGTTTTATATGTGATACAAACATGTATTTTTCCAACAAATGGTATCAGAGTGGTCTTCAATTCGAATCTTTATAACATGTTTTGTGAGTTTTGGAATTAGAGAAAATAGTTTCATAATGTTAGAAGATTATATATGTATTTAATTTTCTGCATAGTTGTTGAAACTATGATTTGATGTAAACTGATATTGATGTTATATGTTGTTTAAATTTGAATTTAAGTATGTTAAATTCATCTTTAAGGCTATAGCATCAATGGAATTCAGTTTTGATATCAAATTCCATCTATTATGTTCATATGGTGGTTGTTTGTTTATGAAAAATCATTGAAAATTGTCTACGTCTGCTCTTTAAAAACTAAAAACAAGGGTTTTTCGCAGGTAACCTTCCCTCGAAGTTACTCGTGAAAAATGTCTCTGAAGCACGAAATTTTTCGCGGATAAGCTTTACTCGCGAAATAGTCGCGAGACAGTTGTGAAAGCTTCTGTCTGAATTTTGTGTTTTCACAAAATTCTTCATGGGTAAGCTTTACTCGCGAAAAAGTCGCAAGACAGTCGCGAAAGTTTTTGTCTGATTTTTTGTGTTTTCACTATTTCCTTTAACTCATTTTCGCAGGAAGAGCTTAGTCGCGAGATTCTCGCGAAAATGCCACTGAAGGGAATTTTGAAATTTTTCTAAGTGTTTTTAAATGTATAAAGAGCAAGGCTATGTGTGATTAGATTACACATGTTTCTAACTAAAAGACCTAATGAGATCAATGCTATTAGTTAAATGGAACTCTTGGTCCTAAATAGTTTGGGACATGTCTTTTAAGAAACATTTAATGAGATTAGAATTGTTGTATGATTGAAAGTCCTTAATTTATTTTAATTAGAGGTTTTTAATGAGATTAAAATTCTAATTAAAGTTATATAGTTTCTAATGAAATTAGAATACTTTATTTAGTAAATTAAGGATAGAGTTCTATTTAACTAATTTTTGATTCATTTGTTTTTTAAGGAATCCTAAATAGTTTAGGACTTCCATTTTAGTTAGTGATTCTAATAAGATTAGAGTCTTCGACAAATGCAAGGTTATTAGTTGTGATGGGATCACAATTATTTAAGAAAAACCCAAATAACAAGTGGAAGTACTGAAATAACCCTTTTGTTAAGTTTATTGTAATGTGAATAGATACATTGTCTTGACTTCGAGTCTTGTATTCCAAGTAGAGGGTATTTACTTCACAGATTACACGATTAAACTTCTTTGTGATTGCGCGAATGTTCGTTACGCTATTATGACATGACTTAGTTACATCACATTGAATTTAAACAATTAAACACATTTGATGTGTAGGGTTAAAATTGTGATTAGATCACAAGGATTTCATGACAATCCACTTGTTTTAAAATTTCTAGTGGGAGTGAGATTCAAGGGTTGATTCTCATAGCTTCCATTACCAGTTTATAGTAGTGTGATTTGGCACTTCGCCTTGGCGTATATGCCTTGCTCCCTTAGGAGGGTGTTTAATTCATGGTACTACAGATTAAACTTCTTAATGATAGATGAAATGTGATTTTACATTGAGAACGACCACGCTTTCGTGAAGTTACTTGGTGACTCACATAGATTCTAAGCAATGGTGTACACTAGACTAAGTGTAATGTTAACCTCACTTTGGAGTTATGTCATTATTACTTAGAGGCTAAAGGAAAAGCGGCAAATTATTTTTGTTTGGTAAGAGTTACTATGATAGCATTAATAATGAGAATAATTCTCGCCTGATCATAGTGATTGGTATGACCTCACTTCCGAGGAATATTAATTGTGGGATTAGGTTGTCGTTGCACCTAGCATAGTATGGTTTTCAGGTTTCATATTATATGGTTATGGATGTAAAATATAATGTCCCTGTAATTATGTTCATAGTCTCAAAATATATTGTCATAATTTTTTTCTCTAGCTACTATTTTAATTGAAACACATTAACTAAGAAATAATTTTGGACATGGTGCTTAAAGGAGCTGAAGTACATAAATATGTTTCGATTCAGCATTGTTATAATTTCCTTTGCATGATGCATTGATGGAAGATAGCTTATAATATGGTCATAGTATCCATTTAAATACTATAATGTTTCATTGGCTTGTATCTCAATTGTGCTACTGCATGAGATGCAAGAGTTAGTACTATGCTTAGTCTTAGTATTAAGTCTAAATGAGATATTTGGTATGAATCATATTGAGTGCTAAGAAAGGCTTAAGGAGTTCCAATTCTATATAATTTTATGAAAATGTTTTAATTTTAAGATGAATTAGAATTCTTGGATGTAGAGATTAAATGTTAATCTCATTTGGATATGATCCACAAGTCCTTGTTAGAATCATTTGATCAATTTAGATTGTTTTGAAAATAAATTCTTTTTATGTTATTTGAATTGATGAGGGAGTTCTATACAACGAAAGACATCCTAAAAGCTAAGGCTAGGATCAATATAATTTAATTCAAATTCTTCGCCTAGACCGAAAGGAAAATGTGGTAAGACGAGGAATTAAAATACCAAACAGTTAGGCAAGTTAGTTGCCCTAGTAGTTGCCAAAAGGGAATTAGATTCAAAAGTATGACCAAAGGAAAGTTTTTCTGGTTTGGTAATGCTAAGCTTTGTCCATGATTGTTTTCTAGATGAAAATTTACATGTTTTATTTTTTAAAGAGAAAGTTTTCATCCTTTGGTATTGTATGTTTTGGCACTTATGTCTAGATCTTATTAATCTAATGGTGTTCAAGATTGGTGAAAGATGGGCTTTTAGAACCATTATCTTGTTATATTTCCAATCTGTGAATTCTATTTAGAGGATAATATGATATAGGGTTCCTTTATTGTAAAGGAATATAGTTTCAATGACTTCTTTAAGCCATTGCATGCATGAAGGAGGAATAAGACTCTTTTAGAAATAGTAAAATACATGATAAGTATTTCTATTTGCTTATTTCTTTTGGAGATATACTTTAATAATTACTATACATTTTCTAAAGTTGATTTCAAAAGTTTGTTCCTAGGACATTTGTCAAATTATGGATTGGGTGAAAACCTAGTATATGATACTTCCAATTTTGGAGATGTCCAGCACTTGTGCTATAAAGGAAGTCTAACAAATTAAAATCAAAAGGTAGAAAATTGTGTGTTTATGATGGGCATCCAAAAGGAATTACAGAAGATTGTTTTGGTAGTCATAAAGAAGACATGATGTTTGTAAAGTACAAATACAAAGTTCTTGATGATGACTATGTGAATAATCTTAAAGCTAAACGTAGAACCGTTCTAGAAGATAAATGTTAGAATTTGTTGTAAGACAACTATAAAATTCATTTAGAAATGAGATGGTTTTATTAAATACACCATAATTCTATATATATAGCTAGTACACCGGTACAATATCGTAGTGGGAGGATTATCAATTATCAAATAAATTCATACTTTTGGAATAAACTTTTGAAGTCATTCCACAAGGATATGAATTTGATCCTTGGTCCTACGTAGAGGCAATAGATGATATGAATATGGATTATTGGATTAAGGTTTTGTAAATAGAATTAGATTCTATTTAAAGTCTAGAACTCGTAGAGGCGCCTAGTGACATTAAGCCTATTGTTCTCAAATAGGTCTACAAGAAAAGTGAGATCGATAGAATTGAAGGTGCAAACCTTCAAAGTCAAGACTAGTGGCAAAAAGATTTATTTAGAAAGAAATGGTTCGACTATGAAAAGATTTTTTCACCAATAGTCAAGTTTGACTCTATCTAGATTCTTTTATCCATTATATTTCATTTGGATGAAATATTTCAATGGATATCAAGAAAGCTTCTTTTAGTAGCAATCTTGAGGAAGACATCTATATGATGTAACTAGACTTGTACATAGCAAAGAAATAGTAGTGTTTAGTATGCAAGTTGCTTAAATTCCATTTAAGGATTAAAGCAAGCATTTGAATCATAAAATATCCTCTTTGATCAAGAAATAAAATTGTTTGATTTTGATTAAGTATTAAAAGGCCTTATGTGTGTAAAGCTATATAGAATAATAAATTTCTTAATGTGTGTTAATGACATTTTAATCATTTAGAATGATGTGGAGTTATAGTCAGTAATGGAGTTTTATGTTGTCTAATCTAGTTTGATATCAAGTACTTGGGAAAGACTAGTTATCCTAAGAATTTAACTTTGTTAAAATTCAAAAATTAGGATGTTGGGTCTATCTCAAACTACTTACATATATTAGATTCTAGCCAAGTATAGCATGTAATACTTCAAGAAAGGATTCTTTCATTTTAAAGCTTGAAGTTCCTTTATAAAGGATTATGGTCCTAAGACATATGAAAGGAAGAGCATATTAAGATGGTTCCTTATGTCAAATCGATAGGAAGTCTTTAGGCTATGCTAAATACTAGGCTAAATATCTATTTTACGGTGGGCATGGTAAGCAAATATCAATTGAATCAAAGAACACTTAATTTGGTGGGAGTAAAGCATATACTATCTTAGGAAGATGAGGGATTATGTGCTTGTCCACCCAAAGTAATGTTTTGATAGTTACTGGATGTGCAAATACTGACTTGTAGTTCGTTTGTGATTCATGAAGTTGGACTTCAAGATATGTGTTCATCCTAAGTGGTGAAGATACACATTAAGTGCAAATATTATCTCATTAGAGAGATGTGAGTAGTTGAGTAGTAGTAGAAAAAATAATTTATGCAATAAATCTGGCTAAATCTTATTTCCAAACCTTGCCTTAGAGTGACTATGAATTACTCTAAAGGGAGATAAGTGTCGGATATATGGTAAATTGTCTTTAAGGGCAAGTGGGAGATTGTTGGGGTTTATGTCCTAAAATCCAATTTATTGGCATGTCATAAATAATTAAATTGTTTAATTATATGAGATTATCTATAAATGAACTAATAGGACATTATCTTTGTTCATGAGATGCATAGTATGTGATTTATGTGAAAAGTTACAGAAAATATAAATCACAAGTTCTTTGTAAACTCAGAATTTTAGTTCGTAGTCGGTGATGAAATTGGGCATTTCATTTGCAAAGACTATAACATATCAACTAAGATGTTTTGTTTTGATCATGGAAGTGGAGATTTCTAGTTGGTATATTGATATGTTTTAAGAGTTAAGACATATTGAACTAGACCGCTGTGAGATTTATTATTCTCCTAACGACTGTTAAATGAATAATAAATCTCATGACTTCTATTTACAGCAACTTTAAATCCTAAGAGAATAATGGACCTGATTATGAGATGTAGATTGCTTTGATATATCAAGAGTGAGATCTATTAGTTAGGATCAAAACCTCAGTATGTTGGGCAGCCGCATTTAGTATTGATGGAACATATATTCTCAAGATAGAATTCATAATCTCTTAACGGAGATATAAAATATTCCTTTGAGATAAGTTTAAAGGGTTTGGATATTCAGAGTGTTGGGCCCAACTACTTTAGTAAGAAGTTACTAAAGTATATATTTATGAAATTGAATTTCATAAATATATACTGAATAACATAAAGGATTAAACTAGGTACTCAAGGATTAAGATGTAGTAATTTTCAAAGTGACAGTCTATATTCATGACTTTGTATTATTACGAATATTTTAATGAAGGGGTTGCATGTATAATAAAGTCTTGGGATATAATTTATTAATAAGGCCTAGAGTGCAATTATATTCATATAGTGGTATTGAATATAATTAATGGTAACTTTGGACTTGTTAAGAGTTAACAGAAAAGCCCAAGGCCCATTGGAGCTATAGTCTTATTCTTTCCCTTTTGGTCCCACTCCAAGCCACATATTAGAGCCCAATTGGAATGGCCCAAAAGGCTAGCTCAATTAGATAATCAGTTATATATAAGGAGAGTAAACACACAAAATTTCATAAGACTTTACATGTGGGTTTTCGTTAAGATCATACAAGGAATGAAATGGTTTGTATGTGAGTGTTGGACACTCTCTTATTCTCTCTTTCGACACTGGTTGAGAGACCACACTTCTTGGGCATTAAGTGAAATTGGAGTGAAGATTAAAAGTGTTCCCAAGTACTTCTAATTTTTGTTTTGAATTTCACCGCTCCAAGGTACCCTTTCTTGTTGTTAAATTTTGAAACTTACATAGTACAGTTTATCAATTGTGAATGAAGTAGATCCGTTAATTTTCCGCTGCATATGTTTTGTATGTGATATAAACATGTATTTTTCCAATAGCAGCAACCTTAAGAGACACTGAAGCTATAATTGAGTCCAATAACAGTGATGATGAGGGAATTCTAAATGCCTTCATCGCTATATTCGATCCTCCTGAAGGGATTACGGAAGTTGTTGATAAAGAAGAAGACTTGGTGGAGTCAAAATTTAAAAAGATGGCTGAGCAAAATGACATCCATACAGCCTATGCAAAATTGTTCAAGGTTTTGGAAAAGCATGAGAAATTGAATAGGCTAGCCACCAAGAAGCTAAGCAATGTAGAACTTGATCGAGAAGAGCTCTCCAAAAAGTTTGATTAAGCAAATTAGACCATTTGAGATTTGTGGTTCGAGAACAACTTCCTTCCTGAAAGGACAAAGAAGCTTTAAGTGGAGCTGTTCCAAGTCAGACCTCAACTGGAAAGGATTTCTAGTGCAAAGCTAGACGAGATGCTAAGCTTTCAAAAATCTAGTTCTGATAAGACTAGATTGGGGTATGAATTCTCTATATCTCCTAATGTTGCCTCTTTTAGTAAAACTGTGTTTGTCTCACTTACTAATGATGATATTTTTGAGAATGTTGACACTAAAGCTGAAATAGCTAGTAAGAACATAGACAATATCAAATCTATTTTAGGCGCACCTCCTAAGGTTGAAAAGAAAGATACTAGGAACCCTTGGACTAAGAAAGCCAATAATAAAAAGTCTCAACAAAAGAAGCCGCATTTTTGTCATCATTGTAGAGCTTTAGGGCACACTTGTCCAAATTGTTATAAGTGGTTAGCCACTTAAGAAAGCAATAGTATGCTCTTGTTTGGAAACTAGAATCAGTTTCCATCCTCTCTTGCTCCTCTGGGAGATCTTCTAAAGGCCATTATGTTCATTTTAAACCTCAATGGATTCAAATTTTCCCCCTTAATGCAATAACATAGGTTTGTGCAAAGGAAGGGCACCTCCTCCAAATCTAAAGTTTGGAAGGAAAAAGGCTCTAAGTGATTTAGTCACTTTCTCTCTCTTTTTGCATAACTTTTTTGTTTATTTTTTATTTTTTACTTTTTAGTTTTTGAGTTAGTCTAGTTTTATGCTTTGTGTGTTTCTTTTATGTTTTTGTTTGTTTATTTTCAGTTTTGCTTTATTTATTTTTCAGAAAAAAAATTGAAAAAAAATTGAAAAAAAAAACAAAAACAGTGTTTGTTTGCGCATGTTAGTACTTGTGTACTTTTGATGGCCATTGAAACAACGTTTCTAAACTTTGTATCTCTTGTAGCATAGATGAGCATCTCAATGTACAACTAAGCAAGTGAGCATAGTGGCTCGTGGTTGTGATGAGTACGATTAAGATTGTCTCTTATATCTTATACTCATATCACTCTTTTTAATGGTAAGGAGTAGAAAGTCCTAAGAGAAAAACATAAATAACCATCTCACCACTAAAGCCTACCAATCATGTATAACATTTATGTGCTTTGGCATAGCAAAATTGTGATGTTTTGGCTTACATAATTGGGTAGTTCTTTTCTCACTTATATGTTCATGCATGCTATGCTTAAAAGAAAAATATGCAAAGAAAATAAAAGCAAAAATAATCAGAATGCTTTTAATATGGTTGCAAGCGTGTTTCTAGGAGATGTGGGAGTTATAAGATGTTCCTCAAAGGTAATAGTCCCCATTAAGTAATTATGATTGTATGTGAGTGTTTTTGTTTTTCTCATATCTCAAATGCTCATAATATGTTTCACATGCAACACACAAATTCTTTGTTACTTTTGATACATGTGCAGATACAATGTGATTTGGTCATCACAAGGAATACATGTGTTGATATATGCTCACTAAATTGTCTTAACTTGTTTTTAAAATATAAAATTGTTTAGACTTATTTAGTGTGTGTGTAAGTTTTTGGATCTATGAATGCTTTGCATCTATGTTGAGCTGAGTTTTAAGAGCTTAATATGTCACTTGGATGTTTGGTTGATAGCTTGCTTGTTGTATTTATCTCTCTGTGTTTTTCCCTTCTTGAAAAACCTCTTTTCTTTAAGCTCGATAGCTTCTCGACACATCCTCAACAAAAATCCTTTCTATCGAGACTCCTTTTTGTGACCTCGACAGATCCTCGACAGCAACTCGACCCATTGAGAATTTTTCCTGTGCTCTTTGTCTTCTTGATTAATCCTTAATAGATTCTCGATCCATCGAAATTTCTGGGTTCTCTCTTGACAACTTCTCGACAGCTTCTTCGATCAATCGAGCAAAATTCTTGTTCTCTCTGTCTGCTCGATAGATTCTCGACAGATCTTTGATCCATCAAGATCTTTCTTATGTCGACAGATTCTTGATAGAAATCTCGATCCATCGAGTTATGTTTTCTATATATAGTTGAGGTACGACTCGTATTTCTTTCCTCTCCTTTTCTCGCGACAGATATCTTTTCTCTCCTTTTCTCTCGACAGATATCTTTTCTCTCTTGACTCAAACCCTCTTTTCTTACTTAAATCCTTTCACCCAAGTGATTTTCGGCCTAATCCAAGCTAGATCCACATGGTAAGTGTTCTAAACCCTCTCTTTTTCATGCATTTCATGCATTAGACTAGGTTTTGGGGTTTTTGCTATAGTTTTTGGGTTTTTGAGTTTTTTTTTTTTTTTTTTTTTTTTTTTTTTTTTTTTTTGTGAATATTGTGGGTTGGGTTTTGTGAATATTTTGGTATATGCTCATGCATTGCATTTCATTTGCATTATAACTATGTTTCATGCATAATTAGATGCGTGTGCTTGATTATTGATATGAGTGATGCTAGGAATGGATTGGGTGTCACCCATGATGTCTTTACTTTTACATGTCACATATTCATGCATACATTTTTTTCCTTCTTTCTATTATGAACTTGTGTTGTGTTTCTATTCTTTCTTTCTTTTTGTATGGTTGAATTTAATCAACCATGTGTTATCTTTATTTTATGCCAAATTTTCTTGTATTTCAGCATATAGAAACAGTGTATTTAGGTGGAAATTATGTAAGGATAGTAAGTGAGAGAGTGTGAAGAAAATTCAAGATGTGTGCACTCAAGAAGAGCCTTGCGACTAGATCTTGCAACTGGCTCGTGACTGGCAAGTTGCCAAAGGTGACATACGTGTAAAGCATGCAGGGTAGCTGAAGGGTCACAACAGCTGGAGTATTACAGGACAAAACTTCCAGTCTGGCCAAGCATTTAGTTCACAACTTAAATTCGTGACTCGTTCAGTCGCGAGGTCGAGTTGCTAGAATTCCTTGTTTGGATGAAAACTGACTTTTCACACTCCTTTCATACCTTACTATAAATACTCTTATACCCATGAAATGTATAGTGTTGGAAAAGGAGCCTATTGAGAGAAAAACTCTAAGAGAGGTTTCTACAAGACACCCACCCGATTAGAGAGAGCTACTCATTTTTAGAGAAAAATCTTTGCAGTCTCTTCTCATTTTCTCTCCCATTGTTATACCCATTGAGAAGAGATTTGTACCCAAACACTACCCACATCCATTTAGAGTGTTGAGAGTGTTTTTGAAGCTTTGGGAAGCATTGGAAGATGCCAAGGATGGTGGATGCAATATGGAGCTTGTTGCAGGATCCGGTAAGCTAGAGAAGATAAGGTTCGGCGTAACCCTGTTGGAGTAAGAAGCTTGTAGGGCTTAGGTGCATCGGGTAGATTAGGCTTGGAAGGTCTATTGTTATTAATGTATCCCAACTGTTTTTCTAGTGGATCATTTACCGCTTGGAGGGCGGCGGAGAGGTTTTTCACCTAATTCATCGCTTTCCTCTTCAATAACACATCGCCATGTTATCTTTGTGTTTGCATCTCTCTTCCCTTACTCTTTACATATTAATTTCTGTTGTGTTGTGATTAATTATGGTTTAGAGTGTTTATTGTTTTGGGCATTGCTTGTACTTATCATTTCACACATCTATTGTTTGAGTATAAGCTTATGTTGGTATTTATGTAATTGGGGGGTCTAAACATACATTGATATTTTCTATGCTATTTGAACTTTCAATTGGTATCAGAGTGGGTACACTTATTTTGATTTTATTACCTAAGTGTGATCCTTGACCCCTTTTGTTATTTGCCATGGATAGTGATTTGTATGCTTCTATGTATGTTTTGGATGTTGATGAATGTAACATGCCACATGTTTGTGAAAATGCCTCTATGAGTGATAATCCTCATGATGGTGATGCTATGTTACATGAATCCTTGGGTGTTGTTGATATTCCTAACATCAAACTCTTGAAGAAAAAGGCTAAGAAGTTTAATAAGAATTTGAACAAGTTATTTTGTGAAAATGATGATTTGATTGCTAAGCTCAATGAATCCAACAAATTGGTTGAAAAATATAAGAAACTTGCTGAAAATTCTCTTGAAAATCTAAAAGAGTTTGAATGTTTGAATATGGACTTGGATGCTAAACTTGTTTTGTCTAACGAACTTGTTGATGAGTTAAAATGTGAAAATGTATCTCTTAAGATGCATGCCAAGTATTTGATTGCTGAACCTATTGCTAAAAAGGATAAAAATATTTGTTGCAATCATGTTGTGGTACTTGATTTTGTGCCTATTGTGTATTCTACCTCAAAGGACAAATCAGTGTATATTCCTTCATCAAAAGAAATCAAAAGGTAGAGTGGAAGACTCTTAAGTCAAAGCCTCTATTTAGGTCTCAATCTAAGGTTTTGGATGGATCTAAGTTTGTCCTAACTTGTCACCATTATAGTGTGATTGGTCATATAAGACCTTAATGTCATAAGTTGAAGAGAGAACAAAATCATGTTGCTAGATCCCTTTCCAAAAAGCCTAGTGGACCTAAACACATTGTTTGTCACCATTGTGGTGTTTTGGGTCATCTAAGACTTCATTGCTCTAAGTTTCATGCTCTTAAAAGAATTAAAAGAAAAGAGAAACTTGAGGTTCTTGGAAGTTGTGCTAAAAAGAGTAAATCGGATTTGAGTGAAAATAGCATGTTGTTAAAGAAAGTTTTAATACTCTTAATTCCTTGTCTATGCGCATCTTCGGTTCTCATTTTTCCAACCCTTATCTCACTTCTCATGAGACATTCATTCCAAACAATCGTTTCGTTTGGATGAGGAAGGGTTCCTATTGTTGAGCTTTTGCTCTTTTGGTCCTTGATCTAATTCTTTCACTCTATAATGGACCCTTGTGCATTGAATGTCATATCTTCATTCATTTTGTGCATCTTGTATTTCTTTGTATGCATTGCTTTTGTTTTTTATCTTACTTTTATGTTTTAGTTTTGTGTGACTAAGAAATCCAAAAACACATAAAATGTGAAAAATTCAAAAAGTTTGGTCGTATATGTTTGAGCACATATCTCATGTGAGTTTGGTCTAGTACCTTCGTACAAATGACCTAGTGTATTTATGAGCTTAGCTTGCTTTGTATGCACATCTATCTTTGTGGGAAAAATCTTGACATCTATGTGTGATTGTTGTAAATCGATCTTCAAGCTTGCCATGAATGATTAATCAATAGTCATATTGGTTTTGATACATGCCTAGACTTGTGTTATATATCTTCCCATTCTTTTATGAGTGATTGTTGTAAATCGATCTTCAAGCTTGTCATGAATGATTAATTAATAGTCATATTGGTTTTGATACATGCGTAGACTTGTGTTATATATCTCACACTCTTTTATATTTTTGCTTAAAGAGCTCAAAAAATGTTAAATCTCAAAAAAAGATAATGAGCTGCAAAAGCCGTCGCACATACTAGTATTCGACTAGGAAAAAGGAAAAGCGACTTGTATTAATAATGTATGGTGCCCAAAAGCCAAAGGCTTGTTTATTAAATTGAAATACCAAAAATTTCAGGCATCAATCTAAAAAAGAGATGTAAAAATAAAATATGATCAAATGTTATGAATTGTAAAGAAGCCAAATGAAAAGTTTCAAAGATATGTAATCATTTTCTTGTGGGAAGTCATATATGTTCATTTCTATAATTGAGATAGACCATTTGACTTAGTACTAGTTGTATATGACTTGATTGAATTGATCATTGAAGCTTCACTCTAGACTAAGAACTATTCCACATTTGATACACACACACAACACACATGCTTAATGTTCAATGAATGCCTTATTCCTTTGTTCGATTGTATTTGTTTAAATGTAATGTGTGTATGCTCAACTATATATGGATCAAACCAAAAAGATTTTTGATCATTTTATTTGTATTTGGAAGTGATTTTTATCACTCTTTGTGTTCATGTTTAGTGTTTTTTTTTTTTGTTTTTGTTTTAAACATGTTTTGTGTTGAAAAATAGGTGTAAGAGTTTTTTGCGACCCACTCGCAACTCGTGAAAATCTTCGTGACTCGCTTGCGACTTACCAGTCGCGAAACTGGAAAAATGCATTTTTTGAAACTCACTCGAGACTTGCGAAAATCTTTGCGACTCGCCATTCGCAAAATTCACAAGTCACGAGTTCATCCAGAAGCTTTCATGACTCACTTGCGACTCGCGAAAATCTTCGCGACTCCCTTCGTGACTCGCCCAGAAATAGCTTTTTAAAGAGCTTTTCGTGGGAAACCTATTTTAATCCTTTCCCATCCTCTCTAAAACCCCGTTTTCAATATATTTACGTCAAAACACAATTAATTTGAGTGGTTTTTCATTCCATTAACATCTCTAAAGTAATTTTTAAACTATTTTCATTGATTTGGGTCCTTAGATTATGTTTTGGAGAGTTTTGTGCTCTTGGTTGGGATTTTCATCATAAGGGTTGGAAAAACTTATTTTTTGTCAAATTTTTGTATGGGTTTGGTTTCTTTTGATGATTTTCTTTGGATGTTGGCTCCTTGTGGGGAAAGAACATGTATTAAGGGTGGATTTCATGATGTTTATGCATTGTTTCACATTGTTGTTCATAGTGTGCACGCTAGGTGTTTGATAAAATGCCTCTTAGGCATTGTCTCACTTGTTTGGATTCCGATGAGTACCAAACTTTGGGTTTCTCATGTTTCCTCACTAGGATCATGTTTGGTTCATTGGTTGTGTATTTTACACACCTTACCCCACATGTGCATTTTCAATGCTTTAGTCATGCATTACACATAGCCACCTCTTGCACTCACCTTTGCTACCCTTGTCATGCATTGATCTATACCTTATTTCTTCATCCTAGCATGTCATGTTTACCTTATGCTTTGTAGCATTTTGTTTTATCATAGGTTTGAGCTTCATTTTCTCATTCATCTTGCACCTCTCATGCATCATTCTCCTTATTCGTACCTTCCTCTCTTGCCCTTGTTTCTTCTTGATCCTTTGTCTATTCGTGACAAAAAGGGGGAGAGTATACTCTAGAGTAGTATACCAGAGAGTTTTGTCATTTCTATATGACTCTTGTGCACATTCTTAGGGAGAGAAATTCTATTTCTCGTGCACATTTGTAGGGGGAGAAATTTTCCATAGTGGAGATGCATATACCAAAGGGGAGAAAACATTGTGTTAATAAGAAAACTTTGTTTTTTCCGTTTCTCTTTATGTTTGTTTTCTTCTTTACTTTATAGTACTTTTAGTTAATGTTTTTGCATTTTCTTTAGTACTCTTATGCCCTTGTTGGATTTTGTATCCTTGATGCAATTACCTTAGTGTTCTTGCATTGGTTGTGTGTTGGACATGCATACTTCCTTATGCTATTGTGCTTCATTGAATGCATGTTTGGATGATCATTTATTTTGCTATGTGATCATTGTATTCATTTCTTTATGATTGTTTTGGTGTATGATCAAGTTGCTTATATGTTTCACATCTTGTTTACTTGATCACAATTTACTTGTTATATTATATTTGTCCTTTTATTACTTGCTTTTCCTTAAGGGTTTAATGTGTTTTGTGCAAGTGTTTCAAGTTACAGGTATATATGTTTCAAGTGTATTACAGTTTCTAGATTTAGGTGTGAGTTAGTTTTCCTATTGTTCCCAAACTCACGTTTAAGTCTAAAGTTTGTTTTAGGGTGTTTTATCACTAAATAGCCAAAGGGGGAGACTGTAAGGTTGAATTTAATCAACCATGTGTTGGCTTTATTTCATGCCAAATTTGCTTGTATTTTAGCATGTAGAAACCCTATATTTAGGTGGGAATTATGTAAGGGCAGTGTGTGAGATAGTGTGAAAAAAACTCAAGATGTGTGCACTTAAGAAGAGTCTTGTGATTGGATCTCGCGACTAGCTCGAGACTGGCAAGTCACCAAAGGTGACGCACATTTGAAGCATGCAGGGGAGTTGAAGGGTTACGACAGCTGGAGCACTATAGAAAAAAACTTCCAGTCTAGCTAGACGGTTAGCTCGCGACTCGTTCCAGTCCTGAGGTCAAGTCGCTAGAATGCCCTGTTTGGGTGAAAACTAACTCTTCACATTCCTCTTATACCCTAATATAAATACTCTTATACCCATGAAATGTATAGTGCTGAAAAATGAGCTTATTGAGAGAAAAACCCTAAAAGAGGTTTCTACAACACACCCAACCTATTAGAGAGAGCTACTCATTCTTAGAGAAAAATCTTTGTAGTCTCTTCTCATTTCTTGTCCCATTGTTATACCAATTGAGAGGAGATTTGTATCGAAACACTACCCATACCCATACCCATTTCGAGTGTTGATAGTGTTTTTGGAGCTTTGGGAAGCATAGGAAGATGCCAAGGATGGCAGATGCAACATGGAGCTTGTTGCGGGGCTCGGTAAGCTAGAGAAGACAAGGTTCGACATAACCCTGTTGGAGCAAGAAGCTTGAAAGGCTTAGGTGCATCAGCGTAACCTTGTTGGATCATTTACCACTTGGAGGGCGGCAGAGTGGTTTTTTGCCGTGTTCTTCAGTTTTCTCTTCGATAACACATTGCCGTGTTATCTTTGTGTTTGCATCTCTCTTCCTTTACGTTTTACATATTTATTGCTACTGTGTTGTGATTAATTATGGTTTAGAGTGTTTATTATTTTGGGTATTGCTTGTACTTATCATTTCGTACATCTATTGTTTGAGTATAAGCTTGTGTTGGTATTTGTGTAATTGGGGGTCTAAATGTTCATTGGTGTTTTATACGCTATTTAAACTCTCTCTCTCTCTCTCTCTCTCTCTCTCTCTCTCTCTCTCTCTCTCTCTCTCTCACTCATAAAACTGCTTTATGGCACCTAAATAGAAGAAATCCACTCCGGCTCGGGACCCTCGTTATGGTTTTGGGTCATCCTCTTCTGCTCTTCCTCCTATTCCATCTCATATCTAGTTTCGTGATGAGAAGGCCAAGACGGACTTCTTTGAGAACTTACAAGAATGTGGTGTTAATTTGGAAAGCCAGGTTATTCTGTCGGCTGTTGCTGACACTCCTCTACCTAAAGTCATTCAAACTAGGGATTCTCTTCTTGAGAGATCCACGAGGTGTCCCATTGTGTTTATTCAGGAGTTTTACTCCAACATACACGGCATTGATATCTTTGGGCCTCAGTTTGTTTCTACAATTAGAGGTACACATATCATAGTTACTTCAAATCTAATATCTGAGGTACTACACGTCCCTAGGGTAGCGCATCCTGACTACCCTAGCTGTGAGCATCTCCGAACTATGTCTAAAGATGACCTTCTCTCCATCTTTTGTGGGAAACCCTCTTTTTGGGTTGGTGCTCTAAACACCCTTTGCTCGGGCTTTGCTAAAGGCCTTCTCTTTCTTAACACGGTGATGACTTTTGATTTTACTCCTTTGTCACACTAGAACTCCATCATCGAGCCTCGTGCTCGTTTTCTTTTGTCTTTGATGGAGAGTCTCACCATCGATTTTCCCCCTCACTTTATAGCATCTATTATAGATGTCTATAGAGACATTGGTACTCATGAAAAGCTTATCTTTCCTTCGGCTATCACACGGATCCCCACACATTTCTCTATTCCCATTCCTCTTTCAACTTTCTTCACCATTATGGGTGCCATCAGTGCTGGTTCTATCCGGCGGAGTGAGACCCAGCTTCAGTCGAAACGGCCACGTGTGGAGACGACTGATCCTGCAGCTTTTGCTGTTCCACCCTCTTCGGCTTCGACTTCTTTCTCTCCTTCTTACTCCGCGGCTGGTGGTGTGACCCTTGAGGCCATCATGGAGCAGCTTTAATAGATGCATGCTGACTTTAGTGGTCACTTAGACATTCTCACTAATGAGATGTGTCAAATGAACACTAGAGTAGGACGCATTGCTTGTCGATAGGCTCGCATGGCTAGTTTTGCTCCTTTTCCCTCTCTTTCTCCCTAGGCCTCTCCTGATGATGAGGATGATGATGATTGTGCTGCTAGCTCTTTCGATGATGACGAGATGACTATCTCTCAATGACTTGCCTTTTGTCATTTGTGAGAAAAAGAGAGAGTAGTTTTGGGTTTAAGAGTAGTCTTGTACTTTGGGGGAGAGCTAGTGTAACATATTTTTGTTAGGGTTGTTTTTTTTTTTTTTTTAATCTATTTGAAGGATGTAGTGAGGATATTTTTATGTTCTTTTACTTTAGCTTCATGTACATCGGTCTTGTGACCATTTTTACATACATGTACTTTATTTTAATATATATGATGACGATGTATGTTTTATTCACCTATCTTCCCATGTGTTGTTTCTTTTCTCTCTTGATACACATGTTTCTATATGTATGCAATCTCTATTTCTATGTCACATATGATGCCTTAATGAGTTTTGTTTAAGTGTTTTAGAGAGACAAGTTGTGAAAGTCTACCATGCCATGAGCTCTCTTCTTGCAAAATTTTTCTAGAGTTTGTGTTAGGGTTAGACTCATTGTATTCAACAAGTGGTTATGAGTTTAAGTGATTTATGACTTCTCTCATTATTATTTTTTTTGTGGTTTTGTCACGGATAGCCAAAGGAGGAGATTATTAGGGACATATTTTATGTAAATTGGTTAATCCTTTGACAAAATGCACTTTACTTGTACTTGGGTAGATCTAGGATGGGTTTAGTACTTTAAGAAATAAGTGTTCAAGTCAAGTATAAAAGCCATGAAGATTGGACTAAGAAACAAGTGAAGAAAAGCTATTCATTAAAGCTCGAAAGCAATCTCAACAGAAAGGACTTCTATCGAGATTTAAAGTCGAAGCTCGACACAAGCTGTTTCTATCGAGACTCACGGAATCAGAATTTCTAAATCTGATTTTCAGCTCAAGCTGATGTGTATGTGTTGGGTTTTTTTTTTCCTCGCAACCCTAGACATATATAAGGCTTATTTTAAAGGTTATCGTACATGCATTGAGTGACCTAGTGCCTTATTCTCTCTAAAAGAAGCTACTACATTTTTACGCTAAAAGGTTTTGTAACCAAGGAGCTTCCTAATCTTCATTATGCATAAAATGAAGAACTTTGCAGTCAACAACCTTCTTCAAGTTGCTGAAGTTATTCACGTACTAGGATCTGTGCATATTTGGTTAGTCACGTACTAGAAATCATGTATCATTGGTTAGTCACGTACTGGGATTCGTGCATTAAACGGAAAGAGTGTCACTACAAGATTGAGTCCAATTAGGTATTGGAGTGAAGATTCACCTGTAGGTTGGTAATTTGGGATAGGCCAATGGTAATTGGTAAGATTCATTTTACTTGTAATCGCTTGATTATTGATTAGTGGATTTTTGGAAATGATGACCCTAAAATTACCCATTAAGGTTTTTGCCTTGGTGGTTTTCCCTATTCATAAACAAATCACCATGTCAAATTTAATTTCCACCGCATTTAGTTTAGTTGGTGATTTGTTTGTGCTACCACGCTATTGTATGTAATTAAACCTAATTAATTAACTTGGGTAATTAATTAATTTGTAAGGGGTCAATACATTTTTGCCCTATCATGCTTGAACAACTTATTTCTTGATGTATTAAACCCATCTTAGATCTACCCAATTACAAGTAAAGTGCATTATGTCAAAAGATTAGCCAATACATAAAATATGACCATAACACCCCTTACAATTGCTTCTTCCATATTTTTTTTGTTTGTATTTGTATTGATAACTTCAATTTTTTATTTTTTTTATTATATTCATTTTCTTAAATAACAAGATGGGAAAATTCATTTATTTGAAAATTATCTCTATAATTCAAAGATGATTATTTTATAATGTTAATATTTTTAGAACTTTGGTTAGATTTTTTTTTGTTTTTTTTTTTTTTTCTAAATATAAGATGTGAAACTAACGTAAATTGTTTTAAAAAATCTTATAGAATTTCTAACAAGATATATTTACATCTTTTAGTCTACTATTTATAAAAAAAATAACACTTATTCTTTAATTTTATAGTTTTAAAATTAATAATTTTATTTTTTATGATATCGTTGGTTTAACCATTGGTTTGATTCCGATCAGACTAGAGAACTCAGAAGGCAGAACCACTAATTATTCGGGTTCTTTGACTAGTATGGATTTTAAAAGCGTGATTTTCATCTCAGTCTCTTGATTTTTCATTGAAAAATTATATTTCCAAAATTATGGTTTCAACATAGTTCCTTGATTTTCTTCCAAAAAAAAAAAAAAATTTTTATTTTTCAAAACACTGTTTTCATCCTGGTTTCTCGATTTTCCACTAAAACACCATATTTTTCAAAGCACTTGCCAAAATTCTACTGTGGTTTTCTTCGATTTCCCACTGAGAAATTATTTTTTTATCCTCAAAAGCTTCATTAGCGAACAAGATCATGAAGATGAATGTCTACCTTTGTTTGATCCATTAATTCAAAATTCATAAATAGATGGATCATATCATTTACAAAAGATCGACGAGATCCTAATAACGGCTTTAAGTTCATCTTGACATTAGCCCTTGTCAGTGATGAGTTTTTCAAAATGGTTTCCAAAGCTAAAATATTTTTTTTTATTTTTCCGCTAAAATCAAAACCATTGAGATCTAGACTCATGTATTCTTCTCAAAGCATGCACGATATCATGAGACATGTTCCCAACTGGGCAAGTAGTTAGTTAGTTAGTTTGTTTGTTTGTTTGTTTTTTTTTTTTTTTTTTTTTTTTTTAATTTTTTTTATTATTATTATTATTTTTTGATATTGCATTGCACTACATTTTAAGGGATAAGCACAATTAGGTATCGACTATGGTCTGATGTCATGTGGTGCCCCCATGTGCAACCAAACTCCCCAATCTTTTTTCTGGATCGAGACACGGTTTTATCTAGTTTAGACTTACAGGAACTAAATTTAGAAAGGAAAAAATATATATATTTGGATGACCAATCAAACCTTTAAGAAATCTCACTGATTTTAGGCGACTCCATACACTCTATATGCATTCAGCCCTACACACGAGCACTGCGAGAATAAGTAGTGCAAGTGATGTACCCACGACATGCACAGTGAAGGAATGAGACCATATCATCCCTTCTCTTTTACACGCACTGTCTGACTAGTCACCATTAACCCCAATATTGTAGTTCTCACAATATACAAGCCATTCTTATGCAAATATTTATGAATTCTTCTTAAATTCAATTATGGACATATTAAAATAATTTTTAATACATTCAACATGAAAGGAAACCAAATAACTAGAAAGCAAATAGTTTATTAATCATAGTGATTTGAAAGATGATGATGGTAGGACAATTGATGACGAAGATGAAGCAATTTCTGAATATGATAGTGTTGATGTAGAGCAAGCATATGAAGGATCAATTTCTTTGCTTCTAACATTATGAAGTTCTTCGTAATTTTCTTGACCATTAGTATCTTTTTTTTGGATTCCTTGTAATTCCATTGCGACCTCCTCCATTGTAGGACGTTCTTTCCCATTCAAGTGCAAACATTTTTTTGCAAGATTTGCAACAATGATGGTATCTTCTCTATCACCTTCTTTCCTTACTCGGTCATCAAGAATATCAAAGAGATGGTTTTCTTTCATTGAAAGAATGAAATATGTGGATAGATTTCTACCTTCTTCCCACCTTGTTGAAGAAACAAGTTTTTCTCCGGTTAAAAGCTCAACAAGGACTACTCCAAAGCTATACACACCACTCTTTTCTGTAAATTGACTAGTTTGGAAATATTCTGGGTTCAAGTACCCAAAAGTACCACGAACTAGGGTGGTTACATGAGTTTGGTCAATCTTCATCATTTTTTATGTCCCAAAATCCGCTACTTTGGCTCTGTACTTTTCATCTAAAAGTATGTTTGTGGACTTTATGTCTCGATGATAAATTGGTAAAGAAGCTGCTGAGTGTAGGAAGGAAGGAGCTCCTGCAATTTCTATGGCAATCTTTAAGCGTATAGCCCATGTTAATGGAACGCCTTCATTTTCTTCATGGATATATTGGAAAAGTGTCCCATTTGGGATGAATTTTTGTATCAACAAAGGAACTTCTATCTCCAAACAACACCTAAGTAGTTTAACCACATTTCTATGGTTGATTTGTGAAAGAATGACAATCTCATTTATGAAGTGTTCGAGATTGGCCTTATCCACAATGTTGCACTTTTTTATTGCAATAATTTGTCCATCACTCAACATTCCTTTGTAAATAGTACCTTGTCCACCCTTTCCAATTATTCTATCTTTACTAAAATGGTCTGTTGCCTTTTCTAACTCCTTGGAATTGAACAATTTTGTTTTTTGAACATTATTTTTAGTCGAAGATAGTTGTTGTTGTAACAATAAACCACCGTTCTTTTTGAAGAACTTTTTCTTGAGCTTGATTTTGTTTTTCTTCTTAATCAGTTTCTATAAAACCCATGTAGCTGGTAGAAATAATACTACAAGGCTTGTACCAAAACCTACAAAAATCAAAAGAATTAAAATATCTATGTTTTTTAGTATATAAATATGAATGTGAAAAATAGATTCGACAACTCTGACCTCTAGTTTGGCGGCTTCTTAGCTGCGGAGCTTTAGGTTATTTTATTTTTTATTTAATGTGTGCATTTGTTTGAGTAAAATTAATTAATGGGACTTAATTTTTTTTAGCTTTGCTATTGGTGATTTTTGTTGTTGCACAAATGTTTTTGGGCTAGTATATGTTGTTTTAGATTTTAGATATATAAATTTTTTTTAATGGCATTTAAAATGAGAAAAGTGCTAGAAGTATATTGCTGATGTAGTGAGTGATTATTGGTAAGTAAAAAAGTGATGTAAGTAATAGGCCCAGATGTGAACCAATAAGAATTTGTACCTCAATAGTTTATAAAAATATTGTAAATAATTTTGTATCTTTATCGTTACTCTAAAAAGATTCAATGATATTGTTAAGGGGCAAAATGTAATTTTATAGAACAAAATTGCTAAAATTAATGCATATATATATTAATATATTTTAAAAAAAATTAAGGGGGGGGGGGGGGGCGGGGGAGGGGGGGCACTGCCCCTGGTCAATTAATGCCTCCATCCCTGTGTGTGTGTGTATATATATCAATTGAATTTATTCACAAACACAATCATAATAAATAACTAATGTTGGAAGATATAGTTAATCTAAAAAAAAAATATAATAAATACCTATTATTAATAACTAACTTAATCGTAAAATTTTATATTTAAATAAAGCATAATAGAAAACATTCATACAGTATTAAAATTTACCATGTATTATATGGATTGCCAACTGATTAGTAAAAATATGTGATGATCAATTGTGTATTAATTAGTAAGGGCTTCAAGCATGAGATTGATTTCGTCTAGGGATGTACGGACGACTCCAAATCATTCTATGGTCGGTCACGGGTTGCCAAAAGAAAATACTCGAATATTTCGGTTCAGATTTGGATTTCAAAAAATTTCACCTGTAAAATCTGAACCGACCAAATTACTTATTAAAAAAAAAAACTGTAGGATTTGACAGCACTCAGCACATGCCACTATGCCAGGAACAGCGGACAGCCCATGCGCAAGCAGCCCAGCACTACCTCTGCCAGTGCCAGCTCGAGTCTCAAGGTTACTTTTTGCTCACACACCATCCAACATCCATATCAACTGTCCATCTTAAATTGAAATTTAAAATCAATGGTGTTGATGAGAGACCAACTGAGCATGATGGGATTGTTTAGGCGTTACACAGTGGCACATTAACAAATTATATATCAACGGTTATAATTGAAGATGATGAGCCAATCCAACGATGAGAGTTAAATGCGAAAGATCTGACCTCTCTCTATTCCTCTCAAAAGTCTCTGCATCAGTTTTCACTTCAGACCCTCAAAGACACGGTTCGGTCATGGCTTTGGCTTCCCATTTACGCTTCCTCCCCTTTTCACTCTTCCTCACCTCTTCAGTCTCAAACTCTCAGTTCTTTACATGGCTCTCTCAAGCTCTCTCAAACTCTCAAAGTCTCACGGTCTCTAAAGTCTAAAAAGGCTCACACTCTCTTCACTGAGTCAATAAGGTAGTTGTTCTCTCTTTCATAATTGTATATGTAATTGTTCTCTCTTTCATAATTGTATTAGTTAAGTTAATTTTGTTTTTTAAGAAAGAATCGGTTAAGGTAGTTAAAATCTAATACTTTGAACTAATTTCTCAACCCTTCAATCCTAATTGACCAAGAGTGTCATTACTCTTTACCATTCAAGGGCCTGTTTCTTTTATGTTAGTCTCGTTGGTTTCATTTGTTATGGAAATCAAATGTTAAAATCAAATAAACCCATAGATTCATACTATGAAACCCTAACTAAAAAAAACTTAGAAACCCTAACTATTTTACTTTTGTTCTTTGTTCTTTTCTTTAATCAATTTTGATCGTGTTTTAATTTATTCAGGATTGAAAGCTGACTATAAAGTATCATTTTCTACCCTCAAGTTTGAACCCATACACGCACGGTTTTAAGGTATGGATTTTGCTTTCCTTTGTGAGAACCTTTTTTGATAAGGTTTTCTTCCTGAAATATCAGTGGGATATTTGCTTGTTATTTGTTCCAGAAAAAATAATTTCTCTATTATTCACGTATAGCTTTTGTGTGAGGAAGTGATGCTGCAGTTGGGTTCATACTTTATAGAGTGAAATTTCATTTGTTAATATCTTATATTATAGGATGCATTCTAAGTTTTCTCCTGATAACTTCTTGCATTTGTTTAGACTACTTGATCACAAGGGTGGCATTAGAGATCATTAGAAGTGAATGGTATACCATACTCTGCAGATAGCATATGAGTTAATTTGGTGATTGACTTTGTGAATCCAAAATGAGTTTAACCATCTCTCTAATCCATTTACACAATGTATTGTATAAATACAATTATGATGATAATATAGCTGGATGGTTTCTGATGTGCATAATATATTTGATGACATGCTTTAGATAGATAATTTGGTGACAATGCCCTTGGTTGGAAGAAAGTACGCAAAAGTATACAAAGTTTATTAAAAGGGGCAAAGTAATTTAAATGATAAGTAAAAGATTGTTGAAAGGGAAACTATTGAATGTAATTCATGAGAGTTGCATTAATGTGGCTTGCAGATGCTTTTGATTTTGCTTTTCTATTAGTTTGTAGCTTTGTATGTTCTCTATTGCCCAAATTAGACAAGGTTTATTTAACATTTTTGGTTATAGCATCTTATGGAAGTTTTAGTTTACCTTGCTTTGTTTTTAACACATTTAACACCTGGAAGTTGATTATATGAGAATATTGTTATAATGTGACTATTCCTAATTTTGGTTTGTGTGGTTATTATTTATTATATTATTATATTATTATTATTAAAGCTATTAATTATACTTGTTACTCTAGTTCGCTAATACGTATCTTTGTTTTTTTAGGTCATGGAAGCCTTCACTAATGAACCCTTTGTCCAAACGCCAGCTACTACAGAAGATGTTGGTGCTATTCCCACCCAAGTTGAAGATTCTGCTGCTACCCAAGCTGAAGCAGCTGCTGCTGCTGAGTTGCCCCCAGTTCCACCATGCCAAGTGAGTATGACAGCTCCTGTTAGTGGTACTTGTAGTGGTAGGAAGAAGTCACTTGCTTGGACTTATTTTGAAAAAGTAAAGATAGGTGAGGGTGATACTAGTAAAACAATGGCTATTTGTAATTATTGCCGAAAATCATATAATGCTGATAGTAAGAGTTATGGTACTAGTAATTTGTTAGCTCATGTGCCAATATGTCCCAAGAACCCTAATAGAGATGATCTAGTTAAAGGGCAGAAAACATTATCTTTTGAACCCAAAAGGGATGGAGAAGACGGATTCAACCTTGTATCAACAACCTTTTCTGTTGAGGCTTCTAGAAAGGCATTGGCCGAAGTGATTATAATTGATGAGTTGCCATTTAGGTATGTCGAGGGGTATGGGTTTAAGAAATATATAACTACCTTAAAACCTAAGCTTCAATTAAAGGATATCCCATCTCGTCAAACTGTGGCTAGAGATGTGATTGGCATTTATAATAGTGAGAGAGAGAAGCTAAGGAAATCCTTGAAGGGTAGTAGGGTGTGTCTCACTACGGACACATGGACTTCTGTTCAAAATTTAAATTATATGTGTTTCACATGTCACTTTATTGATAATGCTTGGAAATTGCATAAAAGAATTTTAAATTTTTGTCAAGTTGAAGACCACAAGGGGGAGACTATAGGTAGAAAGATTGAGACACCATTGCGTGAGTGGGGTATTGATGGGATATTCACATTGACAGTAGATAATGCTAGCTCAAATTTAACAACAATTAAATTTTTGCAAAGGGTGACTAAAGATTGGAATGGGACAGTTTTAGGAAATGAGTACATGCACATGAGGTGCTGTGCCCATATCCTAAATCTCATTGTGGGGGAGGGTTTGAAAGAGATTGATGCATCTGTTGCTAAGGTACGTGAAGCTGTGAGGTATGTGAAGTCCTCACCTAATAGGAGTCAAACTTTTAGGAGTTTTATGGAGAGGTTAGCTATGGAGTCCAAGAGTCTTCTTAGTCTAGATGTACCTACTAGGTGGAACTCGACCTATATCATGTTAGAAACTGCTGAAAAATTTGAGAAAGTGTTCCTTCGAATGGATTTTGAAGATGATGGCTATTCGTCGTACTTTAGGACTAAGGAAGATGGTGGTGGTTTTGGATCTACGTGTATGGTTGATTTCCAAAATTGTAGGGCATTTGTGACTCTCTTAAGGCTTTTTTATAATGCAACGAAGAAATTCTCTGGTTCTTTGTACGTTACTTCAAATACTTTCTATGATGAGATCTTTGTTATTCAGGAGAGTATTTCCAATTTAGTTAAATCCCAAAAAACTCTCTTGAAAAACACAGCCACAAACATGCAAACTAAATTTGAGAAGTATTGGAAGGAAGGGGAGAAAATTAATTCTCTTTTGTATGTGGCTGTGGTTCTTGATCCGCGGAAAAAATTGAGGTTTTTGAAGTTTTCTTTTTCTGAAATTTATGGGAATTTAGTTGCAGAAGTGATGGTTGATAAGGTGAAAGATCTTTTGTATAAGTTGTATAATTTCTACTCTTCTATTCATTCACCAAATGTGCAAGAACAAAGTGGGAGTGAGAGGTTAGAATTGGAAAGTGATGGTAGTGATCCATATGTGATGGTTCACTCACGATATGAACGTTTTTTGGAAGTTGAGCAATTTGTAGGTTGTAGTAATGAGCTTGAGAAGTATTTGGCTGAAAACTGTGATGGTAGAAAGGATGTGAATTTTGAGATATTGGAGTGGTGGAGTAACAATTGTAGTAGGTACCAAGTGTTGTCTAGAATTGCTAGGGATATGCTGGCTGTACCAGTTTCCACTGTTGCATCTGAGTCAGCATTTAGCACTGGAGGTCGAATTGTTGATCCATTTCGAAGTTCACTATCTCCTCTCATGGTTCAAAACCTTGTATGTTCACAAAATTGGCTTCAAGCCACAGTTCCAATTTCTCATCGCCAGTCAAGGGATGATGTAGAGGCATTGGAGGAGGAGTTACTTGACTTAGGTAATATGTTTAAATTCTGAAATTTAGTTTATTAATTTTATTGAATGTCTTATGTATTCAAGCAAAATTTAATCTATTGTGTTTATTTTCTATTCTTTTCTAGTTTTAAATGAAAAACCAACAGCAAGTGTAACAGCAAATAACAGCTTAAGCAAGGGTTCCACTTCAGGCAAACGACCCTTAATTAGCATTGATGATTAATCATTGACTTGGTATGATTCTGCCTTTAGCCCCCTGCTATTATAAACTTGGTTTCCTTACTAGTTAGTATTGTATTTAGTACTAATATATTGTTTGTTGAATATTTTTTTGTCTATTGTAGGAGGATGGTAATTTATTTTGTAAAGAAGGCAGCTTTTTGGGAATATTTTGAAAGCTTTTTTGAACATATTGTTTTTCTAACTTGTAACGATACTCAATTGTCAATGCTTATAGAAAAGAAAGCTTAGTTCATAGGTTTTCTTTTCTATTAGTTGTAGACTTATAAACTACAGAGTAGTCATTCAATGCTTTGGAAAAGCTATTTTTTGACAATACCTATGGTATTTGATTGTTGTAATTAATTATATTGCTTGGAATATTGTATAACTAGCAAGCTTTCTGCCTTATGGGTTACTGCCATAAAACTTGCAGTAACTGTCTCTATGGTTTAATGAGGTTTATTTGTTGCTGGAAATATTATTTGTTGTGGTTGGTAGGTTTTATAAGTGGTGAGATACTAGTTTACTGCCTAGGTACTTAGTGTTGTTTAACAGATTACATAGTTGTGTTTATTTTTTATGGTTAATGTGGGAAAGATTATGTATGAGGAATTGAGGATTGATAGGTGCTTCTTGTTTCAAATCATAGGTGATAAAAAAAAAAATTTCTTGGATGTGTTGTGTTGTGTTGTGTTGATCACAGGTGATAAAAGAATAGGCCTTTTTTGGGCCTTTTAAATGTCCTATTTGAAGGCCCAATTGGTCTAGTGTATTTAAGCTTGAAGCTCTATTTTAAAATAAATTTAGTGAAAACAGGCCCAATTTGTAATATATGGGGAATTCTAATTGCCAAACCCAGTAATTTGGGCTAGAAAGGCCCAAAAAAATGAAATTTCCTAAATTTTAACAATTGCAAAAATTCTGGCCCAATTTAAAGGCCAGACCTGTCAAACCGACGAGTCCAACCCGGACAACTGATTATTTGAATTGTCAGATCCGACCCGAATAATCGGTTGAATACAGGTCCAAAATTCTGTAACCTGAACCAACTAGGTCGAACTCGGTTTGGGCCCAAAATCGACCCGGCCCGACCCGTGGACAGCCCTAATTTCGTCATTGACAAAAGTTGCCCATGTCAACTAGTGGTTGAAGTAAGGCCAGTTGACTTTGGAAGTCATAATAGTAGCTATGGCAAGCTAACTCGATCTTGCATTGAATTTTTTTATTCTTTATTTTTTGGTTTGTCTAGAATTTATTTTCTTTAGAATTAGCCACTCTAACAAAAATTTGTACATGATTTTGTCTAAATGTTTTGTGTGTGTCGCAAATTAGAATGGGGAATATAAATTTCTCTATTCTTTTTAATTGTGAGAGAAAGCTCTGTTGATGTACTTTTAGTTTGGTTTTTGTGGTATTTATTTTTGTAATATTCATATTTGTTAGTGAAATTTTCTACTTGTCGTTATCTATTGACGTAGGTGTAAGGTTGAACATGTAAATCCTTTACGTTCTCTCTTATGTGTAATTGTATCTACTTTTCTTTCAAGTTTACCTTAATTATTAATATTATTTAGTTGTGAGATCGTTCTAATTCTCATAATAGGTTTCACAATAGATCTTGTTTGGGAGTGCTTCCATGGCCTCTTTGTGCAACAAACTAGTAGAAAAGTTAGGGTTTGCTATGGAGACTTTTGGATTTGTTTGCTTTAAAGATTTTGTTGATTGGTTTTGTTGTCTAATTTTCTTTAAAGAGTTATTCCCACGTTGAAAAGAAGAGAAGTAAGGAGGTGAGTGCCATCCCTTATAAAAGTGTAGTGGTGTGGCTTTGTTTTGTATGAGAGAGTCAGGATCAAAGTTTTGTCTTGTGAGAGAGGTAAAGACTAGTTTCGCCTGGTGAGTTAGTGTGAGAGCACCATTAGGCGTATTGGGACTTTGGGTTAGTTTATGTATAAAATTATTATGTAATATTATATTTTATATATATATATATATATGTATGTATGTATATATTTGTAAGTTTGTGTAGTTGTAATTCCTATTTTTAATAGTGGATTTTGTGTGTATTACACAACAGTTTAAGCTTGGAGTTAGCTTAACCATTTTAATTTTTTGTTTATTGTAGTACTCATTATTATATTATTTTGTGTGTATTACACAACAGTTTTTTCCCCCCTCTTTGGGGCCTAAAGTGTTTTGATTTAGGTGTGCTAGGTTAGTGCACTACTTAAAATAGGTTTGGGTCAAATTTACTAATGTGCCATTTTATTATAAAATAAAATGCCATGTTATTTAAATATTTCATATCATTGATCCATTAGACATATAAATAAGGAAACTAACAAAATTTAACGGAGTGATCAATATTGCTCATTCTTAAACTTTAGGGACCAATAGTTCTCATTTCAAACTTTGGTGACCAATAGCACTTAGTAGGTAAACTTTAAAGACTAACAACATATATTAAATATGATGTTGTAAGTAATAATTGAAATTATAAAGGGGTAGAAATTATGAAGACTTTTGTGTAAAATGCAATTAATACAAAATAATAGAAAGGGTAAGTTGGAAATATGATCAGAAAGGAAGTTATAATAAACCAATGAAAAACACAACTCTAGTTCTTATATTTTCAATTTGGTACTCAAATTTTCAAAAATTTTATTTTGGTCCTTAAAATTTTAAACTTGCTATTATTTTGGTCCATGTTGTTATCTCATTTACGATTAACTTAACAAGTGTAAGAGCTTGACGTCAACTAGAGGTAGGTGTTTTACATGAGTGATATGACAACTTGGACCAAAATGGTAGCAAGTTTGAAAATTTAAGGGCCAATATGTATACTATGAAAACATAAAGACCAAATTGAAAATAGAGACAAAAATATAAGGACCAAAATGATGTTTTCGCCATAAACCACATAATACTATTAGATTTATAAGCCATAAAATTCTTTCAAATTGATTCACACCACAAAGGAATTTTGTGGCTGACATTGTTGCTACCCCAAATTTAAAAGGGTTGCAAGTCTAGAACAAGGGACCCTTGGATAAGGTGCAAAATCCCATGAACCGAGACAAAACCCCATAAATGGGGTGAAAGGGCCCATGATGGGTTCCAACTCATAATTGGATATAATGACCCAAGAATGGGTGCAAATGAAAAAAAATATTAAAAAAGAAAAACCTTGAATGGGTTTGCAAAAGCCTAAAGAAAAAGGGTGCAAAGGCCCAATATAAATCAAGTGGATCTATAAGGGACATACCACTTTGGGAAAGAACCCTAAGGGAAGGAAACATATAAGATAACATCCTAGGACAAATGTTCGTAGAGAGAAGCCAACGATACAACAAGACATATTAAGGACCTTTCATTAGCAATACTCAGACCTACAGGAAAATTGATGTCATCCTCCAGGTAGCATCTCTTAGATAAGAGTTGTATTGTCACTAGGTTTGGGGTTAAGGGCATTATTGTCTTTTCAAAGGGCCAAAGTACCAAGGCCATCCTAGCCTTACACTTGCAGTCAACACCTTAGGGAATAATCCCACAACAATCCAAGGTTTCAAAAAATTGTGATATTGATTGAATAAAGTCAACTATCGTTTCTTATATATATAAAAAAAAGGACAACTTCAAAGGTGTGCCCTCTTTGATATAGCTGTAAGGAAAAAAGGGAAGAATTTACCCCTTGGTTTCTGGCTTGTGAATAACCTAGGCACTAGAGCAAGGATGCCTCAACCATGTCCAATGTTGAAACCATCCCCCAGCAGCAGTAGCATAAAACATCGTTGTACTAGCCTTTGTCACTTTCAGGCTTCAATAAGATGATGCCACGTATATGTAATCCAACTGCCCTTCTTATAATAAATATAAAAAAAAGGAAGCTGACCATACTAGGTAGACAAAAAGAAAAAGGATGTTAGGCAAGAATAGTAGGCTTTAAAGCAGTATCTTGTAAAAAAAAAAGGGGCCTTTTCTTGGTATTTAGTAAAAACATTCTAAAAGCATCCATATTAGTGGGGTTATTTTTTTGTTAGCTATTTGGTACCACAAAAAACTACTATATCTATTTTATCTTTTCAATTTACAAAACATCCAACATCAGTGGTTCTATTTTTTTTATATTTTCATTTAAATATTATTTCTTTATTAATTTTTTGTTATTTCTTTCAAACCTCACTTTATTTGTCTCTCCCTCTCTCATCAGAAGATTTTGAAAAACAACTAGCAAACCCAAAACTCTAGCCATCTCCACTGCCCCAAGGCCACCATTACCACAACCCAAATCCACCAAATTTGCAACAAAATCATCTAAAAAACCAACCAAAATCACACATAAAAATAACCAAAATTCAACAAACCCACAATTCCTCCAACAAAAAAACCCAGTGAGACAATTGAAAGAGAAAGATTTAAAAAATCACCACCCCTCACAACCCTTCACCACCACCATCAAGGACACCAAGACCACCACATAACATCCAATGTTAGGATATATGCCCTTAAATTCTATTGTATGATGCTATGTATGACATTATGTATGATTTAATGTTATGATTAATAAAGTTGTTTTATTATTATCTAAAATAATGGTAACATGAATATTTGGACATTATCACATAGTTCATGAGATGCATAGTATGTAATTTATGTGAAAAGTCATAGAAGATATAAATCACAAGTTCTTTGTAAACTCATAATTATAGTTCGTAGTTAGTGATGAAATTGGGCATTTCATCTGCGAAGACTATAACATATCAACTAAGATGATTTATCTTGATCATGGAAGTGGAGACTTCTAATTGGTATGTTGATATGTTTTAAGAGTTAAGATATATTAAACTGGACCGTTGTGAGATTTATTATTCTCCTAACAACTGTCAAATGAATAATATATTTCACGACTTCTATTCACATGAACTCTTAATCTTGAGAGGATAATGGACCTGATCATAAAATATAGGCTGTTTTGATATATCAGGAGTGAGATCTAAAGTCACGATTAAAAGCTCAGTGTATTGGGCAATCACATTTAGTGTTGATGGAACGTATATTCTTAAGATGGAATTCATAATCTCTCAACGGAGATATAAAATATTTCCTTGAGATAAGTTTAATAGGTTTAGTTATTCACAGTGTTAGACCTAACCACTTTAGCAAGAAGATACTAAAGTATATATTTATGAAATTGAATTTCATAAATATATGATGAATAACTTAAAGGATTAAACCGGGTACTTAAGGATTAAGATGTAGTAATCTTCAAAGTGGCAGTCTACATTCATGACTTTATATTACTGCAAATATTTTATGAAGGGATTGCATGTATAATAAAGTCGTGGGATATAATTTATTAATAGGGCCTAGAGTGCAATTATATTTATATAGTGGTATTAAATATAATTAATAGTAACTTTGAACTTGTCAAGAGTTGACAGAAAAGCCCAAGGCTCATTAAAGCTAGTGTCTTATTGGTCCCACTCAAAGCCACACATTAAAGCCCAATTGGAAAGGCCCAATAAGCCAGCCCAATTAGATACTCAGTTAGTTATAAAGGGAGAAATATAAAAAAAATTTTATTAGAAAAAGAGATACATCATTGTGAAATAGTGTGTATATGTGAGTGAAGCCACTAAATTATTCTCTCTTGAAACTGATTGAGAGATCACACTTCTTGGGCATAAAGTGGAATTGGAGTAAAGATTAAAAATGTTCCCAAGTACTTCTAATATTTTGTTTTGAATTTCACCGCACCAAGGTACGCTATCTTATTTTTAAATTTTGAAATTTACATAGTGCAAGTTATCAATTATGAATGAAATAGATCCATGTCTGTTGTTTCTGCTGTGTGTTTTGAATAAGATACAAAACCAAATTTTCCAACATCCAGAACCAAACCCACCACATTAACACTGTTAGGACATATGTGGATCATGTGAAGAACATATGTCATTTAAAATTGTCTAATCCTTTGACAAAATGCACTTTACTTGTATTGGGTAGATCTAAGATGCGTTTAATACTTCAAGAAACAAGAGTTCGAGTTCAAGTCCAAGTATTGAAGTCATGCAAATCTGTCCAAAAATCAAGTGAAGAAGTGCTATATTTTAAAGCTCAATAGATATCACGACAGATGTATCTATCAAGATTTAAAATGTGAAACTCAACTAATAAGCTCGACAGTTGTATCTATTGAGAATTACGAAAATCAGTTTTTCAGGTATATCCATGTATGTGTTTAGGTTTTCTTTTCTTACAACCCTAGACATATATAAGGATTATTTTAAGGGCCGTCTCACTTGGTGCAACTGGATGAAATTTGATACAAAGGTTTTATGCAAGCATGTTGTGACTAGAGACATATGACCTAGTTCATTTTTTCTTGAAGAAGTTGCTGCGTTTGTATGCCATAGGGTTTTGTAACTAATGAGCTTCTTGTCTTTATTGTGTGGATGAATTGAAGAACTTTTCAGCCAACATCCTTCTCAAGTTGGTGTGTTAGTCACGTACTTGGATCTGTGTATCGATTGGTTAGTCATGTACTAGGAGTCGTGCATTGAAAGGAGAGATTGTCACTACATTACAAGTCCAATTGGGTATTGGGATAAGGGTTCAACTGTAGGTTGGTATAAGGTACTAGGATTTCTTTACATGTAACTGATTGTTTTGATAATAGTGGACTCTCGAGAGTGGTGACCTTAAATTCACCCGGTAGGGTTTTGTCTCTGTTGTTTTCTCCATTCGTAAACAGATCACCCGTGTCAAATTTAATTTCTGCTGTATTTAGTTTATTTGGTGATTTGTTTGTGCTACCACGCGTTATTGTATATTAATTGACTTAATTAATTAACTTGGTTAATTAATTAGTTAGTTTATCATAAGGGGTCAATACATTCTTGGTCTATCAAGTGGCATCAGAGCAAGCACACTTTGATTAGGGTTAATCTTTGTTTTGTAATCCATTGACCCCTGTTGTTATGGATAGAGGACAATCTTTAATTATTCCTCATTTATTTCATGGCACTAACTATGCATACTGAAAAGTACACATGAGAGTTTTCTTGCAGTCGTTAGATGAAAAAGTATGGCAAGTTGTGGAGATAGGCTGGACCAAGCTAAAGGAATCACCAGTTGATTGGGATGATGCTAAGATCAAAGCGAAAAACTTCAACAACAGGGCATTAATGCTTTATTTAGTGCGGTCATGAATGAAGAATTTAAAAAGATATCCTCTACTGAAACTGCAAAGGAAGTATGGACCATCCTTCAGAAAACCTATGAAGGAACCAAGGTTGTCAACGATTCAAAACTTTAGAGGCTTACCACGAGCTTTGAAGAGATTAAGATGGAGGAAGATGAGTCGTTTAATGAAGAATTCAAAAAGATATCCTCCACTGAAACTGCAAAGAAAGCATGGACCATCCTTTAGAAAACCTATCAAGGAACCAAGGTTGTCAAGGATTCAAAACTTCAGAGGCTTACCATGAGCTTTGAAGAGATTAAGATGGAGGAAGATGAGTCGTTTAATGAAGAATTCAAAAAGATATCCTCCACTGAAACTGCAAAGGAAGCATGGACCATCCTTTAGAAAACTTATCAAGGAACCAAGGTTGTCAAGGATTCAAAACTTCAGAGGCTTACCATGAGCTTTGAAGAGATTAAGATGGAGGAAGATGATACCTTCGATGATTTCTATGCCAAACTCAAGGACATAGTAAAATCTATCTTTAATCTTGGAGAAACCATTCTTGAACCCAAGATTGTTAAAAAGGTGCTCAGATCTCTTTCGGAGAGATTCCATGTCAAGATCACAGCCATTGAAGAATCAGAGGACATTGATCAAATTACTTTGACATAGTTGGTTGGCAACTTGTAGACTTATGAATTGAGTTTGACTAGAATTGGGAAATTAAGCATGAGCAAGAGCCTGGCACTAAAGGCCAAAAGCAATGACACCGATGAGTTTTCTGATGATGAAGATTCTAAAATGAAATCCTATATCACAAGGCAGTTCAAAAAATTCATGAAGAATGCCAATGTGAAAGGATTCGACGAAGACCATAAGCAATCCAACTCTACACAATTCAAGAGCCAAGATAGAAGGAAGAAGGATGCTAGGGATAACGGTCAGTACACTATTCCTTTTGGACCAAAGTGCTTCGGATGTCAAGGTTTCGGACATATGAAACAAGAATGTCCAACTTATCTCAAGACCATTGGGAAGATCAAGGCCCTTGCTGCTACCTTGAGTGACACTAAGACTGAGGATGATTCAGATGATGATGATGAGGAAATCTTAAACACCTTCATTGCTACAATTGATCCTATTGATGAGAGTTCAGAAATAGTAGATGATGAAGAGGACTTAGTGGATTCTAAGTTCGAGAAAATGGAAGATTAAGATGATATCCATACAGCCTATGTAAAATTGTACAAGGTTTTTGAGAAGCATGAGAAACTATATAGGCTGGCCACCAAGAAGTTGAGTGAAGTGAAACTTGATCGAGAAGAGTTTTCCATAAAGTTTGATGAAGCTAATCAGACTATTGGAGCACTATAGTTTAAGAACAATTTATTAGCTGAAAAGACCAAGAAGCTTGAAGCGAAGTTGATTCAAGTCAGAGCCCAATTAGAGAAGACTTCTAGTGCAAAACTTGATGAGATGCTCAACTTTCAAAAATCTACTTTTGATTGAATCGCTTTGGGGTATGATTTTTCTTCCTTTAATATTGCTTCTTCTAGTACCATTATGTTTGTTTCACTTGCTAATAATGTTGAATTTGAAAATAATGATGTGAATACTGTTTTAGCTAGTGAGAACATAGACAAGAGTAAATCTATCTTAGGAGCACAACTTAAGCTTGATAAGAAAGAGACTACAAAACTATAGGGCTAAGAAGAGCAATAATCAAAAGTCTAAATAAAAGAAGCAGCATCTTTGTCATTACCATGGAGCTACTTGACATACTTGACCTAATTGCTATAAGTGGTTAGCCACTCAATAGAGTAACAATATGATCTTATCCAGAAACCAGAATCAGTTTTCATCTTCTTTTGCTCCTCTTGGAGATCTTCTAAGAGCCCTCATATTCCTTTCGAACTTGAACGATTTTAATTCTTCCCCCTCACCATCGGATCAAGGGTTCACTAAACGGAAGGGTCTTCCAAGGTGTGGAAGGAAAAAGGCTTTAAGTGATTTAGTCTCTTTTTTCTCTCTTTCTCTCCCTCTCTTTTTGTTTGCATTACTTATGTGTTTTGCTTTCTCGTTTTTGAGTCAGTCTAGTTTTATGCTTTGCTTTGTTTAATTTGTTTTTGTTTATTTTTTTTTAATTTTGCTTTATTTTCTTTTCAAAAAATTAAAAGAAAAATTTGAAAAACAAAAAAAATACAAAAACAGAGTGTGTTTATGTATATTGGTACTTGTGTACCTTAGATGGCCATTGAAGTAAAGTTTTCTTTACTTTGTATCTTTTGTAGTTTAGATAAGCATCTCCATGCACAACTAAGCAAGTGAACTTTGTGGCTCGTGTTTGTGATAAGTAAGATTAAAAAATCTCTTGTACTTAACATTCATATCATTCTTTTTGACAGGTAGGACTAGAAAATCCTAAGAGAAAGGCATAAATAACCATCTTACCACTGTTGCTCGCCAATCACGAAATGACAACTATATACTTTGGCATAGCAAAAGTACAATGTCAATGACATTTGTATACTTCGACATAGCAAAAGTACAATGTCAAAACCTTAACATAATTAGATATTTCTTTTCTCTCTCTAATATACCCATGCATGATATGCTTAACAAAAGAAAAATATGCAAATAAAATTAAAGCAAAAAGAATCAAAATGCTTTATATATGATTGCAAGCACGTCTTCTAGGAGATGTGGGAGCTATAGAATGTACCTCGAAGTTGATAGTCCCCATCAAGCAGTTATAATTGTGTGTGAGTTAAATTAATTTTCTTATATCTCAAATCGTTATAACATGCAGACACTTATGCAATCTTGTGATGTTTTTCACACATAACACACAAATTCTTTGCTACTTTTGATACATGTGTAGGTACAATATAATTTGGTTATCACAAAAAATACATGTGTTAATGTATGCTCACTAAACTGTGACTTGTTTTTGAAATATAAAATTGGTTAGAATTTTTTAGTGTGTGTGTGTGTGTGTGTGTGTTTTGGATCTAAATGCTTGACATTTTTCTTGTTGAGAGATGTATTTTTTTTAGAGGTTAAAATGTTGTTTGGATCTTTGGTTGAGTAGCATGCTTGATTGCATTCATTTTTGTGTTTTTCTTTTCTTTGAAAACTGTTTTTGCTCATCTCAATGGCAATAGCTAGCTATCTATCGAGATCTTTGATCTTCCTCTCTCAACAGAAGTTAACACAATCTCGATCCATCGAAGCTTTTGAGAATTTGTCTCGATAGCTTCTTGATAGATTCTCAATTCATCGAGAAACTTTCTGTTTGCTTGATAGCTGCCCGATAGTTGTTCAATCCATCAAAGTTTCTTTACCATTGATAGCTCTCAATAGCACCTCGACAGATAAATCTGTCGAGAATTAGTGCTTGATAGCTCTCGATCCATCGAGATTCATGTTTTTCTATATAAAGCCTCAGTGCGATTTTTCCTTCTCTTTTCTTCCATTTCTCTCGATACAAAATCACTTTTCTCTCTCCCAAACACTTCTCACTCAACCTCTTCACCTTCCCCACTTGATCTTCGACCCAAATCTTGTGTTCTTCATTTGGTATGATTGCATTTCTCTCTTTTATCATGCATTTCATTCATTTAGACCTAGGTTTTGTTTAAATGATCATGTATGCTCATGCATTACATCACATTTCACATTGTTTCATGCATTTTAGATGTGTGTTTTATATGTTGAAATCATGTGTTCTAGTAGGTTTGGATTGGACTGAGCCCATGATGTTTTTATTGTTGCATGTCACATGTTCATGCATTTTTCATGCATACGTACCTTTCTTTTCTTTCCTTTTAATATTGTTGTTAATTGGTATGCATCTCTCTCTCTCTCTCTCTCTCTCTCTCTCTCTCTATTAGATAGTCTGCATATGGTACCCAAGTGTAAGTCTGCTCCATCCTAGAACCCTCTTCGTGCTAGGGCATCTTCTTTTTCTGATTCTACCCCTCTACATGTCAGGTTTCGTGATGAGAAGGCCCGTTAGGGCTTCTCAGAGAACTTCTTTAGGCGTGGCATTCATTTGGAATTCTAGGTTGTCCTTTCAAATTTTTCTGATACTAATTTACCCACCGTCATCTACAATAAGGATTGGGAGGCCTTTTCTGGCATCCTCGTTAGCTGTCCCTTCATGATCATACAAGATTTATACTCCAATATGCACTAATTTGATTCTTCCATACCTTGATTTCTCACTTCTGTTTGAGGTATACATATAGTAGTCACTCTGGAGCTTATCTCCGATGTGCTACATGTCTCGAGGTTATCACATCCTGATTAACCGGCTGTCCTCGTCTGTGGACTGTGTCCAAAGATGAATTCATGTCTTTCTTCTATGAGACACCTTCATCTTAGGCTGACCGTTAAAACACCCCTTGCTCTTGCAAAAGGTTTGAGATTCCTAAATATGGTGATGACATTTGTTTTACATCCCTTGTCTCACTGTAATTTGATTATTGAGCATCGTGCTAGATTTTTTTTTATCCCTACTTGAGGGGCTTACCATTGACTTTCCCTCTCATTTCATACTCTCCCTTGTAGATGTCTATAAGGATACGGCGACTCGTGATAAGATTATTTTCCTTTCGCTATCACGAGGATCATTCGCCATGCGTATGTTTCCTATCTCGAGTCTCCTCACTTCTTTGTCATTGGTGCCATCAGTGGTGCATCCGTTAGATAGAGTGAGGCCCAGCTTCGACTGAAGCGACCACGAACCGAGACGGCGATTCCTCTAGCCCGTTCTACTCCATCTACCTCCACCCCTTCTTCTTCTTCTACGGGTGGTGTGACCCTCGAGGCAGTCATGGCGCAGCTTCAACGCATGGATGCTCGCCTCGACACTCTTAGTAATGATTTGTGTCAAGTGAACACCCGTGTAAGTCGTATTGCATGACTACAAGCTCATCTTGGTGGCTTCGTAGAGTCTGCCTCTCCTTCTCTGGAGGAATTTAAGGACGAGGACAATATGGTGACTCTGATGGTGATGATGCTGATGAGGATGATGATGCTAGCTCTTCCGGTGATGATGAGATGACTGCTTCTTAGTGACTTGCCTTTTGTCATTCGTGACAAAAAATGGGAGTAGTTTTGGGTATGAGAGTAGTCATGTTCTTAGGGAGAGAGTTAGTATAGGACATTTTTGTTAAGGGGAGTGTTTATTTTTGAGGGATGTAGTGAGGAACTTTTGTATCTTTTTTTTTTTTTTTTTTCCTTTCTCCTTTAGATACATTGTTCTTGTACATTGGTCTTGTGCCCACTTTGTGATAACAAACCTTTTATCTATTTGATATATATATATATATATATATATATTTGATGAGGTTTTTATTACATTCTTTCACCTATCTCTTCATGTGTTGTTTCTTTTCTCTCTTTATGCATATGCTTCTTATTAATTGTATGCAATCTTTTATATTTCTATTTCACACTAAGATGCCGTGACGAGTTTTGTTTAAAGTGTTTCAAAAATACCGGTTATCCAAGTCTTCCATGCCATGAACTCTCTTCTTGCAAAGTTTTTCAAGAGTCTGTGTTAGGATAGATTTTATTGTATTCAACAAGTGAGTATCAATTGAGTGAGATTGTTAGGACATATGTGGATTATGTTCAGAACATATGTCATTTAGAATTGGCTAATCCTTTGACAAAATATACTTTACTTGTATTTGGGTAGATTTAGGATGCATTTAATATTTCAAGAAACAAAAGTTCAAGTCCAAGTCCAAGTATTGAAGCCATGCAATTCTGTCCAAGAATCAAGTGAAAAAGTGCTATGTTTTAAAACTCGACAGATATCTTGACAAATGTATCTATTGAGATTTAAAATGTGAAGCTCGACAGATAAGCTCAACAACCGTATTTATTGAGAATTACGAAAATAAGTTTTTCAAATTTGATTTCACACATATCCATGTGTATGTATTTAGGTTTTCTTTTCTTACAACCCTAGACATATATAAGGATTATTTAAGGGCCGTCTCACTTGATGCAACTGGATGAAACTTGATACAAAGGTTTTATGCAAGCATATTGTGACCAGAGACATATGCCCTAGTTCATCTTTCTCTTGAAGAAGTTGCTGCGTTTATACGCATTAGGGTTTTGTAACCAACAAATTTCTTGATTTTCATCGTATGGATGAACTGAAGAACTTTACAGCCAAAATCCTTCTCAAGTTGGTGTGTTAGTCATGTACTTGGATTCGTGCATCGATTGATTAATCATGTACTAGGAGCCGTGCATTGAAAGGAGAGATTGTCACTAGATTATAAGTCCAATTGGGTATTGGGGTAAGGGTTTAACTGTAGGTTGGTATAAGGTACTGAGATTCTTTCACTTGTAACTACTTATTTTGATAATAGTAGATTCTCAAAACTGGTGACCTTAAATTCATCTAGTTGGGTTTTGTCTCGATGGGTTTCCCCATTTGTAAATAAATCACCTGTGTTAAATTTAATTTCTACCGCATTTAGTTTATTTGGTGATTTGTTTGTGCTACCACGCGTTATTACATGTTAATTGACTTAATTAATTAACTTGGTTAATTAATTAGTTAGTTTAGCATAAGAGGTCAATACATTCTTGGCCTGTCAAACACCACAAAATCCATCCCATTACCAAAAAGCACCGCGTAAAATCATTCCAAACCTAGCCACAACACCACTGCCACATCTAACAACAATCGCCCACAGCAATGCCAAGCCAAACCAGGCTTCAACCCAACCAATCCCAACCACCAACATAAACCCACATACACAAACACATCCCAATCCTGATCTGAATCCAACCTCAAACACAACCCAATCAACAACCCACCACCACCACCACCACAAACCCACGTTAACAACCACCACCCACCACCACAAACCCACCTTAACAACCACCACCCACAACTTTGATTTAAAAAAAAAAAAAAAAAAAAAAAAAAAAAAACCCACCACCACTAGGCTTGGGTCAGTGGCGGCTTGGTGAGCAGGGGCTGATGTGTGGTAAGGAGTTGGAGGAAGAAAGAAATAAAAAATGAAGGGGAGAAGAGAAGGGTTGGGTTTGGTGAAGAAGAAAGGTGCAGAAGAAAGAAGAAAAGAGATGTAGAAAGAAAAAATAGAAAAAAAATGGCTAAAGGAAGAAAAAAAAAAAAAAAAAAAAAAAAATGAAAGGGAGGAGAAGTGCTGGTTTGGGTTCAGTGAAGAAGGAAGAAGGAATGTAAAGAAGAAAAAGAAAAGAGAAAAAGAGAGAGAAAAGATTAATTTAAAAAAAGAAGAGAGAGAAACCAATTAAAATATATATTTCTTTTGCGTTTGAGCTACAATGCACAACGATCTTTGGTTGTGCACTATAAGCCAAATCATTTGGCTATAGCTCCACCATTGTTGCCCCACTTTTGTGATTGGTGGTGCTAAAAGTAGCAATATGACTTTTTAGCACCACTAATACTAATGCTCTAAGAAAGCCTTACTCCATTTTCATTTTTCTATCCCTTCTCTTAGTTTTCTACGTAGATTTACTTGAATATCCCACTTTACAATTTTATAATTCTACCATATTATTCCAAGAGAATGGTACTTTTGATGTTCTAGCAGTTATAGATTAGAGACTATATAAAGTCCTCCCTAAAACCTAATTCCTGGGTACAAGAGTTGACAGACCAAGCATGGAAAACAAAAAAAGAAAAAGACGAAAGATTAGTCCCTCTCAAAAATTAAAAGGGAAGCAGTCTAGTGGAAGAAGAAACTGCCTAGAATGGAAAACCCACTAGAGACCATAGTAGGTGTGTGCACCCAATAAGGCATCTATCCTATTTGAGTAAGAAACGGATAATAAGACTTAGAGTTGACCTAAGCAAGGCCCTTACAGGTATTATCCCCATGGTTTTGCAGTAAGGATCACATTCACAAAATCCCACCATGTTGTTCAACCAGTTTAAGGAATGGAATTTTTATATCCAGGCAGGGCTAGGAATACGTTCACAACCCTATTTACCAAAAGAATGAAACAAGCCGCAAGAGACGAGAAAAATTCAGGACCTTTCATTCTCCAAGTTGAATGGGCTGAACTAAGAGTAGGGCAAGAATGTAACTTCCACCCTCTATTAATCTATTGTGAATTTGGTAGCTAGGTATTGCACTAGTTCTGAATTCTCCCTATAATGTTCAACATCTCATCTTTCTAGTGTAGAAAGAGTATTCTGCCTAATGCCCTCATAGCTCTATCCAGACCATGAAAAACCCCAAGTCTTGTAAGTAAACTTTGGGCTCTACTCTGTGGGGGAGTTAGAAATATTTTCTAGTGGGGACCAAAAAGAGGAATATAGAGCTGCTAATGTACCTAGACAGTTCGGTTAGATATGATGGATGGTTGCTGGAAACCACCCCCTAACCCGCAGTTTAAAGTGAATGTGGATGGTGCAGTCTTTGCTGCTCAAAAAGAGGCCAATTTTGGGGTCTTCATTTGGGATGATCAAGGCTTGGTGATTGTTGCTCTAAGTAAGAAGATAAAGGCTCAATTGGGGCTATTGAGATTGAAGCGAAGGTTTTTGAGGCTAGCATGCAATTTGCCAAAGAAATGGGTTACCCAAGAGTTAATTATGGAGGGCATTTTTTGACTATCTCTAATGCTTTGGCTGAGCAAAGTCATGCATCTATCTTTGTGACTCCTATCATATATGGCATAACTTCCTCTGAGGTTTGATGTATTGAGTTTGCAATGTTTTTAGAAAAGGTAATATTCCTACATATCTGTTAGCAAAACATGCTTTAAACATTGGAGATTTTTTCTGTATGGATTGAAGATAATTTTTTCTGTATGGATTTTTTCTGTACTCTCTATTTCTCAAGTTTAATGAAGTTTATAGCATTCCTATAAAAATAATTGTGGGGGACTAAATTTCTCGGTTGGAAATGAGCCAAACAAGTAAAATAGTTTCACAAATGCAAATTTGTATTGATGAATGTGTGGTACAATTCTTTGTAATTACAAAGAGCGATCCTCTGATTCAATCTCCTTAAAAGATTTGTGATGTGATTTTGATTTGAACACAAAATATCCTTCAATTTGGCTGAAGAATGGATCGAAGATTGTTGAAATGGAATTACAATGAATCTCTGGCTATGAGCTTGTTAGAAATTCTTTGTTCTTCACGTTCTTCGTGTTCTTCGTGTGTTCTTCATGCGTTCTTCTTTGTTGAGGTTTGTGGTGGAAGTTCTTTGGGGCTTTAGAGGCTTGAACCCGTAGAGCTTCGCTGATTTGTGGTTTATGAGGTTTCTGGAGGCTTTTGAGCTTGATTCCAGTGAGCTTTGAGATCTAGAAATATGATTTGGATAATTTAGCTTCGAATGTTCTTCGTATTCGAAGGTTTGTGGTGAAAGTTCTTCTGGGCTTTAGAGGTTTGAATCCGTAGAGCTTCGCTGATTTGTGGTTTATGCGGTTTCTGGAGGCTTTTAAGCTTGATTCCAATGATCTTTGAGATTTAGGAGGATGATTTAGCTTCGAATGTTCTTTGTGTTTGAAGGTTTATGGTGGAAGTTCTTCAGGGCTTTGGAGGCTTGAATCCGTAGAGCTTCGTTGATTTGTGGTTTTTGAGGTTTCTAGAGGCTTTTAAGCTTGATTCCAGTGAACTTCAAGATCTAAGAGGATGATTTGGATGATTTGGCTTCGAATGTTCTTCGTATTCGAAGGTTGAAGTTCTTGAAGTTCTTGGGGGCTTTAGGGCTTGATTCCAGCAGAGCTTCAATACTTCTTTGTTGTTGTTTGTACTCTAGATGGCTTGGTGTCCTCCTCTAGATGTCTTCAGATCTCTTCCTCCTCCAAATGCCTTAGGAATGCTTCTATTTGTAGGAGTTTGGTGGTAGGTGAGAGACACATGGCGAAGTTTGATTGGTGACACATGTCACAACTTGATTGGTCTGCTTGTGTCATCGCTTACACAGCCGAATTGTTTGGGTCATCGCTTACATAGCCAGATTCGCTTGCATCATCGCTTACACGCTTCTCCATGTGATTAGCATTTTGTATGCTTTTCATGTTTTTACCTTAATGGAATTTGGCAAATTTCCAGTAGCAATATATGGCACTTTGTAATTAGCCATACTTTGTAGACTTAGTGGCATGACGTGTTAGCTTGTGATAGGCTGGGAATTTTCCCTCTCTACAAATGCCCCCTCGAGACTTGTTCACGCACACAACTTCAGAGTGTGGTAAGGAAATGAGTCTCGAAAAGAATGAATCTGGTGCTTGACTCTTCAAATATAGTGGTTGAAGGTGGTGGAGCTTTATTTCAGAGGAGTAGACTCACCCACATGAAAGGCTTTGATGAGACCGAGAAGGGGTCTGCGAGTATTTGAATGTACTTGCGTGATTGAACCTTCTCAGCAGAGGTTAAGTCGAAGTAATTTCAAAAGAGTGTTTCATGATATTTAAAGGGGGTTGGTGAAGCTGTAAGTTTCTTGCAAGAAGTTGGACGTACTTGCAAGATTGAACCATATTGGCAAAGATTAAGTTGAAGTAATTTCAGAGGAGTATTTTGGATCGTTGGCGGTGATCACAAGGTGTTGAAGATGGAGAAGAAGTGAGGAGGTTGGCTGGGTACAGCATGCAGAACTGTGGGGTTGGCCTCCCATTTTTAAGATCTTCTGGTGAAGTTATATCCGAAGGATATACTTTAGATCACGAAGAGATCATGTGGGAAAGTGGTTGAATGTGCTTGTGTTATCACATCACTTAGGTTAAGTTGAGGTAATTTCAGAACGGATTTTGGGTTTGGTGGTGGTGATGATGCGAAAGATGGAGACGAAGCAAAGTGGATGGGTGAAGCACAGACACCATGGCGCTGGCCCTGTATGTTGGGATTCCTTTGGTGTAGATGTTTCTGGGAAGTACACCTTGGGATCCGGGATTGACTGTATGCTGTATGAGGTCCGACAGCAAATCGTTGAATGCACCTGTGTAACTGGACCATGTTGACAGACATTAAGTTGAAGTAATTTCAGAAGTATATTTTCTAAAATTCTTCGAGCTTGTTTTAAGTTGGAGTAATTCCAGAAAGTGTATTTTGAGGTACCAGCAACAAAGACCTTTGGGCCACATGTTGGTGGAAACATGGAATAAGGCTGGCGACCATTTACCAGCAACAAAGGCTGATCTCTGATAAGCTGGTACCTTGGAGGTCATCGCAAGTGTTGGATGGGAGACAATTTGTAGGATACCCCAACACCTTTTATCACTTTCACCTGATGCCGCTTGTTGGGAAAGCACAACAAAATGAAAGGTGGAACTAACTTGCGATCCTAGTTTTAGAAACAAGCCAAGTTGGTGTTTGCTCCGAACCGTTGCTTCGGATGGGAGAGCAAACAGTTGAAGAGAAGCTATAAGATCCCTAATCTTAGGAACAGGTGTCTCTGCTGGACTTAGGTTTCTTGGCCGGCCAAGTCCAAGGAAGTATGGAACCACGATGCAGACCTTGTTATGAATAACTTTATGGACAAATGTGGTCGTTAAGTGAGGAAACAAAATTTGTTTAGACCCTAAAACAATGATGATGTTGTGAAAAGGGTTTCTACTGAACCATGAGAGGGTTGATTTCAAACTGCTCATGAAGCAATTTTGGTTGCTAGGCATTGAGAATGATGAGGCCATAGTGAGAAACGGTTGTGAGAAAGAGGATTTGAGAATTTGAAAGAAACAGATCTTCATTTCGTGATTCGGTGTGTCTTTCTTGATGAGCCTTCTATGAATCCGACCCTTCTATTTATAGCGGAGAGATGAAGAACGGTAGTGGGTAGTTGAGAATGATGGATTAAACTTTTTGGTGAGAATGGTGGATTAGAACGGTAGGCACTGAATGGGAATGGTCGGTTGGAGACTGGTAGGCACCGAACAGAAATGGTAGGTACCGAACGAGAATGGTAGGCTAGAGTAGTGACTCAATGCAATTTCAAGTTTGAGACATACTTGTGAGAGTTCATCTGTTCTTTGAAAGGGGAGCTTTGATGAAGTCTTGAAGGATAATCTTGAGGGAATCCAGACCAAATGGATGATCTTAAATTCTGATCTTGAGAGCTTAAATTTTGGACACCGCCAGTACTCTGGAGAAATGGGTTAGATTGGTAATTTCCAAGTCCGAACAAATAAGCAGATTTCAAAATCAAAATCTTGTGAAAATCTAAGTAGGACAAGGTTTGCTCAAGCATCTCGATTTCTGGTCAAAGTTCACATCAAAGCCAACAGCTGTAGAATCGCATATCTTGAGCAATTTTAGATTCTCAAATGAACAAATAGACCCCAAAATTGGAACGTACGCTAAAAATTAGGCAAGATAGTTCATTCCTGAAAATTTTGACTTTTGGTCAAGATTTGTGCAAAAAATCAATTTTTTAGAAATTGGACCGTTATGCAATTTTTTGAGTTCCAGATGAAGAAACGGACCCCAAAATTGGAATGCACTCGAAAAACTGAGTGGGATAGGTCCGTCTTGAAATTTTTGACTTTTGGTCAGGATTTGTGCAATAGTCAACTTTTTGAAAATTAGACCGTTTGCACAATTTTCGAGCTTCGAATGAAAAAATGGACTCCAAAATCGAAATGTACTCGAAAAATTGAGTGGGACAGGTCTGTTTTGAAAATTTTGGCTTTTTGGTCAAAGTCAAAGGTCCAACTTGATCAAAGCTCATTTTCTTTTCTTTTCTTTTCCTTTCTTTCTTTCTTTTTTTTTTTTTTTTTTTGGCAGGCGGTTCAGATCCGGGTCAAGCGAACGGGTTAAACCGGGTTGGTTCGGGCCAAACCGGGTCAAATGGTGATGTCATCTATGACGTCATAGCCTGGAGAGGAGCGCGTGTGGCGCGTGAGCACATGAGGAAGTGAGGCGTGTGAAGCGCGTTGGCGCGTGAAAGCGCGTGAAAGAACAGCAGCGCATGGAAGCTTATGGAGGTTCATGGAAGCGCGTGAAACTAACGCTGCGATTGTGGGATCTTCTGGCGGTGCGTGGCAGCGCGTGGCTCATCGTTTGGGCTTGAGATTTTCAGGTTTTGCAGATCGAGGGTCGTAGAAGATCGCTGTATGGTTACTTTTGTGAAATTGTGCATATATTTGCACAGTTTTGAGGGACTAAGCTGCTGGTCATCGCGAGTTTGTGGCGGCGCGTGGTCACTCCGTTGTTGATGAGCTTTCTGGGTTTTGTAGATCGGAGGCCGTAAAAGACTTCTGTGGTGTTTGTTTTGTGAAATGAGGTCAGGATTTGCACGAGTTTGAAAGAGAATTCCGCTGGCATTGTTGGACTTGTTCTTGGTCTATTTTTGCTGTGGCCATTCTGATAGTGAGCCATCCATGACTGAATACTCTTTCATTTCAAAATTTGGTGCAGTCTTGTTTGACTTCGAGGGCATTTGAGTTTGCAAAATCTGAATTTGAGTTGCAATTTTATTCACACTTCTGAAACGTGAATATTTTTTCACTGGTTGGTTGATGAAACCATTTAATGGTTTGTGACTTTCTTCATTTTTTTTTTTTTTTTTTGTCTTCTAGTTTTGCAGAAGTTCTCTATATAAGATGTGAGACTGGCTTCATTCATATGGTCATTCTTAGTCTTCAGCCTTCTTCTCCAGCTTTCAAGTTTTTATTTTTTTTAGTTCATGCTATGAGATCTTTTTTGACAATTTTTTTTTTTTTTTTTTGTTGCTTGTTTTTGTTTTGCAGCACAATTTCCTTGATCTTTGGATTTTGACACCAAGCTTTACGCTGACGCTCTCATAGAAGTGTTTGTCTTCATTTGGTGGCTTTGTATTTCATTGATAGCAACGTTCTTGCAGTGACGTATACCTTCATGCTGTTATGCATCAACAATCTTTTAGCGATATTCGTCTTTGCAACGCTGTTTCCATAAAGATATTCGCTAGGCAATATTGCTATAGTCAGTACTCGTCTTTGAAGTCGCTCTAGCTCTAGTATTGGCAATTAAATTGCACCAACACTCGTATTTGCAATGTAGCCACATTAAGAGTCTTTGCAACGTAGCCACATCAAGAGTCTATGCAACGTAGCCACATCAAGAGTCTATGCAACGTAGCCACATCAAGAGTCTTTACCATGAAATTACGCCAGCATTTGACCTTGTACTGAAGCCATATTAACACTTGCTTTTACAATGAAGTGGCATCCATTTTTTTTTTCTTTGCATCGAAATCTTGTCACCACCTATCTTCTTCATGAAGCGGCATCGACACTTGCATCTGTAATGAAGTTGCACCAGTTCTTGCCTTTCTAATGAAGATGCACTAGAACTCCTCTTTTGCCATAAAGTTGCCTCGACATTTTATTTGCATTGAAGTCATGTAGATATTTATTGCTGCCATGAAGTCATGTCAACGCTTCATTCGCACCAAAGCCGTGCCAACATTCATCTTTTCCATGAAGCCACGTCAACACTTCATTTGTACCGAAGCCGTGTCAACATTTATCTTTGCCATTAAGCTATGTCAACACTACGCTTCATTCACACCAAAGCCGTGCCAACATTCATCTTTGCCATAAAGTCACGTTAACACTTCATTTGCATTGAATCCGTGTCAACATTTATCTTTGCCATTAAGCTATGTCAACACTTCATTCACATTGAAGCCGTGCCAGCATTCATTTTTCCCATGAAGCTATGTCAACACTTCACCCGCATTGAAGCCACACTTGCATTGAAGTTGTACCAATATTGACATTTATAATAAAGCTACAACAACACCAATTTTCAGAGGTAATATAGCTCAGACATCGAGGGTGCTTAGTACTGTTGCCAGACATCATGACTTTAGAGATACCAACAAGACGTTGAAGATGCAAGGAGTCCGTATCAAGACTTTGAAGATGCAAGGAAATGCCAACAAAACCTTGAAGTTTCAAGAAACTCCCATCAAGACTTTGAGGATTCAAAGAGGCGTCAACAAAACCTTGAAGATGTGAGAAGTCCCTATCAAGACCTTGAAGATGCAAGGAAAGGCCAACAAAAGCTTGAAGTTTCAAAATGCTCTCATCAAGACTTTGAGGATTCAAAGAGGTATCAACAAAACCTTGAAGATGCGAGAAGAATGTCGCCAAAACTTCAAAGATGTCAGACTATGCTCATAGAGGAGAGATGATGCAAAACATGCTTCATAAACGTTGGAGAATGTCCATAGAAGACGGGGAATGCCATGCAGACTTCATTTAGTCTTCATCTTTGAGTACAACGATCTTCAATCATCCTATTGAGTAGTTAATTGTCTTTAAGTAATGCCTTGCCAACCAAATGGACCTTAAAAGCATATTGATGACCGTTGGAAAACTCTCCAAGCTAGACTGGCAATTCTTCTTTTTTTTTTCATGTGACTGAGCTTAGTGAAAAGTACTAAGCTGCCTATGTACCCCGGAGAGGGATCAAGTCATTACGTAGTTCAACAGATTTTTTTTTTTTTTTTTTGATGATTTCTTTTTTTTTTTTTTTGATGATTTTTTTTTGATAAATTTTTTTTTTGTATGCTTTCAAAGGTAATGGGAAGACATCATGTACCCTTGTAGTGCTACAATGGGCAGTTTAAGCTCTTACCGAGGAGCAGTCCTTGATTTTCAAGTATAGAAGCGTTTGAGGAACTTCCCTTTGATAGGGCCGATCCTTACGCCATCATTGTCAACCAATTTGCAATCCTTGTTGGTGTTTGCCCCCTGCCTGAGAGTTGGAAGTATATCACAAGCAACGGTCACATGGTTAAACCCAACAATTTCATCAAAGTCTAGATCAATCTTGTTTTCTTTGGCAAGCTTCATGATTTCTTCCTTGAAGACGAAACATTTTTGGATTGGGTGGCCAATGATGCGATGATATTTGCAGTAGTTAGGGTTATCAACTTTTCCCATGTCTTCTGGTCGTTTGCATTCTGGCAACTCAATCATCTTCAATTGCAATAGTTGTTCGAAGATGTTTGGCATATCTTCATTAGGGAACGGATATGCTTTTTGCCCACATTTCTTAAAGGTCAGATGATGCACTTCGTTCTTTTTCCATCCTTCAAGCTGTTTTTCATTTGCCTTTGCTCATTTTCTTGGAACCTTAACTACGACAGTGTTAACAACCACTGGGGGTGAGATTGCCTTTTGCATTCCTGTCATTCCTCCTTACTTTAAGTGTGGGAGGGTTTGAATTCCCATGGCTAGCAATGCTCAACTCCATGTCATGCGCACGAGTTGCTGACTCTTCAAATGTTTGAGGCTTTATCCCTTGAAGGATGTAAAGAAGTCCCCAATGCATGCCTTGGATGCACATCTCTATAGCAGAAATTTCAAAAAGCCTATCCTTGCAATCTAAACTCAAAGAACGCCATCGATTGATATAGTCAACAACGGGCTCGTCTTTCCATTGCTTAGTATTGGTAAGCTCCATCATGCTTACCGTGCGACGCGTGCTATAGAATCGGTCAAGAAACTCTCTTTTAAGTTGTTCCCAATTATTGATTGACTCGGGTTCTAAGTCTGTATACCAATCAAAGGCATTCCCTTTGAGTGAACGGACAAACTGCTTTACAAGGAGGTCTCCTTGAGTCCCAGCATTTTCATAAGTTTCTACAAAGTGAGCAACGTGTTGCTTAGGATTTCCATTGCCATCAAACTGCAAAAACTTGGGAGGTTGATACCTATTTGGCATCCTCATGTTGTCGATGCGCTTTGTGTAGGGTTTCGAATATGTGAGAGAACTTGTAGAAGAACCTCCATATTATGCTCGGATGGTATTTGTTATCATGTCTTGTAATTGTTGAATTGATAACGAAGCAACCGAAGTAGATTGTTCCCGTTGAGGAGTGTCTTGATTATCTGTGAAGCCAAATGGGAACTTAGGATCATGGCTTGATTCACCAAGATCTTGTATTTCAAGTTTATTCATTAGAGTTGCAATTTGGAGGTCCTTATATTCAAGTGCTTTTGTGAGGAGGACGACCCTTTGTTCGATTTCAGACATCTTTTCTTCCATGGTAGAGGTGTTAGTCATCATGACTGACACAACTTCCCAAGATGACGGAGAAGGAAGTGAATTGGAGTGAGCACGTGAAATCCCATTTTTTGGGTTCCCTTTGATGGGAGAAAAATCGTGTGACCAACTTCTTGTGAAGGAAGAAGGGGATTTGCCCCCATACTTGAGGTGTTCCAAGGTGGAGATGTCCTTGTTGATGACCTTGTTTCTTGTAAGAGGGTCTAAGGAGATGATTGTCTGGACCTTGGATTCCTTGGTTGATTGAGATTGAAGTTGATTATGAGCTTTTGGTTGGCTACAATTGATTGCACCAATGCGGTTGTTGGTGGTAGCCATACCAAGTCTAATTGAAGTAGCTATTGTTGAAGCTTGAATGTTCTTGCTAGAGGCCATTGAGGTTGGTAGCAAATCAAATTTCTTTTCTTTTGGAGGAGAAAGAGATGAGAGGCAGAGATGTCCCACCGGGCGTGCCAGAATTTGTGGGGGACTAAATTTCTCGGTTGGAAATGAGCCAAACAAGTAAAATAGTTTCACAAATGTGAATTTGTATTGATGAATGTGTGGTACAATTCTCTGTAATTACAAAGAGTGATCCTCTGATTCGATCTCCTTAAAAGATTTGTGATGTGATTTTAATTTGAACACAAAATATCCTTCAATTTGGCTGAAGAATGGATCGAAGATCGTTGAAACGGAATTACTATCTATAGAAAGTTGTCTCAGTTTGGTCAAGAAACAATATATTATTATATTGATTAATAATTGTGTACCATTTTGGGGTTATCACTACATGTTTTGTGTGTGAAACTTATCCTTTGTATTTTTTGTTGATACAAGATATGATTTCTACTCTAGCCTAATCTAAGTATATATGTATGTGAAGCTTCCTCCCGGAGACTTGAACCACGGCCCTTGTCTCCCATACTTCACAAGCATTTATACTTGTAGAATGACTACCGCATCAAAAGTGCGTGGTGGTGAAACTTATGCTTTGTTAAGAGTCATAATTGACTACTTTTTTTAACATAATCAAATTATGTTAATCCTTAACTCAATATATTAATAATGGACCTACCTTTAAACAAAAACATCAAATCCTTTTAAAAGATTGAAACTTGAAGATTATATTGGCCATGGCTTGGGTGGGTGGGAATTGAAATATTGAATGGGGAATTGACTAAACTCACTAGTCTTTGTTACAAAAAAAAAAAAATCTCACTAGTCTTTATTCTTTAGTCACTCAATTGAAGGTCACATGAGCACACAAAATAAGAAATTTAGAGAGAGAGAGAGAGAGAGAGAGAGAGAGAGAGAGAGAGAGAGAGAGAGAGAGAGATAGAGAGATGAAGAGTACTCGAAGAAGCTTAAGAAATTAAAGAGAAAAATAGCAATAGATGGAGAAACATGAAGAAAAAGAGACTGAAGAAAATGAAGAAGAAATGTAGGAGAGAAAAGTGTTGGTTTAATTTCAGCTTGGTATACATTTTATGGACCAAAATTCTGAATACATCCTAGTATGGGTGAAACAACCCGGTACACCCAAATATTTCTAGTGGCACATTTCAGTCTACAAGGCCTAATTAATACTTTTATAGGTATATAAATTTTTATATTGGTTAAAATTGGAGGCCTTGTTCTACTTGCCTACGGCGATACCCTAATTGGCCTAGTAGTAAGGCTAGCCTTATTAAACTAGGGAAATTATTGTGTAATCCCGGACTACCATAAATGCGTACTCCCTCCTCTCACATGAATGGTGGGTCTCACTAATTAAATTCATAGTAGGACCCACCATTCATGTGAGAAGAGGGAGTACACATTCATGGTACTCCGGAAGTACTTAATAATTTTCCATTATACTAGATACTAGTAAAGTAAATACCGGTGAAGTAAATACTAATTGTATTGGTCGATATGGTACAAATTAAGTCCCTTGTCATTGATATTTTCGACCAAATTTGTTTAAGTAACAAATAGTGCGTGCCCATTTCAACTGTGTTATATTATCATTTGATAACTTTCAATGAGAAAAATAATTGATATTATTATATGTATGTGGGTTTATATTTTTGAGTTGATATTTCTAATATAGGATACACTTTGAAGCAGAGCTACCCACAACAGAATCTATCTATTTAAATTCAAAATCAATCAAGCCAATGATGGGGTCCAACATTACAATAATTATTTCTAAGTCACTTTAATTTTTCAACTTCTTCTCCAAAAAAAAGTCGCTTTAACTTTGACGCTGTCCGGCAAAAAGCAAATGTCACATGATGAAAAAATGAAAGGAAAAAAAAGTTACTTATAATGTTCAAATTCTATCATGCTATAAAGGGGGAGAGGGGGGTTACCTAACCACGTCCACTTTGGGTCAGGCACGCTTGGGCAATAGTACTGCACCCGTTGAAATTGTGATATATGTCAATTTTTGGACACGTGTCATTATTTGACCAGGTCTAACTAGTGTACTTGATGTACTAGATCTAAACCATGTCCAATTACTTTTACCTATACTATTCCTTTTATTTTAAAATGATGATTACCAACTATAATTAATATTTATTATTTTTAAATAAATTCTAATCATATAACTAATTTGGTTAGTAAGCATTATTTTGAGGTTATTCTATATGATAATTTAAATTTTAAAAAATATGTATCTTCCCAAACCTCAAGGAGGTTATTATAATTTACTGAAAAAAGTTTTTGTGTTACAGTAATGGGATCGAGTGCCAAATGGCATCCTGGCACCAAATTTTATTGTATTCAATTTAGTAGCAAAATATTATTAAATTGAAGAATTTTTGTGAGTATATATATATATATATATATATACACATATATAACACCACGTTAAACAATATTATACTTATAGTTATACCACTCAATGTTTTTTTTTTTTGGTTAGATGTGAATTTTAACAAATTCACCATTAGAATACTTTTTGTTCTAATATTGTTTATACTTGCAAATGTTTAAATTTCATATTTTTTTTTATAGTTTAAAATTATATATAAAAGATGAGTTTAGAGATTGAAGGTAAATAATTTATAATTGACTTGGAATTTGACATGTATATTAAGAACATATAGAATGTAATCCAATGATGAAATTATCAAAATGTTAATTCACTAAAAAGTTATTACGTGATATAAAATTTCTTCTATATATATATATATATATATATATATATACATATTTGACACAAGGAAGTGATATCTCGGCTTTTAGCCAGACTAATCCACTCCCTATCTATGGGACCTCTCAGAAACTCTATGAATCAATGATGTGGTGAATTGAATCTAGAACTTCAATATTTATACCATGCACTAGACAATAAGTTCATTACCCAAGTATCCCTGGACCTGGGGTAAACATATGTTTATTATTAAGTATTATAGTGTATGAAAGACATAATTTATAGAAGTGTAATTCTTACGTATTTTGAAGTTTTATATAGCTAACAGTGATACATCGAAAAATTAGATGTTGTTATTATATTGGTGAATTAGAATTAAAATTAAAATTATATGTTCTTAAAAAATTGATATAATAAATTATAATTAGAAGTTAGACTGTTATTTTTACTTTTTAATTCTTGATTATTTGTTCCCCACAAACCACAATCATTCTTTTATTTCTTTCTTTAGTACGAGGTGGAATAAAATATGCGTTTGGTATCATCTAAGACGAATGCTATTAAAATGGAGTACTTATGCAAAACAAGAACGGAGTGTGTTTGAAGTTTACCTTCACATCCACCATCAACATAAGGATTTCCTTTGTATCCGGTAGCACAGAGACCAGAAAAGCTGGAGAAGTTGTCTTTATTCTCGTTAGAGATAGAACAAATGACATTGCGTTTGCGTTTGCGTCTACCTTTGAGGAAGTGAAACAACTCATGTGAATTGTTGTTCCAGTGAAATATGGCCCACTCCAGCACCGCAGGAACGTATTTCCAATAATGCACAAAGAGGGATCTCGTTTGTGTTGAATAATTATATACTTCACTAGAGGTTATATATACACATACCTTTGGTGGAATTAAATCACCAAATGTCCGGATCTTATCCTTTGCTTGCTTTACGAACTCCTCACGATCTCCTTTGTGGAACACCTCCAAGTCACAGGAGAGGCTACTAGAGTCTCTCCTAATTTCCACGCTCCAAATTCTAGGGAACAATTAATGGTGTCCTAGAGAGATTGCTTATTTTGAGAGAGCACTCAAAATTATACGTATGTATTCTAAAATGTGTCTATTATCTCTTTTCTAACTGATAAAGGAGTATTTTTAAATACTAGTAGAGACTCACTTACTATCAGATATATGTGATCCCTAAAAGATCTCATCTGTTAAATTTATATTACTCCACTACTGATATTGATAACTCATATCAATATCTATTAAGTTTAAATTACTCCACTATTGATATTGATAACTCATATCAATATCATTTAGTTTAAATTTAAACTTTCTTATCAAATAACCCATGTGGACGATCTATGGGCCATGGTTTATGGGTTGGGTCAAAACCAGCCCAATTTCTAACATCTCCCACTCATCCACACTGGGCACTACAGTAAAAAATGGCTCCTCTCAATCTTTTGTCCAATCCTCTCTTTATACAGAAAAATAAAGTGTGCGACCTGACGAGAAGGTGTAGGGTGGGAGTACTATATTAAGTCACCATCTAAACTAATATAATACATCACTCATAATATCTCGTCTATGCCCCAGATTATTTAATCACACCCAATCAAGTTTCTTTAATCCCTCATGAGTTCAAAAAACTCAAAGCAACACTTGATTCTATACCATATAATATGCTTATGATTATGTTGAAAAACAAATTCCTCATAATCACCCGAGCAATGAGCCATAAAATAAATGGTGTGTTCTAAATAATCTTCCTCAGACCCTCATGTCAATTCATTCACACTTGACCGCTTTCCTAGACATGCTCCGCGAGACCGTATATATCATGGCCCTGAGATGACATGCTAAAGTAGCGACATCAAGCATTCACTTCATGACATAGTTCTAGGTCAAAAAAAGGGCACAGAATGGACCATATAATGGTCGACTAGGGCTCACATAGTGACGGAGTAGGGATCTATCCAATCACTCCCTTAATTGGTCGGCTATAGCACATACAGTATAATTTGTATGCTATGGTGGAGCTCCCATTCAACTGGGCTTGTCACACTTAAACGCTGTACAAATCTTAGTCCAATTGCCACAAAGGCAACCAACTTGAGTTTCTTAGCACAATTACACACCAAGTTCCTGTCCAAGATCTCACATTCGGTTTATTCAGGCTTTATGAAGTTATGGATACACTTCAAGTGCGACTCCCATAAGTCTCATCTTAGCCTAGCTAAGGCGACATTCATTATATTATCTTGCACGCCTCCCTAAGCATCAAGATGATCACTTACTTGATTTACAAAAAAACAAAGTGATCACTATGTCTCATTCTGCTCGCTACTCAAGCGTTAGGGTGATCGTCTATGTGAGTAGACTGATCTAAGCCTGGTGACATATTCTCAAATAATGTGTGCTCAGTATGCAATATCAATCACATCACAAGATGAATTAAAATGAATAACATCATGTCGGGGACGTTTTGCGACGAGGGCCGAAAATTCGAAAACGACCCAAATCTCCCCTTGGGTTCTTTAGAAGTGTTTATTTATGGAGAATCAAGCCCAAAATTCACAATGTATAAAAAACAAAGGCTAATGGTGCTTTTACAAGAGAAAATCAAAATGCTAATAACAAAAGTGTTTATTTAAGTATAAAAATATAAAAGGTCTGAAACTTCGACCCACAGTCACTGAGAAGAGGAAAATGAGAGAGGTTGTGAGGAAGAGAGGGAAGGTTCCCCTATACCCATATTTCCATCCCTAAGGTTCAGATTTGTGAGAATGTTTCCTAGCTCAGTGGGTTTTTGCTCTCAAGTTTCAGCTCAATGGGGAAAACGTGGTTCAACAGGTCTGAAACTTCGACCCACAGTCACCGAGAAGAGGAAAATGAGAGAAGTCGTGAGGAAGAGAGGGAAGGTTCCCCTATACTCATATTTCCATCCCTAAGGTTCAAATTTGTGAGATTGTTGACTGGATGAATGGGTTTTGCTCTGAAGTTTCAGCTCCCTAGCTAGAACGTGGCTGCCCCTTTTTGAATCTGATTGGGGCCTTTTATATTGAACTTGGGGTGCTCTAAGTGACTGGTTTTTGAGTAGTGGAAGAGGCTTTTATCCCCCATGATACTAATTTGGTGTTTTGGCTTGGGTTGCTTTTGTTTAGGGAAGAGCTTATCATTCTTTTAGCATGATTTGGGAAATAAAGTGGGTTTTCTTTAATTGGTTGCCATTGGTCAGAAATTTCAGACCATTGGGAGGCTCACCTAAGTGAGGGCTAGCTGATGGAGTTGGCCAATGGGAGCCAACTATGTTTAAAGGGAAAAAAAAAAAGGTTTGGGCAGAAACTTTGGGCCACAGTCACCCAGAGCATAAAAGCTGTTTGGGGTGGAAATTTTGCATACAAGACCTCCTCCATGAGCTTGAGGTACTACTAGTGTCCCTTGCCCACTTGGTAGCACGCATGGGCTGGGCTCATGCAAAAGGTCCAAAAGGAACCGACCCATACCCTCCAAACCACACTTCCTCAATTTTTCCCAATAGGTCGCATGGGCTTGGGCCATGCCTAAAAGAATAAAATAAAATATAATACATGAATTGAGCCCACAATGAAGTCAGGCTTGCAGAAAAATTGTGTCGCGAAAATGGGTATCAACACATCATTATTGCATAAAGTATGAATAAACATAAATGTCCATAAGGTATCCAAAAACATATCAAATCCTACAAAGTCCCAAACTCCTAACATGAGCCTGAAAGGCATCTCTAGCAATGGCTTTAGTAAGTGGATCAGCCACCATTTTGCTAGTGGAGATATGTTAGAGGATCACCTCTCCTTGTGTAATAGCAAGACGAATGTAGTTATAACGAGTCTGTATGTGTTTGCTTTTGCTATGATACTTAGGATCTTTAGCATGAGCCAAGGCTGCCATACTATCACAATACATCTTTACAGCTTCATCTGCAAGAGATGTTACCTTTAGGCTTTGGAAAAATCTCTTTAACCAAACAGCTTCTTGTGCTGCTCCTGAACAAGCAACATACTCAGACTCCATTGTGGATAAAGCAATGCAAGATTGTTTCTTACTGCACCAAGAGATAGCTGCACCACTAAGTAGAAATGAATAACCTGTAGTGGACTTGCGCTCATCTCTATCACTAGCCCAGTCAACATCAGAATAACCTCTCAATCTCAAATCTCCACCCTGATAGCAAAGAATGAGATCCGATGTCCCACGGAGGTATCGAAAAATCCTCTTAACTGCTTGCCAATGAACAGGTCCTAGATTACTTTGATAACGACTAACCATACCAACTGCAAAACAGATGTCTGGTCGAGTACACAATATAGCATACATCAGACTTCCAACTGCACTTGCATAGGGAACTCTTACCATTTCTCTCTTTTCCTTTTCTGATTTAGGGCAATTTTCAAGGCTTAATGTATATCGCTTCTCAATTGGAGTGTCTATGGCTTTGGAATTATGCATACAGAATCGCTCTAAAATCATCTTTATGTAAGTTTCTTGAGACAAACCAAGAAGCTTCTTTGAGCAATCCCTGAAGATCTTAACTCCAAGCACATAATTAGCCTCACCCATGTCTTTCATTTCAAAAATAGAGGACAACCACCTTTTGGTGGTGACAATCATCTCCATATTATTTCCAGCGAACAAAATGTCGTCCACATACAAAGACAGGATAAGTAAACTCTTTCCTGATCGTTTGACATACACACAATGGTCTTCTTCCATCATTTCGAAACCAATCGAAATAATAGCCTCATGAAATTTGAAATACCATTGTCTAGACACTTGCTTTAGGCCATAAATGGAACGCTTAAGGCGACACACTTTATGCCCTTGTTCTTTGACCTTAAAGCCAATAGGTTGATCCATATAGATCTCCTCGTCTAGTTCTCCATTGAGAAATGCAGTCTTCACATCCATTTGGAAGAGTTCCAGATCCAAATGTGCAACAATGGCTAGAATAAGGCGAATAGAGACAAATCTCACTATTAGGGAGAAAGTCTCTTCATAGTCTATCCCATCTCTATAGGTATAGCCTTTCGCCACGAGACGAGCCTTATACTTGTCAATTGATCCATCTGCCTTGTGCCTAGGCGGAAGGTCAACCAACTCCCAAACTTGATTCTTTGTCATAGAATCCATCTCATCCCTCATAGCAGCTATCCATTCATGTGAAGCAGGTGAAGCTAATGCTTCCTCATAAGAAGCAAGCTCATCAAGGTCCAGTGAATCACAAATAAAAAATTCCCCCTCAATCTCAAAATGATGATGGGGAATAGTTCCACGTTCACTTCTACGTACCTTAGATCCTTGTGTGTCACTATCTAGCAATTTGCTCCCATTAGGAGCCAAATCACTCCCACTATCTTTAGCGATTTCAGGATGAAGTTGTGATTCTCCACCCTCGCCCAAAGATGGTATAACACCTTCAAGTTCTTGCAGCTCATAAAGCTGAAGATCTTGTTTTGCTTCACTGATACTTGGAAAATCATCTTCAATGAAGTTGACATCACGAGACTCTATCTCAGTCATTCCACTATCAGAATGTTCACCATACATTACATACCCCTTTGAGCTTTTTGAATATCTTATAAAGATTTTCGTAGTTGCTCTAGGGCCCAATTTCCCATACTTATGGTAAGTACTGTGAACAAAACCTGCACAACCCCAAGGCCGCAAGTTTTCCAAATTGGGTTTTGCACCTGTCCATAACTCATATGGTGTTGTGGGAACTGACTTAGAAGGCACACGGTTAAGGATGTAGGCAGCATTCAATAATGCATCCCCCTAAAACTAAATTGGAAGGTTAGCTTGCGCTATCATCGATCTAACCATCTCTAATAGAGTACGATTCCTTTTCTTTGCAACACCATTTTGTTGTGGAGTGCCAGGAATCGTCAATTGCCTGCGTATCCCTTTTTCCTCACACAGTTCCTGAAACTGTTTAGACAAATATTCACGACCCCTATTAGTTTGAAAAACCTTTAGGTTCCTTTCTTTTTGATTCTCAACCTCTGCCACAAAGCGCTTAAAGCAATCTAATACTTCAAAGCGATGGGAGATCAGAAAGACATAACTAAAACGTGAATATTCATCTATAAATGTGAGAAAATAAGAGGCGTTATGGCGTGCCTTAACATTCATAGGTCCACATATGTCCGAATGGACTAATTCCAAAGGATGAGTTGCCCTTGGAGCCTTACCAAAAGGCCTCCTACAGGTCTTTCTAGCTAGACAAGGTTCACACATAGGTAGGCTTACATTAGTGATAGACCCCAATAGGCCTTCTCTAGCTAGTCTAGCCAATCTATCTTTTCCTATGTGTCCAAGTCTAGAATGCCACATTACAGAATCAGAAACATCATCATTATGAGCAATAAAAGAAAAAGAGGAATGATCTAAATCCAACATAAAGAAATTATTAGATAAATAACCATGTCCATACAAGGTTTTATTTAAATAAAAATCCAACTGAGGCCATCGAAATGGAAACTAAATCCAAGTCTAAGCATAGTAAGTACTGAAAATAGATTACATTGGACACCAGGTGCATGAAGTATATCATGAAGAAGTAACGTACGTCCCAGACGCAATTTGAGCTGGTAGGTTCCAACTCCTATGACTTCTTCTTGAGCTCCGTTACCCAAAATAAATTATTGTGTGCCTGTTGGTATCTTTTTGTAATCCACACATCCAACTCTATCTCTGGCTATATGTTTGGTTGCTCCTGAATCTACAATCCACCCAGGAATAGTATGAGCAACAAAAACATGTGTACAAACATAAGTAATAGCAAAGTTGTTAAGAAATGATACCTTCTTCGACTCAGTGCACTCACGAGCGAAGTGACCCTTCTTGCCACAGTTGTAGCACTTGATCTTTACCTTGTCCTTCTTAGCACGCTTGCCCTTTTGGCGCTTTGTTATCTTGCCTTCTTTAGGCCCAAGGTTACCAGCTCCTTTGGCATTCCTTATTTGTTCTTTGCGTTTAGGCTTGAATGCCTTTCGCTGCCCAGATTGGGCGACAAAGAGGGTGTTTTGGTGCGCCCCTATACGCTCTGCCTCAAGCTTGAGATGACGAGAAATATCAGCAAAAGTCTTGATATTCTCACTATGTGTCAAAACAAGCTTCATTTGCCCCCAAGTAGGTTCAGGCAGTGAACGTATCACCGCTGTGACCTGTTGTTCATCAGAGAGATTATTACTAGCAGCCTTTAGGTCACGGATCAATGCTGACATTGTCCTTAAATGTTCAGCTATGCTATGTTTTGAATCCATAACATATTGCTTAAACTTCAAAGTAAGAGCTCGCAACCTAGTTGCTGAAGTCCCTCCAAAGGCAATCTTAAGCTGGTTTCACATCTCTTGGGCATTTGGGTAGTTCTCAAATTCCCCAATAAGATCATTGTGCATGCTACTCAACATAGTGAAGCATGCACAACGATCTTTCTTAACCCAAGACTCATAGGCCTCTAAGTCACGGCGATGTTGGGCAGTATTTCCATTTTCAGGTCGCATCATCACATTGGTTAGGGTTTCAAGGACCTCTTGTTCATTAAGCAGATATTGAATTTTTCTATGCCACATATCATAGTTGGTTCCATCTAGTTTTTCTCCCTTAGTTAGATCAGCAACTACATTCTTAGTAGCCATGTTCACTACATTCATTACACAAGTTGACATTAGCACATACATTTGTAAATTTTATTTCCAAAAATCCAACTAGACCATGATATTCCTTTCTACATAGTGACATCGAAAATTTCGCTAAGCTCATAATCATCTCTCACTATGTAAATTGGAATAACACATCTAATTGATTTTTAAATAAAATTTTGTGAAGAAAAAAACATCACACCATCCACATATTATATTATACATATAACATGTGTCCATACATCTTTGTGCACAACACATTGTGCATGGGCTCAACTATAAGCCCTATTGGTAATTTCATACAACATGCTAAGACAAAATTTGAAAAAATTATAGGTAAACCGTGAAACACATCCCCTTACATGGCTTCCAAAAATAAATTACATTGCCTTAAATTACATTGCCAAAAACAATGGCCCAAAAAATTGCCAAAAAAACATTGGCCCAAAAATTACATATTTAAGTACCCTACTACAAAGATTCTATTTGTAATTAAAAATTGGGGATGCCACGTTACAAAATAATTTCAAAAAATTGTCTTATCCATCCACAATAAAAATAAATAAAAATATACATGTTGCATAAATTACCAATATAATCTCTAATTATAGAGATGAGCCAAAAAGTCTCATAAACCCTTTGGACACATATTCATCAACGCATTCATATAATATCAATTCAATCATATCACAATATGTTAAAAAGACATCATAAATTAATTCAAAAAAAATTAAAACCATGCATAATTATAGAGAAAATTAGAAATCTAATCTCACAATTTTCTCATACTACCACAATACTATTTTAACATCACAATAAAAAAATGCCACTACAATTTACGTATGTCATGTTAAAAAAAAATGTGGTCTAATCAAAATTAAGAATATATAGTGTTTTACTATAAATTAAAATAAATAAGAAAACCCACTGTGCATGTTATAACATTTTATTTTGATATAATTTTCTATATTGTTATAACCCAATTCCTTTGTAAATTATGTTACAAATTCACACAGCATTTATAAATAATATTACAAATCCACATAGTTATGCAGCAAAATTTCAAGTGTAACTAATACACTAACGTGGTAACTGAAAACAACGAAAAAAAAAAAAAAAGATGTGTTTGAGTGTAAATTGGACACTACATCAACGTGGGCTCTATTAGTTTATAATATATATATATATATATATATTATTACATGACCACTCAATCAATAAGTGTTTACGTGGTGGGACTCTCCAGGACTCCAAACTAAAACAAATATTCTCATTTATTAGATAACCACTCATCCAAAAAGGTGCTTTTGTGGGACTCTCCAGGAATTCAAGCTAAAACAAATATTGGTCCATGAATAGTGAATACAAAGTTATTCACTTGGTCCTCTCACCTCTGTAAGACTTGCAGTGCGTGGCATACAAATTTTACAGTGTTCCATTTTAATTACAACTTTATCATTTAAAGTCTAAATTAAACATGTAAACAATTAAAAAAAAATTACAGCTTTTTATTTTTTCCTCTATATGCCATAACATGCTTCTAAAAATTACAGATTTGAAAAATAAAAATTACTTAAACTTTTAATTTTTAAGCAATCATATAAGATTACATATATTAGAGATCATGGCATCATACAAGAGTGAAAGCAAGCATAAAATGGCTCTAATACCAATGTTGAATAATTATATACTTTACTAGAGGTTATATATACACATACCTTTGGTGGAATTAAATCACCAAATGCCCGAATCTTGTCTTTTGCTTGCTTTACGAACTCCTCACGATCTCCTTTGTGGAACACCTCCAAGTCCCAGGAGAGGCTACTAGAGTCTCTCCTAATTTCCATGCTCCAAATTCTAGGGAACAATTAATGGTGTCCTAGAGAGATTGCTTATTTTGAGAGAGCACTCAAAACTATACGTATGTTTTCTAAAATGTGTCTATCATCTCTTTTCTAACTGATAAAGGAGTATTTTTAAATACTAGTAGAGACTTACTTACTATCAGATATATGTGATCCCTAAAAGATCTCATCTTTTAAATTTAAATTACTCCACTACTGATATTGATAACTCATATCAATATCTGTTAAGTTTAAATTACCCCACTATTGATATTGATAACTCATATCAATATCAGTTAGTTTAAATTTAAATTTACTTATCAGATAACCCATGTGGACGATTTATGGGCCATGGTTTATGGGTTGGGTCAAAACCAGCCCAATTTCTAATAGTTTGCTTTTCTCCAACCACACTTTGTCTGCTAGGAAGGCATATTTGCAACCCTTTTTCCCTCCCTCTACGTCATTTGATTAGTTTCTACTTCTGAATTCAACATCAAATGCTTGAAGGACTGAAGGGATATTCGTTGACTCACAGCAGTTGAAACCCGATCATTTAACTTCTTTCTATGAAGCACGGGTGCGTTTTCGGATTTTGGGTGTGGGTGTAGGTGCGGGACTCGGCAATTTTTGAAAAAGTAGGGTGCACGTGCAGGTGTAGTGGGGTGTGGGGATTAAAAAATTATTAAAAATATTTTTATTTATATTTTATATATATTTTTACTATTAAAATATTCTTAAAAATTACTTTGCCTTTTTTTTTCTTTTTTTTTTTTGGAGAAAACTGTGGCTCTGTTAGTAGTAATTTTACTAATAAATTTTTACTATGGCACGTTAAAAGCAAAGCCCATGAACAATCAACAAAACCAAAGCCCATGAACAAGCAACAAAGCCAAAGCCCATGAACAAACACACACTGTTGCTTCCCTTTGCTTCACATGATTTTCTTTTTTGTAGTCTGACGGCGGCAGTGCTTCATTTTCAAGTTTCAACCCTTTAAATTTTTCATCATCTCCTTCTCACATATCTTCACCTTAGTAATTTCTTCTTCTTATTCACAACCAAACAATGTGCATGCGCTTTTATTCACAACGAAACGATTTTGGCTGTTTTTGCCGTTTCAGTCAGTTTCAGCCACCGGCCGATACGATCCGATACGGCAGAAACGACCCGATTCTAGCCAAATCGGCCTGGTTCGGCGTGAATCGGCGCGAATCGAAGCCGAGTCGGCGCGAATCTGTAAAGTACAAAAAAAAAAAAAAAAAAAAAAAACTCATACGTGGCACCGATGCGCAGGCAGCGGCGTCGCTCGCGCATCATCGCTTTTGCCGCGTCGGTGCCGCGTAGGACGCGGGTGCGGCGCCCATTTTGCTGTGTTCATGCATCATAGCTTCTTTGTCTACCTTCAAGTCTTTCTTGCAATCCGACTCGCATCCGAAAATCTTAGGAAAAATAGTGGCTATCTTTGCAGAGTTGTTGCAGCCGACCGAAATGAATATATTATGAAAAGGGGAGAAGTGAAAAGGACTTCCTGTGATGTTGACAGTGCTGTGATTTCCCTCGTACTTACAATACCTGGAATAAATTGTTGGCACTTGGACCTGAACTGTAGGCTCAATAAAATTGTTGGTACTTGGATTTTTACTAATAATGATTTGCCGCACCTCCTTACCAATACTTGTTAAGAAGGCTTGAGCAGAGCCACCAGTTCCTTTGCAAACAATTTCGAACCACTTGTCCAGGTAACAATTAGGTCCAATTCCAAATGGGTATGGAATTTGAAGGTTTCCACACCTACTTTTACAATTGTGTTTTGCAATAGGTGGTGCTGCTTCTGCTAATTCACATGCAAGCAGAAGCGTGAAAGCTTGCATTACCAAATGCACAGCCATTTCTTTGTGGGTGTCATTCACAACAAGCGGACTTTAAACAGGCACGAAACAAGGAATTAGAGTTAGGGCAGTTTTGCTATTAGCTATGTGCGCCTCCTCCGGCTCTACTTCTTAAGGGGGTGTTTGGTTAAAAAATTTTCATCACTTAATTTCCATCACTCATCACTCATCACTCATCACCCATTACTCTTCACTCATCACTTATCACTCATCACCCATCACTTAAAAATATTATACCCGTTTGGCACCATCACTCAGTTTTCATCACTCATATTTTTCACACTATTTATGGGTCCCACATCTGTCAATCAGTGCAGCTTTTTCCTTTTTTTTTTTTTTTTTTTTTTCTTTTCTTCTGGGTTCGGTCTAGCTTAACGTCAGAGTTTTTTTTTTTTTTTTTTTTTTTTTTTTTTTTCTGGGTTTAGGTGATCTGTACTGAAAAAAAAAAAGACAAAAAAAACAAAAAAAAGTGAAGACCGAACCCAGGAAAAAAAAAAAAAAAAAAAAAAAAAAGAAGAAAGGAAACTAACGTTAACGTTGAACCCAGAAGAAAAAAAAAAAAAAAAAAAAAACTAACGTTAACGTTGAACCCAGAAAAAAAAAAAAAAAAAAAAAAAAAACGTTAACGTTGAACCCAGAAAAAAAAAAAAAAAAAAAAAAAAAAAAAAAAAAAAAACCTGAAGACCGAACCCAAAAAAAAAAAAAAAAAAAAAAAGTCAATGGTCAAAAGTTGCGGCTGTGGGTCCCCTAATGTGTGTTTAATTACAAAAATGCCATTGAGTTATGAGTTATGGAAACTGAAAACAGCTAAAATGTGTTTTCAGTTTCCATAACTCATAACTCAAAAATCAGAGAATTGAGTGATGGAAACAGAGTTATGGAAATTGAGTTATGGAAATCCAAACAAAGTTTTTGTCATGGGTCCCACCATTTTTGAGTTATGAGTTATGAAAACAGAGTTATGAGTTATGGAAACAAGTAATCCAAACACCCCTAAATAACTGCTAAGTGATTTTCTATTTTCTATTTACTAATTTTTTGGGTGCTTTTGACGTGTGCGTTATTGGTGGGTAAGGAAAAAATTATTTTATTTAAGTTTTTTTAAAGAATTGGGTTGTTTATTTTGGATAAAATTAGTTAATTGAACTTAGTTTTTAGCTTTGCCATTGGTGATTTTTGTGTTGGGCTAATGTTTTTGGGCTTGTGTCTATAAATATTTTTATGGCCTTTTTTTTTTTTTTTTTTTTTTTTGAGAAACAATTTTATGGCCTTTAGAGGAAAATGCTAGAGTCACTTTTTTTTTTTTTTTTTACTAATTGTTGATGTAATGAGTGATTGTTGGTAAGTAAAAAGTGATGTAAGTAGTAGGTCTGGATATAAATCAATAAGAGGCCAAAATGGGCAAATGCCCTTTTTGTGCAAAAAAAAAAAAAAAAGCATTATGTCCCATTTTCCAAACTAATTAGGAAAATGCCCCTCTTTTGAAACTTGATTTTCTTAAAATCGAGTTAAACCCTATAGCGACGTTTTAAGGAGCCTATAGCGGCGTTTTGAAACTCGTGCTAAAGAAAAACTTGCATGGAACTCGAGTCCATGGAGCTCAAGTTACAAAACGGCGCTATAGGCTCCTTCGCTATAGGGCTCCAAAATTTTTTTTTTTTTTTTTAAAACTCGATTTTGAGAAAATCAAGTTTAAAAAGAGAAGCATTTCCTTAATTAGTTTTGAAAAGAGGGAATTTGCCCTCTTTTTTTTTTTTTTTTTTTTTTTTTTTTTTGCGCGAAATGGGCATTTGCCCATTTTCACCTCAATAAGAATTTCCTATAAAAGTTTGTAAAAATGTTATAGAAAAGTTTGTGACTATAGCATTACTTTTAAAAAAATCAATAATATTATTAAGGGAGGCAAAATATAATTTTATAGAACGAAATTACTAAAATGAGTAACTATTTATATACTAATATTTTATATAAAAAAAAAATTAGGGGGGGCCATTCCCTCACCCCCCAAAAAAAAAAAAACTGCCCAAGTCTACCTCCGTCCATGCTTTACTCCTATAATAGAGCTGTCACTCGTAACGTTCTTGCAACTGTTACATAGACCACTGTCAATGATATAGGAAACGGGGCCACACTGACCCCTCAATAAAAATTGGCATCTACTTTTGTTGTTGTGGCTTATCAATGTTATCGGACTGTCTAGCACAAACCAAATTTTTTGATCACCTCTTCTCCTCCACAAGAATTCCTTTAATTAAAAAGGAAAAAAAAAAAAAAAATCCAGCCTCTCAAAGTTATGTTGTTGAGTTGTTTAAAGTTTTAACCAAACTACCTTCCCCACAAAAATAAATATTAGTAATACTTAATTTGTTGTTTTATTTTATATTAATATTAATGTGTAACTCCATACATATGCACGGATGTGATTAAATACTTTCACAATTAGAGGGTTCAAATTATACTTTTTTTTTTTTTTAAGAAGATGTTCAAATTATAAATGGTATTTCTTATCTTATACCTTTTTTTAAACCATACATTTCAAAAATATGTAATGATTTATTATTATTATTATTATTATTATTATACATGTGCAAACCCAAATGTGCGTTATTGGGTTCACAATCTATTTGTATCGTAGGCTTTGGATTTCCTACTATGGGCAATCTTGTGCTCAACGACCCAAATGATCTCCAGCTTCTGCAAGCCCTCCTTTGCAAGCTTGCTTTCCTTTCTTTCTTAGTATCCTCTCTCTTCTCTATTAGTCCTCTCTTCCCAATTTTCCCCAACCCCATTCCTTCTCATCCTAGTCTCTTATTTATAGTGTAAGGCTAGTGGGAACGTCATGATTATTCTTGATTATTAGTGTAGATGGATGTCCAATTCTATTGTTTCAAAGTGGATGTTGGGAGTGGCAATAATGGCATTGGAACTGGTTCCTACCTACTACGGGCTGTTAGGCAGCGATATTCCCCAAGGTCCTACTAGGCAATCGAGACATGCACCCCGAGTATTCATGTTCCCATCTGAGACACAGTTGACCGAGATCACAAGCTCAATGTGTCTTGGGCCAAGCACCGCGGCATGAGCATTAGGCCTATGGTTTTGTGAGCCTGGGGCCTTAACCCGTATAAGGGGTTGGGCTAGCAACTGTTCCGCAGGGCTGGGGTCGAAGGCCCTAAGGGCTCGAGGATCCTGTACTGTACAATACACATAAAATTAGAATTTAATTGGTTTTATATTCAATAATTCACTTGGTACAAAATTAAAATTTAAATGAGACACGTGGCTCAAAATTGAGAATCCAATCAAAATCTAATTGAATTTTCTCTAAGTTTTTACTATTAATATATATATATATATATATAGATTATTTTGCTAAGTAGTATTTATTATTTATTGACTGTTGATGATTTTTATGTTGGATTGTGCACCAAATAGGCCTCAATGGGTTCAATGGCTAAAAGATCCTTGTACAATATTATACTTTATTAATTAAATAATTAGAGATAATAAGGTTATATGTTTGGTTATATATAATTGGCTGTCACATAATAAGTCTCAATGTGTACGATGGATAAGAGTATCACAATTGGTGCCCAGCATAAATGATGTTAAAGGAATTTTTTTTTTTGCCTGTTTGCTATAGTAAACTGCTATCTCTAGCAGTTTACTGTAGAAACAAAGTTATAAAAAAATAATTTTTTATTTGGTTTTTTCCCTTGTTTCATTATTTTACATTCTCTCTCTCTCTCTCTCTCTTCAAACTTTTCTCTCTCTTTTTTCTTTGGCTGAGCCTCCCTTTGTACACTTGCTCTCTCATTGATGTTTTTCTTCTTTAAACTTCTCTTCTTTCACTAGTTTACTGTAGCAACCTCTCTCTCTCTCTCTCTCTCTCTCTCTCTCTCTCTCTTTTCCTTTGGTGGACCCCTTCTCTTCAAGCTTTAGTCACACACCAGAAAAAGCCTCAAAAAACATCCTTCAATGGCGTCCTTAGAATCCATAGACGATAGCTTCTAGCTCAAGTCAAAAAGGTATTCAAATCCCTAGAGTGGGCGCAAAGGATTATGCCTCGGCTTTTGGAGTGGACCATGGTGGAAGGTGAAAAATGGAGTCACTAGCTAGATTTGGTCTAGGAACCATATTGAGCCTTTTGGGCTAATCACTTACATGCACAGGTCTGCATACTAGATTATGGGTTCAAATTTTGGGTATGGCTTGGGAAGGTGTTAGGCATCCAAGACCGTCTGGCTTGTGGGCCGACGTCCAGTATGTGTTACTAGACCATATTTAAATAAAGAAATTATTAAAAGATTCTTAATCCTTAACCTAAACATACATCATGCACTTAAAAAAAATAAAACACACAACATGTTAAAGATCACATCAAAAAAGGAAACAAATAAAACACAATTAGGCAAATATATTTGTTAGGTTCTAAGGATTTAGGATCTAAATATTTTTAGAACTTCAATATGTAATGTTGGCAAACCATGATCAAAACTTACAGTCTAGATTTAGGTTGCTCAAAGTGATGTATGTGTAAGGTTGGAATCGAGTAATTGCAGAAAATTACTATTTAATTTCTACAAGGCTTGATTGATCGAAAATTAGGCTCTATCGATCAAAACTCGTGCAAAATGTTTTTTCTGCAGAATTTCCAACTCAGCCTAAGCCCATACGACGTGTAGGGTTTTATATTTTGCCTTAATTATAAAAGAAAAAACCCTTGCAACGTTTTTAGATTATTGTTTATGCTGTGTGTGTGAATCTCTTGTAAGATCTAGAGGTGTTTTCCTTTACACATACTTAGGATTATCAAGATCAAGATTGATGCTGAGAGCTTGGTGATTGTTTCAGTTGCTACATAAAAGAGCTTAAATAAAAACATGTGGTATGCTTGTGAATGTTATGGATCTGAGAAAAAAGTAGTCCATGAACTCGGACTTGTCACGTAGTCGTGGTAGCAAGTTTTCTACTCGAGGTAGCAATAGAATGTTAGTGGTCTAAGTCACTATTGTAAAACTTCAATTCTTTCATAGTGGATCTTGTTTTACCTTAAGGATAGTTAGGTTAAACCCTCCTCAGGTTTTTTACTGGTTTGGTTTTCCTAGGTTATCATATCGTTGTGTTCTTTATTTTTCGCATTGTTTACATTATGTGATTTACTTGTGTTAGCCTAGACTTGAATAATTTACCTAAGTAATCACTTGGCTAAATAACTAGGTTAAACAATTGGTGTTTTAAGGGTCTAAAAATGTACAAATGGTATCAGAAAAGGTTAGCTCTAGTGTTTAGATCTTTTGATCTAAGAGTTGATCCTTGACCCCTATTGTCATGGAACACGGTCACTCTCTTGTGATCTCACCTCATTTTGATGGGAACAATTATGCCTACTGGAAAGCAAAGATGAAAGCATTCCTGAAATCCATTGATGAGAGGGTTTTGAATTCCATTGAATACGGATGGGAGAAGTCGACTACTCCTATAAGCAAGTGGAAACTTCTCAGAAAGAAGTAGCCGCTTTTAATAGCAAAGCCATGAATGCTATTTTCAATGCTATTTCTATGAGAGAAATTCAAGAGGATCTCAAAAGTTGAGGTTGCTCATACTGCTTGGAATATTCTCCAAACTGTGCATGAAGGCACAAAAGCCAGTTAAGATCAATAAGTTGCAGCAGTTAACAACTAGATTTGAAAGCATTAGGATGTCTGATGATGAAAGTTTTGATGAATTCCATGCTAAACTTAATGACATTGTTAATTCTGCTTATAATTTAGGTGAAATCTATGATTAAGCTAAGATTGTTAGGAAGATACTTATATCCTTGACTAAGGACTTTATACCTAAAGTGACAGTCATTACTGAAAACAAGGATGTGGACTCCATCCCTATTGATGAACTTGTAGGATCTCTCCAGTCCTATGAGTTAGACCTATCCAAGACCAAATCAATGGCTCTTAAATCAGTTGATGATATTAATGGGAATGGATTTGATGATGAACTCTCTGTTACAGAGATTGCAAATCTTGCAAAGAATTTTAGAAATTTTCTTAAGAACAATAACAGAAGGGCAAGAGGTAAAAACAATGCTAAACCTAGAAATTTTAGGAGGAATGATCCCACTAAAGTGAACAATACTGAAAAACCTCTAATAATTCCATGGGTTAACAATGCTTTGGTTGTCAAGGGTATGATCATGTGAAATCATAATGTCCTACATTCTTGAGATCAAAGGATAAGGCTATGGCCGTAACCCTTAGTGATGATAAAGTTTTTGATCATAAGTCTAGTAGTGATGAGGATGGAAACTTCATTGCTTTCATAACTACTGCTATAGTTGATGAAAGTGCTATTACTGATGAAAACCCTTCTGATGGGGAACTCTCTGAGAATGCTAATTTGCAAGAAGCCTATAATAAACTTTACATGGTTACTGCTAAGGATGCTATGAATGTTGATTTAGGCTTAAAAAAAATTACTTCTCCTAAACTTGATTAGAAAAATTTGCTGATGAAACTGTTTGATGCTAATGAATTGCTTGATAAGGTGAAGATTGAGAGCATATTGTTGCCTGATAAAGCTAAGAACTTGGAACTTGAATTATCTGTTGCTAGAGAACAAACTAATAGGTCTGCTAGTTCTAAATTTGATTACATGTTGAGTGTTCAGAAGTCTCTTTTAGACAAAACAGGTCTAGGTTTTGTAGAAAGCATCTCTTTGTCTGAAACTCATTCCACAAATTTTGTTCTTTCTTCGGAGCCTCCCGTGAGTGAAATTGTCAAACCAGTAGAAGTGACACCTCATTGGAAGATTAGGGTTGATCTCAAAGAGTCTAAGCCTAAGACTCTTAACCCTCCTAAGGATAAGTTGCACGATAGACCTGTATGAGTTTGTAATTTTTGTGGAAATTCTGGGCACATTCGTCCAAATTGTTTCAAGTTGCAAGCTGCTAAGCTTGCAAATAGGCCAAAAGTACCTATGCCTCAAGCACAAGATCATATGGTACTTATTGTTAGGATATATGTGTTTCATTTGTTTAGAACATATGTCATTCTTTTATATAATGGGCTAATCTTTTGACAAAACTCACTTTATTTGTAATTGGGTAGATTTAGGATGTATTTAATGCTTCAAGAAACTTTGTTTCAAGATCAAGTATTGAAGTCATCAAGTCTATCTAAGAAGCAAGCTAAAAAGTGCAAGTTTATTAAAACTCGATAGCTAGCTCGACAGCTAGCATATGTCGAGATTTAAAGAGTTGTTCTAGCCCCGTGGCTTGACAGCTTCTCAATAAGAGCTCGATAGCTTCTATCTGTCGAGAATTAAGAATTTTAGAATCCTGATCTGATTTTCTTGGAATTTGTGGAGGTTTCTTTGGCCCTTGATAGGCCACAAACGCATTGACCCCTTGTAATTAATTAAGTTAATCAATTAGCCAGGTTTTTAATTAATCAAGTTAACATGCAAATCATGTGGTAGCACAAACAAATCACCAATAAACTAAAGTATGCAATGGAAATTAAATGACACAGTGATTTGTTTACGAATGGGGAAAACCTACATGGCAAAAACCCTATCGGGTGACTTAAGGTCACCACTATTGAAACTCCACTATTATCACAACAAGCGGTTACAAGTAAAGGAATCCAAGTACCTTGCCAACCTACAGTTGAACCCTTACCCCAATATCCAATTGGATTTGTTCTGTAGTGACAGTTTCTCCTTTTGATGCACGACTCCCAATACGTGACTAACCAATTTGCGTGGATCCCAGTACGCAACTTCAATCACCAACTAGAGAGAGAGTTGTTGGCTGCAAAGTTCTTCAATTCATCCACACGATGAAGATCAAGAAGATGCTTGGTTACAAAACCCTATGGTGCATATTACACAACAACTTCTTCACAAGAGATGAATTAAGGCATGAACTTTGTCTCAGGTGACAAATTGCATGAACAAGGATTTCTCAATGCTTGTACAACTTGTATATCTTGACGGCCCTTAAAATAATCATTTTATATGTCTAGAGTTAGAAGAAAAAAAGTCCCAAAGACACATGTATGGATTGGAATCAAAACAGAACTTAGAATCTGTTTTTCTTAAATCTCGACAGCTAGAGGTGTTGAGGTACTGAGGTGCTGTCAAGCAGCTGTCGACCCTCGGGGCTGAATAGCTTCTTAAAGCTAGATAGATTCATGTGTCGCGCCAGGTGTCGAGCTATAATAAACCTGCACTTTCCAGCTTGTTTCTTGGACAGACTTGATGACTTCAACACTTGATCTTGAAACACAGTTTCTTGTAGTGTTAAACACATCCTAAATCTACCCAATTACAAGTAAAGTGCGTTTTGTCAAAAGATAAGCCAATTACATAAAATGATGACATATGCTCAAAACACCTTGAAACACATATGTCCTAACAATCTCCTCCTTTGGCAATCCGTGACAAAACCACAACAAACAAATGAACTTATGAGAGAAGTCATAAATCACTCAACTCATATTCACTTGTTAATTACAATAAAATCTATCCTAACACAAACTCTTGAAAAACTTTGCAAGAAGAGAGTTTATGGCAAGTAGACTTTGATAACCTGTATTTCTGAAATACTTTTAAACAAAATACATCAAGGCATTTTTGTGTGAAGCAAAAATAATAGATTGCATACAGATATAAAAAGCATGTGTATAAAGATAGAAAAGAAACAACACATGTATAGGTAGGTGAAAGAAACATACATCAATATATATATAGATCAAGGATAAACACAATGTATGTAAATAATGGTCACAAAACCTAAGGTACAAGAACAATGTATCTCCAAAAAGAAGAAAAGAAAAGAAATACATGTAATCCTTACTACATCCCTTATAACAACACTCTCCCCTTATCAAAAATGTCCTATACAAGCTCTCCCCCTAAGAATGACTACTCTCATAACCCAAAACTACTCCCCCTTTTTGTCACGAGTGACAAAGTGTAGAGTGTCAAGTAGACATCTCATCGGTAGAGCTAGTATCTCCATCATCATCATCCGAAGCATCATCTTCGTCACCATCACCATCCTCAAACTCAGAAGCCACAAGAGGTGGAGGAGGAGAGGCCTTAGAAGCAAAACTGCCCATGGTCACCTGTTGCCAAGCAATGCAACCAACACGAACGTTTACCTGATACAACTCTGTAGAGAGTATATTGAGGCGAGCATCCATGCACTGCAGCTGCGCCATGATGTCTCCTAAGGACACATCGCTTGAGGAAGAGAAGGGAGCAGATATGACTTGAGCAGATCGAGATGGAGCTGGATGGGAGGAAGGAGCTGCTGAATCTGTCTGTCTCGACCTAAACTACGCCTCACTACATTTTACGGTAGCGGCGTCTATGGTAGCCATGAAATGGAAGGGGTCGGACAAAGGAAAGGGGATGGAGAAATGGTGTAGAATCCTCGTGATAGAGGAAGGAAAGATGAACTTATCACGAGTAGCCGTATCCCTATAATCATCTATGGTAGAGAAGATGAAGTGTGAAGGAAATTCTATAGCGAGGCGCTCTAAAAGAGACAACAAAAACTGAGCACGAGGCTCTGTGATGGAGTTATAGTGAGAGAGAAGGTGCAAAACAAATGTCATCACCATGTTCAAGAAACGAGGACCTTTAGCAAAAGGCCTACATGGTGTGAACTGACGCTCACCCCAATCAGAGCGGCACTCACAGAATGCAGACATCATCTTGTATTTGGACATAGTCCATAGACGCTCACAACTGAGGTAGTCAGGATGCACCACCCTCGGAACATGAAGCACTTCGAAAACCAACTCCAGAGTGACTACAATGCGCGTACCTCGAACACGAGTGTGAAAGAGAGGTACTGAAGAATCAATTTCATGCATGTTGGAGTAAAACTCTTGTATCAGCATGGAAGGACAAGTGACCGGGACGTCACACAGTGACTCCTAACCCCGACTGTGAATGACATTGGATAGGTCGGTGTTGGCAAAGTCTACCAGAATAACTTGGCGTTTCGAATGAACACCTCATTTAGAAAAGTTCTTCGAGAAGTCCTATTGGGCTTTCTCATCATGGAACCAAACAGAAGAGGGAGTAGGATCAGAAGACGAAGAGCCCCTAGAACGAAAAGGGTTCTGGGACGGAATGGACTTACGCTTTGGAGCCATAGACACTACTAACGTAAACAGAATGAGAGGGAGAAAGAGAAAAATACTTAGAAAAGTCCCAAAGCAATTCAAATATAACAAGTATATTGAAAAGTAAAGACGTATGCATGGAAAATGCATGAACATGTGACATGCAACATGAAAAACATCATAGGTTTAGCTTAATCCAAACCTATCAGCACACAATTAGATAACATACATCTAAATGCATGAAAATATTGTTAGAATGCTAATGTGATGCAATGCATGGAGTTTTTAAGGTCAAATCTATAAAACTCATCCCAAAAATTGCAACAAACACTCATCAATTTTGAAAAACCCCAAAATTTTTCAAAAACCCCAAAACCTAGGTTTCAAAACATGAAATGCATGAAGAATGATGAGATAAGAAGCTTACCAAGATAGGAAAAAGTGAAGGAAGCTTGAAAAAACCTTTAGGAAGAGGTTTGGAGTAAGTGAGAGAGGTTTTGGAAGAGAGAACACAAAGGTATCGAGAGAGAGATCGAGAGAAATGAGAGAAAGGATCCCGCATAACCTATTTAAATAGCTACTATAATTCTTAAAAGATGCAGGTATCGAGAGGTGTCGAGACATCTGTCAGGGTAGGTGTCGAGAAACACAACTTCGACAGATACAACTATCGAGGAGGTGTCGAGGATTAAGGATCAAACATAAAAAGAATCTTGATCGATCCACAAGCTATCGAGAAGCTATCGAGGAGACAGAAACTTCCTCGATCGATCCACTAGGTGTTGAGAAGTTGTCTAGATTACGATAAGAAAAAGCTGAGAAGCTCGATAGACAACCATGTATCGAGGAGGTGTCGAGGAGGTGTTGAGCTAGCTTTAAAAAGCAGTTTTTCAAGAAGAGCAAAACACAGATATGAATGCAATCATCCTTGCAACTCAACCAATGATCAAATCAACATATTAAGTTCTCAAAAACATCTCTCAACAACAAATTTTAAGCACATGGATCCCAAAACACACACACACACACACACTAACATGTCTAACCAATTTTATATTTCAAAAAATAAGTCAAGACAGTTTAGTGAGCTTCAATTAACGTATGTAAACTTTGTGATGGCCAAATCACATTGTACCTGCACATGTATCAAGAATAGCAAAGAATATTGTGTGTTGTGTGTGAAAAATATCGTAAGATTGCATAAGTGTCTCAAAGTTATGACGATTTGAGATATGAGAAAATCACTTTAACTCACACACAATTATAACTGTTTGATGGGGACTATCACCTTTGAGGTATATCCTATAACTCCCACATTTTCTAGAATACACGCTTGCAATCATATTTTAAAGTATTTTGTTATTTTTTTCTTTTATTTATTTGCATATTTTCTTTTATTAAGCATATCATGCATGTGCATATAAGAGAGAAAAGAAATAGCCAATTATGTTAAGCTTTTTGACATTGCAATTTTGCTATGCTGAAGCATACGAATGTCATTTCATGATTGGCGGGTAACAGTGGTGAAATAGTTATTTATGCCTTTCTCTTAGGATTTTCTAGTCCTACTTGTCAAAAAGAGTGATATGAGTGTTAAGTACAAGAGATCACTTAACCTTGCTCATCACAAACAAAGAGCCATAAAGCTCACTTGCTTAGTTGTGCATAAGGATGCTCATCTAAGCTACAAGAAATATAAAATTTAGAAAACTCTGTTTCAATAGCCATTTTAAGGTTCACAAGAACCAATGTACACAAATACACACTGTTTTTGTAGTTTTCAAATTTTTTTTCCATTTTTTTTTTCAATTTTTTTTATTTTCATCTGAAAAGCAAAAAAAAAAAAAAAAAAAAAAAAAAAAAAAAAAACAAACAAAAACATGTTAAACAAAGCAAAACAATGCATAAAACTAGACTGACTCAAAACAGTAAAGCAACACGCACAAGTAATGCAAAAACAAAAATAAGAAGGGGATAGAGAGAGAAAAAAAAAGTGAATAAATCACTTAGAACCCTTTTCCTTCCACACCTTGGAAGAACCTTTCCTTTTTGCAAAACCTTAAATTGGTGATGAGGGGAAAGGATTGAAACCATTCAAGTTTGAAAGAAACATGAGGACTTTGAGAAGATCTCCAAGAGGAGCAAGAAAGGTTTGAAGCTGATTTTGGTTCCCAGATGCTATCATGCTATTGCTCTGTTGAGTGGCTAACCACTTATAGCAATTTGGTAGAGTATGACCGACAATACCACAATGATGACATAGATGCTGCTTCTTCTGTTTAGTCTTTTGAGAGTTAGCCTCCTTAGAACAAGGATTTTTAGTTTTCTTCTTCTCAAACTTAGGGGGTGCTCCTAAGATGGACTTACCCTTGTCTAGGTTCTCATTTGCTAATTCAGTTTTAACATCTTTATTATTAATTCTAATGTTATTAGCAGGAGGAACAAAAACAGTAGTACTAGCAGAAGGAGTATTAGATGAAGAGAATTCATACCCCAAACCTGTTTGATCAGAATCGGAGTTTTGAATGCTGAGCATCTCATACAACTTCGAACTTGATGTTCTCTCCAATTGAGCTCTAACTTGAAACAGCTCCGCTTCAAGCTTCTTGGTCTTCTCAGCTAGGAAATTGTTCTCAAATCTCAGTGCCCTAATAGTCTGATTTGCTTCATCAAACTTGGTGGAAAGCTCCTCATGGTCAAGTTCCACATCACTGAGCTTCTTGGTGGCTAGCCTATAGAGTTTCTCATGCTTCTCAGAAAGCTTGTATAGTTTTTTATAGGCAGTATGGATATCATCTTGGTCATCTATAGTTTCAAACTTAGCATCCACAAATTATTTTTCTTCATCTACATCTTCAGTAATCCCTTCAGTAGGACTTACAAAAGCAGTGAAGGCATTCAAAATTCTGTCATCTTCATTGTCGGAATCATCCTAGGGCTCAGTGTCACTCAAGGTAGCAGCAAGTGCCTTGCTTTTCCCAATGCTCTTAAGATATATGGGACACTATTGTTTCATATGACCAAAGCCTTGACACTTGAAGCGCTTAGGTCCAATGGGAACAGTGTATTGACCGCCATCCCTAGTATCCTTCTTCCCTTTATCTAGGCTCTTGAACTGAGAAGAACTGGATTGCCTACGGTCCTTGTTGAAGCCTTTTCCATTGGCATTTTTCATGAATTTCTTGAATTGCTTGGTAATGTAGGACTTCATCTTTGAATTTTCATCATCTGAGGAGTCATCTGTATCTCTGCTCTTGGCCTTTAGTGCCATGCTCTTGCCTTTGCATAACTTGCCCATTCTTGTCAACCCTAGCTCGTAGGTTTGCAGATTACCAACCAGCTCCATCAGAGGAATCTTGTTAATATCCTTTGATTCCTCTATTACCGTGATCTTGGCATGGAATCTCTCGGGCAGAGATCTGAGCACTTTTCCACGATCTTGGGTTCAGGAATGGTTTCCCTAAGATTGAGAGCTGAGTTCACTATGTCTTTGAGCTTGGCATAGAACTCATCGAATGACTCATCCTCTTCCATCTTAATTTCTTTGAAGCTTGTAGTGAACCTTTGTAGCTTCAAATCCTTGACAGCCTTTGTTCCCTCATAGGTTGTCTGGAGAATAGTCCAAGCTTCTTTAGTAGTTTCAGTGGAGGAAATCTTATTAAATTCCTTATTAATGACCACACTGAATAGGGCATTCAATGCTTTGCTGTTGAAATTGACCACCTTGATCTTGGCATCATCCCAATCGGCCAGCACTTCTGTAGGCTTGGTCTAGCCTATCTCCATAGCTTGCCACACCTTCTCATCTAATGACTGCAAGAAAGCTCTCATGCGTACTTTCTAGTATACATAGTTAGTACCATCAAACAGTGGAGGTATAATAAGAGACTGACCTCTATCCATGACAAATAGGGATCGATGGATCACACACAAGGATTAAACCCTAATCAGAGTGTGCCTACTCTGACACCACTTGATAGGCCACAAACGTGTTGACCCCTTGTGATAAATTACGTTGATTAATTGGCTAGGTTTTTAATTAATCAAGTTAACATGCAAATCGCTTGGTAGCACAAACAAATCACCAATAAACTAAAGTATGCAGCGGAAATTAAATGACACGGTGATTTGTTTACGAATGAGGAAAATCTACACGGCAAAAATCCCACTGGGTGATTTAAGGTCACCATTCCCGAAACTCCACTATTATCACAACAAGTGGTTACAAGTAAAGGAATCCAAGTACCTTACCAACCTATAGTTGAACCCTTACCCCAATACCCAATTGGACTTGTTCTGTAGTGACAATTTCTCCTTTTGATGCATGACTCCTAGTACGTGACTAACCAATTTGTGCAGATCCTAGTACGCAACTTCAATCACCAACTAGAGAGAGAGTTGTTAGCTGAAAATTTCTTCAATTCATCCACACGATGAAGATCAAGAAGATGCTTGGTCATAAAACCCTACGGTACATTTTACATAGCAATTTCTTCACAATAGATGAACTAGGGCATGAACTTTGTCTCAAGTTACAAATTGCATGAACAAGGATTTTTCAATGCTTGTACAACTTGTATATCTTGACGACCCTTAAAATAATCCTTTTATATGTCTAGGGTTAGAAGAAAAGAAGTCCCAAAGACACATGTACGGATTGGAATCAAAACAGAATTTAGAATCTGTTTTTCTTAAATCTCGACAGTTAGAGGTGTTAAGATGCTGTGTCGAGCCAGGTGTCGAGCTATAATGAACTTGCACTTTCCAACTTGTTTCTTGGACATTCTTGACTTCAACACTTGATCTTGAAAGACAGTTTCTTGAAGCGTTAAACAAATCCTAAATCTACCTAATTACAAGTAAAGTGTGTTTTGTCAAAAGATAAGCCAATTACATAAAATGATTATATATGTTCAAAACTCCTTGAAACACATATGTCCTAATAAGCCTTCTTTTCTCTTAACCCTAGACATATAAAATGATTATTTTAAGGGCCGTTAAAGAGTTCGCAAGTTGCACAAGTATTGAGAAATCCTTGTTCAAACAAGTTGTGACCGGAGACAAAGTTCTTGCCCTAATTTATCTCTCTTGTGAAGAAGTTGCTATGTAATATGCACCGTAGGGCTTTGTAATCAAGCATCTTCGTGATCTTCATCATGTGGATGAATTGAAAAACTTTGCAGCCAACAATCTTCTCTAGTTGGTGATTGAAGTCGTGTATTGGGATTCGTGTAATTAGTTAGTCATGTACTTGGGAGCCGTGCATTGAAAGGAGAAATTATCACTACAGAACAAGTCCAATTGGGTATTGGGGTAAAGGTTCAACTGTAGGTTGGTGAGGTACTTGGGATTCCTTTACTTATAACCGCTTGTTGTGATAATAGTGGAATTTTGAGAGTGGTGACCTTAAAATCACTCTGTGGGGGGTTTTTATCGTGCACGTTTTCCCCATTCGTAAACAAATCACTATGTCATTTAATTTCCACTGCATACTTAGTTCAATTGGTGATTTGTTTGTGCTACCACACGTTTTGCATGTTAAGTTGGTTAATTAATAACTTGACTAATTAATAAATTAATCCATCACAAGGCATTAAACCTTTATTCCAATCCTGAAGTTGCTCATCATTCTAATCAAAATAATAACTTCAATGTTAGAGTTGCATCTAAAAGGTTTTGGATTCAAAATGCTCAACCTAATTGAGTTTTTCTTTCTTGGTCCTTGTGTTTCATCTGTTTATTCTTTGTGACCATTCTTCTTTTGTTGTTTTGGTTTCTTTTTATGTTTAGGATTTGCATTGCATAACATTCATACATTTTATGATAGGTTGTTTTTTTCCTCTTCAAAATTAAAAAAAAAAAAAAAAGGAAAGGAAAGGAAATGTGTTTTGCATTATTGTTTTTGGACTTGAAATCAAGGCTGGTCATATTATTTTTACATAACATGTTTATGTCCTTTGTTTAACTTAGATGAGCTTATTTTATTGCACTTTACTAGTTTTGGCTATGTTGTGCATGTTGTGAGTGAGTTGTTTATAGTTTTTGATCACATGATCTTAGTTTTGAAGTCATATGCTTTTGCTTGTAAGGACTAAAAAATTATAAGAGAAAGGCATAAATAACCATCTCACCACTGTTTACTAGCCAATCATGAACACCTTAGTGCATATCATATGATATTGTGCTCGAGAAAGTGTAGCACATGCACAAAAAGAACATAAGGTGTAGCCTTGGTTATAATGAATTGAAATATAATAAAATTGGTGTGTACATTATTAGGTTATAATAAATTCAAATTGAAATAAAAATTGGTGTGCACATTATGAGGCAAATCAAGAAATTTACATGATTACAAGCTTGTTTTCTAGGAGATGTGAGAGTTATATGATGCGACTCTTTAGGTGATAGTCACTTTCAAATTCATGTGATGAATTCTGTAGAAAGTGTGATTGATTTCTATTTACTTATCACCTCACATGTAACTCATGCTTTTGCTAGTTACACACACTACACAAGTTACTATTTGCTAAACTTAGTACATAATATTGTGTGTGATCTTGTAGTGGCCATCCAAGATTAAGAGTTCCTTGATTTTAGTGCAAAATGTGTTTAAATTTGAGATCTAAGGACAAATTGATTAAAAATATTGGTTTTGGAAGATCTAGGTTAAATTCAAGGGTTTTGAAAAACTTTTCATCTCATACTCATGCATTCGTTTTATAAAACATTGTGCTTTGAGGAGTTTCTGTATTAAAATGCTCTGTTTTTCAAAAAAAAAAAAAATGTTTTTTCCAGATTTTCAATCGATCGAATTTGTCTCTCGACCGATCGAAAATGCGATAAAAATCTTGGTTTGAATCTGCCTGGCTCGATCGCTTCTCGATTGATGCTGGATTGATTTAATGTGATTTTTGATCGATCAAATCTAATTTTCCACTGATCAAAAATCGTTTAGAGAGTTAAAAAAAAAAAAAAAAAGCATTTTCACATGTTCTTCACCTTTTCAAACTTTTCAAAAAGCTTTTTTTTCTCTCTCTTTCTCTCTCTCTCTCTCTCTCTTCAACTGATCCAAATTCAAGTCAAATTTTTGTCGTTTTCTTTTCAAATTTTTCTCAAGGTATTTGCCTTCTAGTGTCCGTAAGACCTTTATACCCTTTCCTTTTTAGTTTATTCACCTTTTTCATGCATTTTTTCATGCATTTTCAGGGAAATTTTCAGAACTATAGGAATTTGGGGTTTTTGATTTATGAGTAGGTTTATGTCCAAAGTGATCATTGGGTTTTTGTTCTAAAATGATGTAAACATTTTTACCATGCTTTAATTTGATTAATTCGTTGATTTGAGAACAATTTAAAATTCTAGGGCTTGTAACTACACGAATTTGAGGATTTTGTTCAATTGGGCTTAATTTGGTAAAATTGACTTGTGAAATTGATTGATTATGCCATTATATGATGATTTCTATCTAGTGTAATGATTAATTACTCAATTTGGTTAAATTTTTGAAAGTGGGTTTTCAAAATTTAGGTCTTTTGTTAAAAACTATGTTCAAGTTAATTCTTGGTTTTTAAAGTATAATTGGACTATTCTAAAAGCATTAGAGCATGCATGATGTGTTTATTCTATTCATGCATCATTTAGAGTGTTTGTTTTTTTCAATTGTTGTTTTCTCTCTAACCTTGTCTAATGCTGTTTGCCCTTGGTTTTCTTTTTTTCTTTTTTTGGTTTCTTTTTTGTCTATCCTTGCCAACCCTTAGCATCATGATTTGGAAGACTAGAGCCTATAGGAACACCACCTCCTCTTCTTCTCCAACCTTTGAGAGTGTTAGGTTTCGAACTGAGAAAACCCAAGAAACCTATGAGAAGCTGAACATCTTTAGATCAGTTTAGGCTAAGAGGAAGGTTATGTTAGATGAGCTAGATCTGGAAATTAGGAGGAATTTTGAGCGTTAGTTGGATATAGATCATCCTCCTTCGACTACCTTGATTAGATAGTTCTACTCGAATTGCTCTGTTTACTCCACTTCATTCAACATTCAATTTGTGAAGAGTTGGATAAGGCGAGAAGAGTATTCCATTAATCCTTTAGTAGTGGCCTCTACTCTTAGGGTACCTGTGGTACAGCAGCCTGTGTACCTTTATGATGAGACCCCTCCTTATGATGATATTATGTTATATCTCACAACTACTTCCATTTAGTAGGGTACCAATCCTTGGATTACCTCTCATGAGTTAACCGAGATTCATTACTTGTTTTTCCATATTTCTTGTCTTCCATCTGGCCCATCTCTCACTTGCACACCATTCCTATTGAGCGTTATGCATTTTTGTATGCCCTTGTGACAGATGCTTCTATGAGTTTTCCTACTCTTTTCATTCAATCCTTGGTTGAGGTCCATAAGAGTAGTTCTAGGTTGCATGGTTTTTTCTTCCACGTTTTTTTACAACGGATTTTGTTACTTTTAGGATTAGAGGATTTTCCTACATCTGAGCTTGTGCACATTATAGTTCCATAGGCCTTAGGTAGAGAGCTTCTCTGATGAGAGATAGCTTTAAATGCGCTCATGTAGAGTCTTCTTCGAGTGTTGCACCTCCTCCTCCTCCTCCTTCTTAAGGTGATCCCATAGCAGAGGAGTATGTCAATCCTACTGCTGCAGCTAATCCTCCACCTTCTACTTTGGGTGACTCTAGCATTTGGAGTATGTTGGATACTGTCATGACCGTTTAGGCAGCTCATGGTTAACTTTTGGTGGATGTACTCACGGAGCTTCAGGCTTTGTGTGCGGAGTTGGCGAGCTTTCAGTGGTCACCTTTACCACCTCCTTTTGATGATGAGTCTTGATGGACCTTTGGCAATTCGTCACAAAAAGGGGGAGTACATATGGATGAGGATAGGGAGAGTTTTTTGTTTTTTTGGAGCTTTAGAGCTTTAGATTGTATCTAGGTGCTTCATGATGTATTTTTTTTGGCTCATGATGTATTTATCTTGATGTATTTTTATTTGATGTATATGTTAGGGGGAGACATTATGTTTTTTTATTTCTGTTTCTTGTTTCACATTGTGCTACATTGGTTATTGATTTATATTATGAGGTTATTCATAATATATGTCTTTTATTTTATGTTTTTGTGAAATTAAGAAGTTATTTTGTTTTACTTGTGTTTTCCATACATGTGTTTATGTATTTGTTAAGTGTTTCAGGGATATACAGGTTGATTCAGTCGTCCTGCAGTCTACACTTGCAACTGATAGACAGTAGTTAGGTTGAATTATTTTTGGATGGGAAATTTTAGTGTAATGGGTTCTTTTTGTAACTTTGAGCATTTTGTTTTATTATGTTTTTTTGTCACGGATTGCCAAAGGGGGAGTTTGTTAGGTTCTAAGGATTAAGGATCTAAATGTTTTTAAAACTTCAATATGTAATGTTGGCAAACCATGATAAAAAATTACAGTTTAGATTTAGGCTACTCAAAGTGATGTATGTGTAAAGTTGGAATCGAGTAATTGTAAAAAATTATTGTTCAATTTCTACAAGGCTCGATTGATCAAAAATTAGACTCGATCGTTCAAAGCTCTTGCAGATTTTTTTTTTTTTTTTTTGTAGAATTTCCAACTTAGCCCAAGCTCATATGACGTGTAGGGTTTTATGTTTTGCATTAAGTATAAAAGGAAAAACTCTAACCGAGTTTTTAGGTTGTTGTTTATGCTCTGTGTGTGTGAATTTCTTGTGAGATCTAGAGGTGTTTGCCTTCATACATATTTAGGGTTATCAAGATCGAGATTGATGTTGAGATCTTGGTGATCGTTTCACTTATTGCATAAAGAGCTTAAAGAAAAATAAGTGGTATACTTGTGGATGCTGTGGATCTGAGAAAGAAGTAGTCCGTGGACTCGGAGCTGTCACGTGGTCGTGGTAATAAGTTTTCTACTCGAGGTAGCAATAGGATGTTAGTGGTCTAAGTTACTATTGTAAAACTTCAATTCTTTCATAGAGAATCTTGTTTTACCTTAAGGATAGTTAGGTTAAATTCTCCCCAGGTTTTTTACCGGTTTGGTTTTCCTAGGTTATCATATGGTTGTGTTCTTTATTTTCCACCTTGTTTACATGATATGTGTTGTAAATATGCATGCATGTATCACATACAAAACATGCGCAGAAAAAATAAACGGATCTACTTCATTCATAAATGTTAATATGCACTATGTAACTTTCAGAATTCGAGAACAAGAGAGTGTACCTTGGAACAATGAATTTTAAAAACCGAAGATCAGAAACACTTTAAAATACTTTGAATCTTCACTCCAATTCCCCTAACACTCAAGATGTGTGGCTTCTCAATCAGTTTCCAAAGGGAGAATGTCAAAGTATCTAACCCTTCTTACACCACTTCACAATAGTGTTCTTACTTTTTCACTCTACAGAAAATTATGTATATTTCTCCTTTTGTATCTAATTGGTTATCTAATTGGGCTGGCCATTTAAGCTGTTCCAATTGGGCTTAAGTGTGTGACTTGAAGTGGGACCAAAATGGACCAATAAGACACTAGCTCTAATGGGCCTTAGGATTTTCTGTCAACTCTTGACCAAAGTTACCATTAACTATACTTAATACCACTATATTAATATAGTTGCACTCTAGGCCTTATTTATAAATTATATCCCAAGACTTTATTGTATATGCAACCTCTTCATAAAATATTTGTAATAATACAAAGTCATAAATGTAGATTGTCACTTTGTAGATTACTACATCTTAATTTATTGAGTACCCGGTTTAATCCTTAAAGTTATTCATCATATATTTATGAAATCCAATTCCATAAATATATACTTTAGTAACTCCTTACTAAAGTGGTTAGGCTTAACTCTCTGAACAACTGAACTCATTAAACTAATCTCAAGGGAATATTTTGCATTTCTGTTAAGAGACTATGAATTCCATCTTGAGAATATTTATTTCATCAATACTAAATGTGGTTACCCAGCATACTAAGATTTTGACCGTAACTATAGATCTCACTCTTGATATATCAAAGCAACCTACACTTTATGATCAGGTCCATTATCTTCTCAGGATTAAGAGTTCATGTAAATATAAGTCGTGAGTTTATTATTCGTTTGACAGCCATTAGGAAAATAATAAATCTCATAACGATCAAATTCAATATATTTTAACTCTTAAAACATATAAACATACCAACTACAAAGCTCTATTTCCATGATCAAGACAAATCATCTTAGTTAATATGTTATAGTCTTCGCAGATGAAATACCCAATTTCATCACTAACAACGAACTAAAAATTTGAGTTTACAAAGAACTTGTAATTTATATCTTTTGTGACTAAATCACATAAATCACATACTATGCATCTCATGGACTATATAATAATGTCCCAATATTCATGTTATCATTATTTTAGATAACACTAAAACAACTTTATTAAACACAATATTAAGTCATACATAATGCCACACATAGCATCATACAATAGGATTTAAGAGCACACATCCTAACAATATAATTTACTTGTGTTAACCTAGCCTTGAATAATTTACCTAAGTAGTCACTTGGCTAAATAACTAGGTTAAACAATTGGTATTTTAAGGGGTCCAAAAACGTACAATATTAAAAAAGGAAAAGATAATAAACAAATAAACATAAAAGGAAAAAAAATCAAATAAACCAAACATGACAAAAAGACTCAAACAAACATGGAAAATAATTAAACACACTGAATTAAACTAAACATAGTCAAATAGAATCAAACACCATGTGAAAAAAAAATTAAAATAATAAAAACAAGATTTTTGTCAAATCTGGGTTCGGGGTGCGTACACATACTCAACTATGCGTACGCATGGTTGAACCATGCACACGCATACTCAATGATGCGTATGCATATTCTATCACAGAAACAAAAAATTACATATTTATGGATTTTATCAAACAAAGATATAGCGTGTGAGATCAAATAAATATGTCAGAAACCCTAAACACTAAACTAACATAAAGAAAACAATACAAAGTATCAACTAGACATGGCAAAACGGGTCAAAATTTTCTAACCTGACCCAACCCAAAAAATACTCGACCCAAACCCAATTGTTTTGACCTGAAACAAAAATGGGTTAATCCGTGACTCGACCCAAGTTTTTTGAGCTTTTACGAGTCAACTCGACCCGACCTGCGACCTCACCTGAACCCAAACCACTTTTTTAAAACATTTTTTTTTGGTAAAAAAAAAAAAAAAGTAAAATTAAGACGATAGTAGTTTAATTGTTTATTGTGAGCTTTAAGGAAACAATTGATACATTTACATATGCAAATTAATTGAAAGATAAAAGGTTGAGCATTCTGTAATGAGTAAAGATTTTTAGATATCAAATAACAAAGTACATGCCAAGATAATATAGTTATAGTAGAGTTAAAAATATAGATTTAAAATTGTAGACATTTGTGAGAAACATTTACAAGTGTAAAAATAGTAAAGCCAAAGTATCAAATTAGCATAAATTATGAATGCTTAGACTTATTTTTTAACAATTTATGTCCAAAATAAACGGCTTTTCAAAATAAATTATGATATTTCCTAGAGTGTGTATTACTTAACAATGATATGATATTAATAAAAGAGACCATGTATAAATAAGTAAGCAATCAAATTTTAATGTATATCTCAAATTGAAATAGAGTGCCAACCACAATTGATAATAGATTATAAAATTAATTTTCAAGATTGTAAATTTCTTATATGTTTTTATTCTTTATCAAATGAGTTATCCAATAAGTCATTTGTAATTTTGTTTTATATTTTGGAATGTTGATATTGTGTAGAAATAAAACATGTGCATTTGTTTTACTTATGTTTGTGTTATTTTGTTTTAGATAGCAATGTTAGGATTTGTATAATTTTAAAATTATTGAATAAGTATTAATAAGTTTAACTGAATTCATTCTTGATATAAGTGGTGAAGTCAAAATAATGCATTTTACATCAAATAATTTGTTGCATAACTTTTCAAATGACAAATACATGTTATTTTATTTATATAAAAAAAAAATATCAAGTGAAAAATACGGGTCAACTCGACCCGACCTACAACTCGATTGACTCGAACCCGTTTTTAGCCTGCTTAAGATAACCCGTTTTGACCCGTGACCCGTTTGACCCGCAACCCGTTTGACCCAACTTGCCGGTTTTTCCATGTCTAGTATCAACATAAACAAATAATCAAGAAACAAATCAATACGTAGTAAACTAAATTAAATAAATAAACATGTTAATCTTTATATAAAACTAAAATAATAAAACGAATAACCAAAACAGATTGTAAATAAACTAAAATCATATTAGCACATATTAAAAGAATTAAAATCAACAAACAAATCAAATAAAACAATTAGAGAAATTACATTAAGAAACTCATGTGAATCCTATTAAACAAAGAAAGAGTTCATGAAAAGAACACTCACCTGGCTTAAGATTATAAGATTGGAGTTTGTTTAATCAACCCCTTAGTGCCTGCAACACAAAGATTAGATTGATAGAACAAAGGAATTAAAGAAAACAATAGTTTTTAGGAATCACAACTCAAGAACAAAGTTTAATTGAAAAAGGTTTTGAGAAATCAAATAGAACATTAGTTTCTGCCTTAGATCTAACTAAAGAGAGGTTTTTGATTTGTAAAAAACGTGCTTAGGTTCTGTGTGTGAGTTTTAGAAAAGAAAACTAGGGTTTTTGAGAAGATGGAGGCCAAAAAATAACTCTCTCTATCTAGGGCTTTTATTGGAGACATAAGATGAGTATTTATAAGCTAAAATTAGGGTTTTGGGGGTTTTTTAATGGTCTTTGGATGTTCCCAAGGGTCTAGGGGCCAACCCATGTCAAAGTATGAAGTTTTGAGCCTTTAAAATGAAGTTTTAAAACCCAGAAAATCGATTACTCAGTTGTCCCAATTTCAAATGGTCATAACTTACTCGATATAAATCCAAATTAGGCAAAATTTATATTCAAATTTAAGTACCGGATGTTGAATTTTCAAAATAAACCTCACTCAAAAATTCTTTGTGGATAAAAAGCTATGGTCAAAACTGTAAGCAAAGGTCATTTTTTAGTATCAATTTCAAAACGATTTGAGCACTTTTGATTTGTGATTACTTCCAAACTATTTTGAACTCTTTAATTACCCTTGGTTGACATATGTCAAGCTCATCAATGGGGCCGGTGACCAAAATTTATTAACGGGTACAAAATGCAGTTTCTACAAATGCCCCTCTTTTAATTTTGCTGAAAAGACAAACATTTTTCAAGTTAATAAACTTTTAGTTTGCACACACACACACTACACACAAACACAAAAACATGCAAGAAACCATATAAACATAGGGACTTGCTCAAAAAATGTGATTGGTACATTTCTAACAAGAAGTGTGAAAAACCACATAAGAGAAAAAAACTAAGATGTTTTCGAGTTTTAAGGACTCCACCTTCGAGTTTTAAGGATATATTATTTATTGTGTTGTTTATATTATTTTAATGTATTGAATGCTAAAATAAAACCATTGATGTTTGATGTTTTGTAAAATGGGGTGGTAAAATAGATAAAGTAAGTTTTTGAGGAGCAAAAAGCTAAAATTTTCAGCTCCACCAATGTTGATGCTCAAAGAGGTATAGAATAGTCTATTTGGGATTTGATTTAATTAAACATGCAACTAAGATTATTTTATGATTCTACTCCGTTTGTTTCAACATTAATATTTTCTATAAAATTAGTCATTTTTCAAAATTTGTTTTTTGAACTTTATCTCATTTTCTTATATTTGGTAGTACTTTTTTTTGGAAAGCTGTCACATTTTCCTATGTTTGGTAGAGTCCTTAAAAATGAGATAAAATCTATTTTCAATAGTTTCCAAATTTCCTCTCAACTTTCTTTATTTAGCATGACATGAGAATGAGTTAGTTTCCAAGAAGTGTAGTGGAAAACACTCTCTAAAAAATAATTTATATTTTTAATAGGATTTTCCGTGACCAAATATAGTTTTTTCTAAAATATAAGCTATATTTTTACAATTACATGTTGGTGCACACACATGTATAAAAGAAAATCGACTTATGTAGGTGTGTAACAAATGGATATTGAAGGTTGAATTATACTCACCATTTCAGTTTAAATCTTGAAATCGCCAGGGGCTTTGTATCTTAATTGGCACATTTTCATGCACAAAATATTTGTGGGTCTAAGGTGAAAGGGTTTGAACTACGAGGTTAGTAGTATATTGTAACTACCTAAAGAAAGCTACATCCTCTCTCTCTCTCAAGAAAAAATCAAGTTGGAGCCCACTTGCCTTTTCAATTTTCTTTCTCATCACACACGTACAAAAGAAAATCGACTTCTGTGGGCGTGTAACTAATGTATATTGAAGGTCGAATTATACTCAGGATTTCAGTTTAAATTTTGAAATGGCCAAGAGCTTTGCATCTTAATTAGCACATTTTTATGCACAAAATATTTAGATGTTTAGGGAAAAAAAGGATTTAAACTACAAGGTTAGTAGTATATTGTAACTATCTAAAAAAAAAATCACGATTTCAGTTCAAAAAATGGTGTATAGAAGTATGTAACAATCACGACTCTTTTTTTTAATTGTTTTAATTTTTCTTTTTAAATTTTTTTTTCTCTTTTTTCTTTATCTTTATCGTTCCTTTTATTTTCTTTATTGGAGAAGAGAAGTGCAATTGGTATTGGAATCTAAAGAAAGCTACATCCTCTCTCTCTCTCTCTCTCTCTCTCTCTCTCTCTCTCTCTCTCTCTCTCTCTCTCTCTCTCTCTCTCTCTCTCTCTCTCTCTCTCTCAAGAAAAAAATCAAGTTGGAGCCCACTTGCCTTTTCAATTTACTTTCTCATGAAACATAGAGTGCTACATGTTCATTGATTTTTTTTGACCTGTTGGGTGCTTTTATGGATGTCTAATTGGAAATGGAAACAGTTCCAACTTCCCTAAATTGTCTTGGTCACTAGTCTTAATGAAATTTACGAGAACATTATTAATAGAGATGCTGTATATAGGCCAAAATGGACAATTGCCCTTTTCGTGCAAAAAAATCAGCGTTCTGCCCCCTTTCTCAAACTAATTAGGAAAATACACCTGTTTTGAAACTCGATTTTCTCAAAATTGAGTTTCAATGTAAAACTCAATTTGTAAAAAATCGAGTATGGGGCGATCAAACTAAAAAAAAAAAGGAAAAAAAATTGCATGAAACTTGAGTTCATGGAGCTCGAGTTCCATGCAAAAACGCCACTATAGGGCTCCCTGAACACAACTATATGATCAAACTAAAAAACTTGCAAGTTTGATCGCTCCATTCCTAAATCTTTTTTAAAGCCCTATAGTGGCGATTTGAAGCCCTATAGTGGCGTTTTAAATGGAACTCAAGTTTATCCATGTAAGTTGTTTTTAAGTTTGATTGTCCCGTACCTATAGCTATGTTCAAGGAGCCCTATAGCGGCGTTTTTGCATGGAACTCGAGCTTCATGAACTCGAGTTCCATGCAAGTTTTTATTTTTATTTTTTTATTTTTTATTTTTTTAAGTTTGATCATATAGCTGCGTTCAGAGAGCCCTATAGCGGCATTTTAAAACCCTATAGTGGCCTTTTTGCATGGAACTCGAGCTCCATGAACTCGAGTTTCATGCAATTTTTTTTTTTTAAGTTTATTGCCCTATACTCAATTTTCTACAAATTAAGTTTTACATTGAAACTCAATTGTGAGAAAATCGAGTTTCAAAAGAGGGGCATTTTCCTAATTAGTTTAGGAAAGGGGGCAAAATGTTGGATTTTTTTTGTGAAATGGACATTTGCCTATTTTGGCCCTGTATATGTTCATTCACGTTTTGCCATTTTTACCCTTTGTATATATTCATGTTCAAAGTATGAAGTTTTTGCAACATATTAAAATAATGGTTAATTGATGAAATGTAATAATGTATCATCATTTCTTTTAACTGTGTTTTTTTTTTTTTTTTGAATAATGTTTAAAAATAATGGTTAATTGATGAAACGTAATAATGTATTATCATTTCATCAATTGATGCTACTAGTTTAAAATGCCCCTCTCGAGTTTCAAAAGAGGGGCATTTCTCTAATTAGTTTAGGAAATGGGACAAAATGCTGAATTTTTTTTTGTGAAATGGGCATTTGCCTATTTTGGCCCTGTATATGTTCATTCACGTTTTGCCACTTTTACCCTTTGTATATATTCATGTTCAAAGTATGAAGATTTTGCAACATATTAAAATAGTGGTTAATTGATGAAATGTAATAATGTATCATCATTTCTTTTAACTGTGTTTTTTTTTTTTTGAATAATGTTTAAAAATAATGGTTAATTGATGAAACGCAATAATGTATTATCATTTCATCAATTAACCTACTATTTTCCACCTCAAAACTCAAGTGCTACTAGATCTACTTAGAAGTTTAAAATATTAACCCTTTCTGAAAAAAAGTAAGGAAAGGTGAAATGCTAACAAAAAATGTATGCATAATCTCAAAGCTATTTACTTTTGATAAAAACTATTCACACGTTCAAACACTTTAGCGCCAATCTTCAAATAAAAACAATATTCCTTTAAACTTTTACTTCTTTTATAATGTAGGAATATTGATCCTTTGGGAATATTTGAGTGTATTGTGCATTTGTAATAAGATGGAACAGAGTAGACGTCTTTCTTAATGCATAATCTTCAAGGACGCAATCTACTACTATAACAGACCAAGGGTTTTAAGTTAGCGGGGGCCTGAGTATAAAGGGGGAAAAAAAAAAAAAAAACCTCCAAATAAGCATTTATATAATATTAAAAAATTATAACTATGTAAAATTGTTTTTTTTTTTAAATATATTAAAATGCAATCATCTACCAACAAAGATAAAAACAAAAACAAAATAATGTTTTTTTTAATACTAGGCTTGTTAGGATTTTTTTTTTTTTTTTTTTAAGTTAGAGCATTCACAGTGGTTGTGCTAAAAATTTTAGTTTTTAGCACCTCAAAAAGTTACTTTATCTATTTTACCACCTCACTTTACAAAACAGTTTTTTTAATTTTTTTTTTTTATACAAGATAGAATTTTTATTCAAGTCTAATCTAAATGTATATGTGTGTGAAGCTCCCTCTTGGAGACTTGAACCCCAACCCTTGTCCCCCACACCCCACAAACACTTATACTTGTGGAGTGACCACCGTACCAAGGATGCGTGGTGGTACAATGCACCTAATATCAAATATTCTATTCTTTTTATCACTTCATTTAAAATAATATAAACAAGTCATTAAAATAATAAATGAAGAAAGAGAATTTGAGTTTTTTAATTGAAGAAAAGAGATATAATCTTACTAAAATATTATATTTTATTTTTAACAACTTGCAACAGTCAACTGGTATTTATACCAGTTTATTGTAGTTGCAAAATATTTAGTTTTAACTTTTCTTATAACACATGATTTTTTGGTTATTTAGTGGTAAAATAGTTTTTGCAAAATAGTTTTTTTTTTTTTTTTTTTTTTTTTTTTTTTTTTTTTTTTGGTTGCAAAAGTACAATCACCATTGTGAATGTTTTTATTGTTTTTGTTAAGTTTTTGGGTTGGATAGTTGCCATTTAGGTTATGCCAGTTACACTAATTGGGGAGAAGAGGGCTTAAAGTTTTAGAAAAGGGCCCAACTACAAAATTGAAATATACAATAACTATAAAAAAATTGGAATAACTACAAAAAAATTGGACCTAGGGGCCCTGGCCCCCTTACGCCCCCACCTGAGTCCATCCTTAACTTTGATTACCTTTGATCATTACAACTGTTTCACTTGTTAACTTTTGTTTCTTTTTCTTTGAAGTATAAGCCATTCCAGAAAGTTAGCACCACTTACACATAAATAACTTAACAATAATGTCATGCATAGGAGCACATAAGATAGAAGAACTCCCAGTGCATACTCAGGGCACGATTAAGGGGGGAAATTTGATAATGAATCTCATTTGTAAGATTAATTGTCATTGTTGGTGTTGGGTTCTAAGACTTTAGGTTCAAATGTATTAGAACTTCATTTTGTAATGTTGACAAACCATGATAAAAACATTTAGTCTTGTTTTTAGACTTGCTCAAAGTATGTTTATGTGTAAAGTTGGAATCGAGTGCATTGTAGGATTTACTGTGTAAATCTGCTTGGCTCGATCGATCGAAAATTAAACTCGATCGATCGAAGCTCGTGCAGATTATTTTTCTATAGAGTTTTCCAACTCAGCTTAAGCCCGTTTGACGTGTAGGGTTTTATGTTTTTGCCCTAAGTATAAAAGGGAAAACCCTAACCACGTTTTTATGGTTGTTGCAATTGTTGTTTATGTTGTGTATGTGAATCTCTTGTGAGATCTAGAGATGTTTGCTTTGACATATACTTAGGGTTATCAAGAATAAAGATTATGTCAAGAGCTTGATAATCATTCAGTTTCTGCATTAAAAGTTTAAAGATACACAAGCGGGAGTGATTGTACTTGCTATGAATCCAAGAAAGAAGTAGTCACTGGATTTGGAGCTGTCACATGGTTGTGGTAGTAAGTTTTCTACTGTAGATAGCAATAGGATGTTAGTAGTCTAAGTTGCTATTGTGTAAACTTCAATTATTTCATAGTGGATCTGTTTTACCTTGAGGATAGCTAGGTTAAATCCCCCCCCAGGTTTTTTACCGGTTTGGTTTTCTTAGGTTATCATATCATTGTATTATTTATTTTTCGCACTGTTTCAATGATATGATTTAACTGTGTTAATCTAGATCTGCATAATTTACCTAAGTTAATCATTTGGCTAAATAACTAGGTTAATCTAGTTGTGTTTAAGGGGTCTAAAAACATACAGTAGGTATCAATTACTAGGCGCTTTTTGTTAATGCTAGCCTAAAAACCATATATATTTGGTACCACTATTTGTTTGAGCAGTTAAACAGATAAAAAAAATAATAATAATAAAGCAAAAATCATTTGGCATGGCAGATGAAATTAGGGTAATAGAGAGAAAACAATGAACTTACAACAACACATTATCCCAGAGCCCAATTGAATCAATCATGAGAAACTTTTGGATGGACTTGATGTGAATAGCCAACCTCTAGAATTGATCGGTGTCATCATTGTCGGCATCGTCGTCTAGGTCAATATGCTTGATCTCATCCAAAATTTGAGAAACATCAATTACAATACAACTAGCCTCTAAGCATGCACTCAATTAGAAGCTCTTCTACTTTTTTTTTAAGATTAATAATTTTCATTCATCATAATTCACGATTGTTTCATTCTTCAATTACAAAAATACCTAAAGGTGTGATGAGATTTATAAAAAAAATTATTTCACCCAAAAACGCATAATTTCATCACACCTCTAGTTGTTTTTTTTTATTGAAGAATGGAACAATAAAAAATTATGATGAATGAAAATTATTAACCTTAAAAAAGAAAGAGAAGATCCTCAATGCGCATGTTTAGAGGCTCTTCTATTTTTTTTTAAAGATTAATAATTTGTATTCATCATAATTCGTGATTGTTTCATTCTTCAATCACAAAAATACCTAAAGGTGTGATGAGATTCATATGAAAAAATTATTTCACCCACAAACGCATAATTTCATCACACCTTTAGATGTTTTTGTGATTGAAGAATGGAACAATTGCAAATTATGATGAATGAAAATGATTAACATTTAAAAAAAAATAGAGCAGCCTCTGAGCACGAGCGTGAGAGCGTGCTTAGTGGCCAATTTTAAAAAGCTAATACGTTTTATTTATTTATCTTAATTCAGAATTGCTGTATTTTTTCATTCATTGAAAAACATAGGGGTGTGATGAGATGTAGTGTTTTAGGATGCATAATGCAAATGTTTTGCATTACCAAACGGGGAGGGGAATGCTTTAACTCAAAAATCAATAACCTTTATTTCAATCCACCATTATTCAAAGAAACTTTTGGGATGTTGTTTGGTTGCTTACAACCACATTTAAAAAAAAAAAATACATACCAAAAATATAATCATAATCAGTATTTACCAGGGGTGGGAATATTTATTTTGACGTCAAGACATTGAAACACAAAATAAAAGATATAAAAAATTACATGAATCTTTGATATTCAACTGTATATATTCTTTACCTAGTCAAATATGATAGCAGGTAAAGATTATGTTAAGATTATTAAAAATAAATAAGAGAGATAAAGATAGCGATCAAAATACAATAACTTATATAAAAGTATATTCTTTTTGAAAAAGTTAAAAAGTTCTCATTCAAAATAACATCATTGTCTGACAGGCAACTCAAATAGCAATGCTACTCCATACTCAAATAATTTAATAATAATTATCTTAGTAAATTTTCTAGTTTTTATTTGGATTCACCATGGATATTACTTTTTTGACATAATACTAACAATCTGTCACATCAACATGTGTTAAAAGTTTTGTCAACTTTTTTGTTTCGATATATCCTTTTTAACTCAAAATAGTATATACCCCTTGTCAAAAACCCTCTAAAATCTGGTTTAATTTAATTGTAATTAAATATGGGAACTGACCATTTCACTTGGAAAGAAAGAGGATTTATATATATATATATATATATATATATATATATATACACTAAGAATTTGGTAGGAAAATGTTCATTATTGAATGATGAATGTGTGACTTAAAATATATATACTAAGAAGTTGGTAGACAAAGGTTCATTAATGAATGAGTGACTCACCATTACTTTTATAAAAGTAAAACATGGTAGTTGCTTAATGGCTCCGGTCATATCAAAATGGTAGAGCATCCGGGTCCCTTTTCAAACAGCATAAACATATGAGTCATGTGAGTCATGCGTTACTGGCATTATTAATTGGGTTTTACTATTGTATGCCCTTAGGGCATAGATTAACAATCATTATGCACACGCTCAGGGACGAACCAACATAAGGACAGGGGGGCCATTACCTCCCCCCCCCCCCCAAAAAAAGCTAGTATATTAAATTTTCGTCCTCATAGCCCCCCCCCCTAAATTAAAAAAAAAAAAAAAAAAAACTGGTATATGAATCAATATGAAAAAATCACCGAAAAACTCTCATACAAAAAAAAAAAAAAAAAAAAAAAAAAAAAAAAAAAAGAAGAAAAAACCGACAAACTAAAAACTACAAAATAAAAAATAAATATGGATTGAAAACCTAAATTACAATTCTCAAATTTTTACCCTAACCTCACTCTTCCTCCACTCAACCTCATCAAGCATCAACGCCTCCTCTCCTGCTTGCTGCTCCTGTTGTTTTCCTCAGATCAGATCCGGATTGCTGCTGCTGTTGCTCTTCCTTTGATTCTTGATCATGATCACACACGGTAAATCTAAGAAATTTCTCTCCTCTCTCAAGTTCATATTTTTATTTTTTTTCTTTGCTACATTTCTTCCTCTGTCTGCCCTCTGCGGCTTTGCGTTTTTTTTTTAATGGACTAGTGTGTTGTGTCATGTGTGGACCGTAGACTTGTTTGTGTCTGTGGCTTTGTATATTGTGTAATTGTTTGTGGCTTTTTGTGATTGTGTGGACCGGTTACTTGGTTTTATCTACAAAGAATTAAAAATATAAAGTGGGACCAGGTCAGTGACTCAGTAGGAATGGATGTGAGTACTGAATATTTGATAATGAATTTGTAATGGTTGTCTTTGGTAGTCACTATTTTGTCCTTTGTGAGTCCTGTTAAGTGTTAACTGTTAACTGTGAAGAGGGAAGACTACTCTTTGGTAAATAATAATTGATTTTTTTTGTGAGACTAATTGACCAAGTCATTGGTATTGTTTTGGTTTTATCAAAAATTTTGTCTTTGTCCTTTATGTGATATGGCTAATATTAGTAATATATATATATATATGAACCTGTGAATTTTGACTTTGTCACTTTGTGTAATGTGGCTAATATTAGTAATACATATAAACTTGCGCAGTTGTGCTTGTCTATTTGTGATTATTTTGGTTTTAGATTTTTATTTTTTTTTTTTGGTTGAGAAGTCCCTTTTTTTAGTTGGTGCACAGTACTACAAAATACAGAGATAATGAAACTTTTTTTTTTTTTTTTAATTTGTAGATCATGAGTAAGTCCACCACAATATTAAATTTTTTCAAAAGAAAAAATCTAAATAATTCTGAAATGTTTAAAAAGCACTTATTTTGTATGTTATACTTTGTCTACATTTTTATAATATCAAATGTTTAAGTAACATTTATTTTATATGTAGCATTTTATTGAATATGAAATAGGTGTTAGTTTTTATTTTCATAAAAAGAAATTTGTTTTAAGCTTTGGCCCCCCTCAAGTTCAAATCCTGGTTCTATCCTTGCACGCGTTCACGCACATGCTTAAAGGCTCAGCTATTTTTTTTAAAGATTAAAATTTTCATTCATCATAATTTGCGATTGTTTCATTCTTCATTCACAAAAATACCTAGAGGTGTGATGAGATTCATATGAAAAAATTATTTCACCCACAAACGCATAATTTCATTACACCTTTAGATGTTTTTGTGATTGAAGAATGGAACAATCACGAATTATAATGAATGAAATTTATTAATCTTTTTAAAAAAAAATAAATAGCCTCTAAGCACACACGTGAGAGCGTGCATAGAGGCCAATTTTAAAAAGCTAATACGTTTTATTTATTTATCTTAATTCAAAATTGCGGTATTTTTTCATTCAATGAAAAACATAGGGGTGTGATGAGATGTAGTGTTTTAGGATGCAAAATACAAATGTTTTGCATTTCCGAACGGGGAGGGGAATGCTTTAACTCAAAAACCAATCACCTTTATTGCAATCCACCATTATTAAAAGAAACTTTTGGGATGTTGTTTGGTTGCCTACAACCACATTTTAAAAAAATAATAATACATACCAAAAATATAGTCATAATCAGTATCCACCAAGGGTGGGGATATTTATTTTGACGTCAAGACATTGAATCAGAAAATAAAACATATAAAAAAATTACATGAATCTTTTATATTCAACTGCATAAATTCTTTGCCAATTCAAATTTGATAGCTGGTAAAGATTATGTTAAGATTATTAAATGTAAATAAAAGAGATAGAGATAGTGATCAAAGTACAATAACTTACATAAAACTATATTCTTTTTGAAAAAGTTAAAAAGTTCTTATTCAAAATCACATCATTGTCTGACTGGTACCTCAAATAGCAATGCTACTCCATACTCAAATAATTTCATAATAATTATATTAGTAAATTTTCTAGTTTTTATTTGGAATCACCGTGGATATTACTTTTTTTACATAATGCTAAAAATCTGTCACAACAACATATGTTAAAAGTTTTGTCAACTTTTTTGTTTCTATATATTCTTTCTAACTCAAAATAGTATATAACACTTATCAACAACCTTCTAAAATATGGTTTAATTTAATTGTAATTAAATATGGGAACTCATCAATTCACTTGGAAACAAAGAGGATCCTTATATATATACTACATATGAGTCACGTGAATCACGTGTTACATATTGGCATTATTAATTGGGTTTTATTAATATATGCCTATAGGGCATACATTAACAATCTTTATGCATGCACTCACGCACATGCTTAAAGGCTCTACTATTTTTTTTAAAGATTAAAATTTTCATTCATCATAATTTGCGATTGATTCATTCTTCAATCACAAAAATACCTAGAGGTGTGATGAGATTCATATGAAAAAATTGTTTCACCTACAAATGCATAATTCATTACACCTTTAGATGTTTTTGTGATTGAAGAATGGAACAATCACAAATTATGAAAAATGAAATTTATTAACCTTTAAAAAAATAGAACAGCTTCTAAGCACGAGCGTGAGAGCGTGCTCAGAGGCCAATTTTAAAAAGCTAATACGTTTTATTTATTTATCTTAATTCAAAATTGCTGTATTTTTTCATTCATTGAAAAACATAGGGTTGTGATGAGATGTATTGTTTTAGGATGCAAAATGCAAATGTTTTGCATTTCTAAATGGGGAGGGGAATGCTTTTACTCAACAATCAATCCCCTTTATTTCAATCCACCATTATTCAAAGAAACTTTTGGGATGTTGTTTGGTTGCTTACAACAACATTAAAACAAAATAATAATAATAATAATACATACCAAAAATATAATCATAATCAGTATTCACCAAGGGTGGGGATATTTATTTTGACATCAAGACATTGAATCACAAAATGAAACATACAAAAATTACATGAACCTTTGATATTCAACTGTATAAATTCTTTACCTAGTCAAATATGATAGCTGGTAAAGATTTTGTTAAGATTATTAAAAATAAGTAAAAGAGATAAAGATAGCGATCAAAATACAATAACTTATATAAAAGTATATTCTTTTTGAAAAAGTTAAAAAGTTCTTATTCAAAATAACATCATTGTCTGACTGGTAACTTAAATAGTAATGCTACCCAATACTCAAATAATTTCATAATAATTATATTAGTAAATTTTCTAGTTTTCATTTGGATTTGTACAGTTTTAGACCCCTTAAACACAACCAAATTAACCTAGTTATTTAGCCAAGTGATTAACTTAGGTAAATTATGCAAATCTAGGTTAACACATATAAAGCATATCATTGTAAAGTGCGGAAAATAAAGAACACAACAATATAATAACCTAGGAAAACCAAACCGGTAAAAAAACTTGGGGAGGATTTAACTTAGCTATCCTCAATGTAAAATTGAATCCACTATGAAAGAATTGAGGTTTACACAATAGCGACTTAGACCTCTAACATCCTATTACTACCTCAAGTAGGAGACTTACTGCCACGACCACGTGGCAGCTTCGAGTCCACGGATTACTTCTTTCTTGAATTCCCAACAAGCACAAGCATTCCCGCTTATATATCGTTAAGCTCTTGAATCTACAACTGAATTGATCACTAAGCTCTAGACATCAATATAGATCTTGATAACCCGAAGTGTATATGAAGGCAAACACTTCTAGATCTCACAAAAGATTCACACACACAGCATAAAGAGCATCCCTAAAACGTGGCAAGGGTTTTTCTTTTTGTACCTAGGGCAAAACATAAAACCCTACACGTAAAACGAGCTTAGGCTGAGTTGGAAAATTCTGCAGAAAAATAATTTGCATGAGTTTCGATCGATTGAGTCTAATTTTCGATCGATCGAGCCAGACAGATTTACTCAATAAATCTTACAGTACACTCGATTCCAACTTTACAACTTAAACATACTTTGAGCAAGTCTAAAACAAGACTAAACTTTTTGATCATTGTCTGCCAACATTACAAATTGAAGTTCTAGTACATTTAAACCTTAAGTCTTAGAACTTAACAAACTCCCCCTTTGGCAATTCGTGACAAAACACAAACTTAAACAAAATGCTCAAAGTTACAAAAATAGCCCATTACAAAACATTTCCCAACAAAAAACAGATTCAACCTAACTACTATCTATCAGTTGCAAGTGTAGAAAGCAGCACGACTAAATCAACTTGTATATTCCTATAACACTTAACAAAGACATAAATGCATGTGTGAAAAATACAAGTAATCAAATATAACTTCTTGATTTCACTTAACACACAATACAGACATATATCATGAATAACCTCATAAATATCAATAAACAATGTGAAACAAGAAACATATATAAACAAAGTATCTCTCTCTATCATGGATAACCCATACACAATACATCATGATCCAAAAATGTAAATACAGAATGAAGCACCTAGATACAATCTAAAAACTCCATAGCTCCAAAGCATTAAAATCTCCCCCTAACATCAAAAACTCCTTTCTACAACATATGAACTCCCCCTTTTTGTGATGAATTGCCAAAGGGCACTCACTCATCATCAAAAGGATGTGGCGGTCTAATACTCTCCAAATCTGCTCGTAAAGCACAAAGCTTATCAAACATGTCTACCAAAAGCTGACCATGAGCTGCCTGAACAGTCATGACAGTCTCTAACATACGATAGATGTTTGAATCATCCGAAGTAGAAGGTGAAGGAACAACAGCAACAGCAGTAGATGGATCGACAGACGCCTCAGCAGAAGTATCACTTGTATTGGAGGGAGGAGGAGAAGCTACACCAGAAGATTCAAACCTAGGATGTTTAGAGCTGGCTCTCATCTGAGCAACCCTCTGCCTAAGAAATGCGACACCTATAGGAGTAACTATATGGACAGGTTCAGACATGGGAAAGTTTTCTAAACCCAAATGCAAAAGATTCTAATGTATAAAAACAGGGAAGAAAAGAGCATGAGAAATAAAACTACTCCAATGAACCTCAATCAAAGAACGAATGAAAAAAATGAGGAAAACTCATAGGAGCATCGGTAACAAAGGCATACAACAATGCACATCTCTCTATAGGAATGGTGTGCAGATGAGAGATAGGAGAGATGGAATGACACAAAATCTAGAAAAAGAGATAATGAATCTCAATCAACTTATGAGTAATGATCCGAGGATCAAAATCTCACAGGATAGAAGACCTAGTAAGATATGACATGATGTTTTCAAGGGGTGGAGACTCATCATAAGGATAAACAGGATGCTGGACCAGTGGCACCCCAAGACCAGCAACCACTATTGAAGGAGTAATGGTGTACTTGTCACCCCATATCCAACTTCTCACAAGAGTGTTGGAATCATAGGAGTGGACCGAGAGGTTCGAGTAGAACTCTCTGATCAAGGTATTTGGAGGGGGATGTGAAATATCCAGCAACGGTAACCAACCCCTACGCTCAAAGTTTCTCCTAATCTCAGGATCAAGCCCATCTAAAAAAACCTTTCTCTCAGCCCAAACGGTTCTCAAAAGGTTCAAAGTCTCATACTTTTCCTGGTTTTTCTCACTCAGAAACCTATCACTTTCAAAAGAAGGTGAAGAAGAAGAGGAGGCTTTACTATTAGATCTAGTTTTCCTAGGCATGGTGCTAAGGATAGGACATGACACACAAACAGAATAAAAAAAAAATAAAAAAAGAAAACAAAAACGAAGGGCAGACTGCAAGTTAGCACAAAACAATATAGAAAAAAGACAATCTTTATGATGCATAATATAATGCAGTGAGAATAAGTTCAATTTAGCTTTAGAATCACAAAATTAGCTTGAGCATAGAGTTTATATCAAAAACCCCAAAATTTTGAAAAAACCACTTGTACAATTTTCAAGAAATTGACCAATTGACCATTAAACAAGATGGATAACATATTATAATGATCAAATTAATAAATCCAACAAGCCAATTTCATCCAATTAAATCCAATTGAACAAAATCCCCAAATCGGGTAGTTTCAAGCCTAAGAAAATTCAATTTTTTCCAATTCAAAAAATTGATCAAATTAAACCACAAATATCAGTTTAACAACATTCCATAACAAAAACCCAATGATCAATTTTGAAATAAATGATTGAAAACACCAAAAACCCCAATTTTCCATAGGTTTGAAAGTCTCCCTTTAATGCATGACAAAAATGCATGAAACATGAAAATAAATGAAAAAGGAGGGCAAAAAGGTCTTACTGGCCTTAGATGAAAAAAACCCTTGAAGGAATTTGAGGGAAAACGAAAAAAATCTTGCTTAGACCCTTAGACCGATTGAATAGAGAGAGAACGAGTTTTGAAAATTTTGAAATAGTGACTTAACACGTGAAATACTCAGTTTTTAAAAACTCTCTATACGATTTTCGATTGATTGAAAAATAGATTTGATCAATCGAAAAATACTTTGATTGATCGAACATCAATCAAGCACCGATTAAAACACAGAATCAAACCAAAATTTTAATCGCAATTTCGATCAATCGAGAAACAAGTTCGATCGATCGAAATTCTGGAAAAACTAATTTCTTGAAAAACAAAGCATTTTTATGTAGAAACTCCTCAAGGCATATTAATTTATGAATAAAATTCATGAGTATGAGATAAAATGCTTTTCAAAAACACTTGTTTGAACCCAGTTTTCCAAAAATTAAGATTTTCAATCAATTGACCTTAAATTTTCAAACTTCAAATACATTTTGCATAAAACTCAAGGAATTCTCAAACTTGGTTGGCCAAACCAAAATCACACACAATAACATGTACAAAGTTTAGCAAAGAGCAACTTATGTAATGTGTGCAACTAGTGAAAGCTTGAGATACTTGTGAGGTGATATGTGAATAGTAATTAAGCACAATTTCTACAAAATCCATCACATACATTTAAAAGAGGCTATCCCTTAAAGAGTTACATCATATAACTCTCACATATCCTAGAATAAAAGCTTGCAATCATGTAAGTTTCTTGAGTTGCCTCATAATGTACACACTAATTTTATTTGATCAGAAACTTATTAAGTATTATCCAGGATAATGTACACACTAATTTTTTTTTATTGATTTAATTATAGTCCAATAATGTACCAATTTTATCATTTAAACCTAAGTTACACCTTATGTTCTTTTTATGCATGTGCTACACTTTCTTGAGCACACAATCTTACGATACGCATTAAGGTGTTCATGATTGGCTAGTAAACTATGGTGAGATAGTTATTTATGCCTTTCTCATTAAGATGAAGTTCGACAATTAAAGGCATGTTGACAGGCCACAAACACGTTGACCCCTTGTGATAACTTAGATTAATTAATTAGCCCAGTTTTTAATTAATCAAATTAACATGCAATATCACGTGGCAGCACAAAAAAATCACCAAACTAAGTTATGCAGCGGAAAATAAAGAACACGGTGATTTGTTCACGAATGGGGAAAACCCTTACGGCAAAAACCCCACCGGGTGATTTAAGGTCACCACTCCCGAAACTCCACTATTATCACAACAAGCAGTTACAAGTAAGGAATCCCAGTACCTCACCAACCTACAGTTGAACTCTTACCCCAATACCCAATTGGACTTGTTCTGTAGTGACAGTTTCTCCTTTTAATGCACGGCTCCCAAGTACGTGACTAACCAATTTGATGCGCGGATCCTAGTACGCGGCTTACTCCTTTGCACGAATCCCAGTACGTGACTCACTCACCAACTTGAGGAAGAAGAATGTTGGCTGCAAAGTTCTTCACTTCATACACACGATGAAGATCAAGAAGCACTTGGTTACAAAACCCTAAGGCGCAAAGACGCAGTAGCTTCTTTCAGAGAGAATTAGGCTTCGGTCACCTTTTGCTTGTGTTCTCCTTGTATTCTCTTATGTGACGGCCTCAAAAATATGCCTTATATATGCCTAGGGTTGTGAGAAAAGAAACCCTACACAAATACAAAAGCCTGGCCCAAAAATCAGATCTGGAAAACTGAATTTCCGTAACCTCGATAGATACCTCGATCGATCGGGCAGCTGTCGAGCCTCATTAATTCTCGATAGATACCTCGATAGATAGCTCGATAGATAGCTATCTGTCCAGCAGCTATCCGCAGGTGTCCAGCAGCTATCCGCCAGGTGTCCACCAGGTGTCCAGCTTTAGTACACACTTTTTCTTCACTTGTTTCTTGGTCCAATCTTCATGGCTTTCATACTAGACTTGAACAACATGTTCTTTGAAGTATTAAACACATCCTAGATCTACCCAAGTACAAGTAAAGTGCGTTTTGTCAAAGGATTAGCCAACTACATAAAATAGCGACATATGTTAACAAACTTGAACTACATATGTCCTAACACATGTGACTTCAAGATCAAGACAAAGTGATTAAAAACTATAAACATCTTCCCACACAACATGCACTACAAAGCTCAAACTAGTAAAGTACAATAAAATAAACTCATCTAAGCTAACCAAGGTACATAAAACATGTTATGTAAAGATAAATTGGCCAACCTTGATTTCAAATCCAAGAAAAATAATGCAAAACACATTTTGCTTCCCTTTTCCTCTTTTTTTTTTTTTTCTAAAAAAAAAAAAAAAAAAAAAAACAACCTAGAATGAAATGCATGAATGTTATGCAATGCAAATCCTAGCAAGACAAAGAAAGCATAATAAACAAGGAGAATGGTCACAAAGAGATGAGTGATGAAGCACAAGGACCATGTTAGAAAAACTTAATTAGATCGAGCCTTTTGCATCCAAAGCCTTTTAGATGCAACTCTAGCATTGGAGTTATTATTCACATTAGAATTCTGAGAAACTCCCGGATTGGAATAAAGGTTTAAAGCATTTACCAACTTACCAATAAGTACCATAGGGTCTTGTGCTTGAGGCACAGGTACTTTTGGTTTATTTGCTTGCTTAGCAGCTTGCAACTTGAAACAGTTTGGATGAATGTGTCCAAACTTTCCATAAAAATTACAAATCCATACAGGTCTACCATGCAACTTACCCTTAGGAGGATTAGAAGTCTTAGGTTTAGACTCTTAAAGATCAACCCTAATCTTCCTAGGAGGTGTAACTTTTATAGGTTTGACAACCTCACTCACAAGGGGCTCAGAAGAAGGAACAAAGTTTGTAGAATGTGTTTCAAAAATAGAGATGCTTTCTACAAAACCTAAGCTAGTTTTATCTGAATGAGACTTTTGAAAACTCAGCATATGTTCAAGTTCAAAACTAGCAGGCCTATTATTTTGTTCTCTAGCAATAGATAATTCATGTTCCAAATTCTCAACTTTATTAAGCAAAAGCATGTTCTCAGTCTTCACATTATTCAACAGTTCATTAGCATCAAACAATTTTACAAGCAAATTTTTCTTATTAAGTTCAAAAGATGCAATTTTCTTCAACTCTAAATCAACACTCATAGCATCCTTTGCAGCAACTTTGCAAAGCTTATTATAGGCTTCTTGTAAATCTGCATCCTTGGAGAGTTCCCCATCAGAAAGGTTCTCCTCGACAACAACACTTTTATCAACTACAACAATAGCAGTAAAAGTAATGAAGTTTCCATCCTTATCACTACCAGATTCATTATCAATTACTTCATCATCACTAAGAGTTACAGCCATACCCTTACCCTTAGGCTTGAAGAATGTTGGACATTTAGATTTCACATGACCATACCCTTGACAACCAAAACATTGTTGACCTATAGAATTATTAGAAAGTTTACCAACTTTCTCTTTAAGTTTCTCATTATTGTTCACCATAGTGGGTTCATTTCTCCTAAAATTTCTAGGTTTAGCATTATTTTTACCTCTTGCCCTTCTATTGTTGTTCCTAAAAAAGTTTCTAAAGTTCTTGGCAAGATGGGCAATATTGATAGCAGAGAGCTCATCATCAAATCCGCTTATCATCAATATCATCAACAGACTTAAGAGCCATGGATTTGGATTTGCTAGTCTTAGGTAAGTACAACTCTTAAGACTGAAGAGATCCTATAAGTTCATTAATAGAGATGGACTCCACATCCTTGGTTTCAGTGATGACAGTTACTTTGAGTCTAAAATCTTCAGTTAAAGATCTAAGAATCTTCCTAAAAATTTTAGGTTGATCATAGATTTCACCCAAATTATTAGCAAAATTAACAATATCATTAAGTTTAGTATAGAATTCATCAAAAGTTTCATCATTAGACATCCTAATGCTTTCAAATCTAGTTGTTAACTGTTGCAGCTTGTTAATCTTAACTGCCTTTGTGCCTTCGTGCACAGTTTGGAGAATATTCAATGCAGTGTGAGTAACCTCAACGTTAGAGATTCTCTTGAATTCTTCCATAGAAACAGCATTAAAAATAGTATTCATAGCTTTGCTATTAAAAGCGGCTACTTCTTTTTGAGAAGTTTGCCACTCACTCGTTGGAGTAGTGGGCTACTCCCATCTTTATTTGTTAGGACATATGTGGTTCACTTGCTTAGAACATATGTCATTCTTTTATGTTATTGGCTAATCCTTTGACAAAATGCACTTTGCTTGTATTTGAATAGATCTACGATGTTTTTAATACTTCAAGAAACCTTGTTTCAAAATCAAGTGTTAAAGCTATACAATTCAGTCCAAGAATCAAGCTAAGAAGTGCTCATCATTAAAGCTCGACAGCTAGCTCGACAGCTGCATCTATCGAGCTTTAGGAAGCTATTTTCAGCTCCGTGGCTCGACAGCTACTTAACAACGCCTCGACACCTCTATCTATCGATGTTTAAGAAAAACAAATTTTCAGTTCTGTTTTGATTCCAATCCGTGGTATGTCTTTGGGCATTTTGTTCTCATAATCCTAGACACATAAAAGGATTATTTTAAAGGCCGTCAAAGTAAGTACAAGTTGTACAAGCATTGAGCAAAGTCTGTTCAAACAATTTGTGACCAGAGACAAAGTTTGCCCTAGTTCATCTCTTTGTGAAGAAGCTGTTGCGTCCTTGCACCGTAGGGTTTTGTAACCAAGCATCTTCTTGATCTTCATTGTGAGAATAAACTGAAGAACTTTGTAGCCAACATCTTTCTCAAGTTGGTGATTGAAGTCGCATATTGGGATCCACGCAACTAGTTAGTCACGTACTAGGAGCCGTGCATTGAAAAGGAGAGATTATCACTACAGAACAAGTCCAATTGTCTATTGGGGTAAGGGTTCAACCGTAGGTTGGTATAAGGTACTAGGATTCCTTTACTTGTAACCACTTGTTGTGATAATAGTAGACTCTCGGGAGTGGTGACCTTAAAATCACCCGGTGGGTTTTTACCTTGGAGGTTTTCCCCATTCGTAAACAAATTACCATGTGAATTTATTTTTTCATTGCACTTTAGTTTATTGGTGATTTATTTGTGTTACCACGCGTTTGCATGTTAAATTGATTAATTAATTATACTTGGTTAATTAATCAATTAATCCATCACAAGGGATCAATACGTTTTTGGCCTATCATTATTCAACGGAGTTCCAAACTCTCTCATCAATAGATTTTAGGAATGCTTTCATTCTTACTTTCCAATAGGCATAATTATTCCCATCAAAGTGAGGTGGGATCACAAGAGAGTGACTGTATTCCATGACAACAGGGGTCAAGGATCAACTCTTAGATCAAAAGATCAAAACACTAGAGCTAACTAGCTTTGATACCACTTGTACATTTTTAGACCCTATAAACACAACCAGATTAACCTAGTTATTTAGCTAAGTGATTAACTTAAGAAAATTATGCAGATCTAGGTTAACACAAATAAATCATATCATTGTAGAGTGCAGAAAATAAAGAACACAACAATATGATAGCTCAGGAAAACCAAACCAGTAAAAAAATCTTGGGAGGATTTAACCTAGCTATCCTCAAGATAAAACTGAATCCACTATGAAAGAATTGAAGTTTACATAATAGCGACCTAGATCACTAAGATCCTATTGCTACCTCGAGTAGGAAACTTATTACCACGACCACGTGATAGCTTCGAGTCCACAGACTACTTCTTTCTTGAATTCCTAGCAAGCACAAGCACTTCCGTTTGTATATCTTTAAGCTCTTAAATTTGCAACTGAATTAATCACCAAGCTCTTAACATCAATCTAGATCTTGATAACCCTAAGTGTATGTGAAGGTAAGTACCTCTAGATCTCACAAAAGATCCACACATACAACATAAAGAGCATCCTTAAAATGTGGCAAGGGTTTTCCCTTTTGTACCTAGGGCAAAACATAAAACTCTACACGTAAAACGGGCTTGGGCTGAGTTGAAAAATTCTGTAGAAAAACAATCTACATGAGCTTCAATCGATTAAGTCTAATTTTTGATCGATCAAGCCAGACAGATTTACACAATAAATCTTGTAGTACACTCGATTCCAACTTTACAACTTAAACGTACTTTGAGCAAGTCTAAAACAAGACTAGATGTTTTGATCATGATTTGCCAATATTACAAATTGAAGTTCTAATACATTTGAATGCGTTGTTCAGTCCAGTCACATATGAGGATTTCAAGAAGATATCCTCCACTGAAACTGCAAAGGAAGCATGGATTATCCTCCAGACAACCTATGAAGGAACAAAAGCTGTCAAGGGTTCAAAGCTTTAGAGGCTCACTAGAAGCTTCGGAGAGATAAAAATGGAAGAGGATGAGTCATTTGATGAGTTCTATGCAAAACTTAAGGACATAGTGAACTCTGCCTTTAATCTTGGAGAAACTATCCTAGAACCCAACATTGTGAGGAAGATGCTCAGATTTCTGCCCGAAAGATTTCATGCCAAGATCACTATGACTGACGAATCAAAGGATATTGACAAAATTCCTTTAACAGAGCTAGTTGGAAATCTATAAACCTATGAGTTGGGTTTGTCTAGAATTAGGAAGTTTAGCAAGAGTAGAAGCATGGTAAAGGCCAAGAACAGTGATACTAATGAGTCTTCTGATGATGAAGACTCTAAGATGAAGTCCTACATCACCCGGCAATTCAAGAAGTTTATGAAAAATGCCAATGGGAAAGGCTTTAACAAGGACCGTAGGCAACCCAGTTCGTCTCAATTCAAGGGCCAAGACAAAGGGAAGATGGATGCTAAGGATGGTGGTCAGTACATTGTTCCTACAGGACCTAAGTGCTTTTGGTGCCAAGGCTTCAGACATATGAAATAGGAGTGCCCAACATATCTCAAGACAATTGGGAAAAGTAAGGCACTTGCTGTTACGCTAAGTGACACCGAGCCTGAAGATGATTCAGACAATGAGGATGGCGAAATTTTGAATGCCTTCACTGCCACTGTTAATCCTACTGAAGGGATTGTTGGAGATGTGGATGAAGAAGAGGAATTGGTGGAATCCAAGTTTGAGAAGATGGATGATCGAGATGACATTCATATAGCCTATGCTAAGCTATACAAGGTCTCAGAAAAGCACAAGAAGCTGTAGAGATTGACCACCAAGAAGCTTAGTGATGTGGAGCTTAAATGTGAAGAGCTTTCCACAATGTTTGATGAAGCAAATCAAATTATTGGACTACTAAGGTTTGAAAATAACTTCTTGGCTGAGAAGACTAAGAAGCTTGAGGCAGAATTGTTTTAAGTTAGACTTCAACTGGAAAGGACTTCAAGCGCTAAGTTCGATGAGATGTTCAGTATTTAGAAATCTACTTCAGATCGAACAGGTCTAGGGTATGATTTCTCTTCCTCTAATATTTCTTCTTCAAGTACTACTGTTTTTGTTTCTCCTAGCAATAATGTTGAAATTGAGAACTCTAATGTTAAAACTGAAATAGCTAGTAAGAACTCAGACAATGGAAAATCTATCTTAGGAGCCACCCCTAAGCAGGATAAGAAGGAAGTTAAAAACCCTAGGGCTAAGAAGGCTAACTTTCAAAGACCCAAACAAAAGAAGTAGCATCTTTGTCATCATTGTGGAGCAGCTAGTCATACTCGACTGAATTGCTATAAATGGTTAGCCACTCAAAATAACAACATGTTGGCGTCAGGAAACTAGGATCAGTTTCCGTCCTCGTTTGCTCTTCTTGGAGATCTTCTTAAAGCCCTTATGTTCCTTTCGAACTTGAACAGTATAAATTCCTCCTCCTCACTGCCAATTCAAGGGTTTGCAAATAGGAAAGGTTCTTCCAAAGAATGGAAGGAAAATGGTTCCAAGTGATTTAATCACTCTTTCTCTCTCTCAATCTATTTTTGTTTTTACTTTACTTATGTGCTTTGCATTTTTGTTTTGAGTCAGTCTAGTTTTATGCATTGCCTTGTTTTGTTTTACATGTTTTTAGTTGTTTTGTTTTAGTTCTAGTTTTTTTTTTTTTTTTTTTATTTTATAAATTGAAAATTTCAAAAAAATACAAAAACAATGGATGTTTGTGTACGTTGGTTCTTGTGAACCTTAAAATGGCCATTGAAATAGAGTTTTCTAAACTTTGTATCTTTTGTAGCTTAGATGAGCATATTTATGCACAACTAAGCAAGTGAGCTTTGTGGCTCTTTGTTTGTGATGGATTAGGTTAAGTGATCTCTTGTACTTAACACTTGTATCACTCTTTTTGATAGGAAGGACTTAAAAATCCTAAGAGAAAGGCATAAATAACCATCTCACCACTGTTACTCGCCAATCATAAAATGACATCTGTATGCTTCGGCATAGTAAAAGTGCAATGTCAATGACATATGTATGCTTCGACATAGCAAAAGTGCAATGTCAAGAGGCTTAACATAATTGGGTATTTCTTCTTTCTTTTTTATATACCCATGCATGGTTTGCTCAATAAAAGAAAATATGTAAAGAAATAAAAGCAAAAAGAACAAAATGTTTTAAAATATGATTGCAAGCATGTTTTCTATGAGATGTGGGAGTTATAGGATGTACCTCAAAGGTGATAGTTCCCATCAAACAATTATGATTATGTGCGAGTTAAAGTGATTTTCTCATATCTCAAATCGTCATAACAATCAGACACTTATGTAATCTTGCAATGTTTTTTTCACACACAACACGCTATATTCTTTGCTAGTTTTGATACATGTGTAGGTTTAATGTGATTTGACCATCACAAGGTTTACATGCTTTGATGTATACTTACTAAGCTGTCTTAACTTGTTTTCAAAATAAAATTGGTTAAACTTGTTAGTGTGTGTGTGTGTATTTTGGGATTTATATCCTTAACTTTTTTTGTGTTAAGAGATGTTTTTGAGAGGTTAACATATTTTTTGGATCTTTGGTTGAGTTGCATGCTTGATTGCATTCATATTTGTGTTTTTTTCTCCCTGAAAAACTGTTTTTAAAGCATCTTGATACCTCCTCGATACCTCTCAATACCTGGCTTATCTGTCGAGATCTTCTGTTGCATCTTATCGCACTCTCGATAGCTTCTCGACAGCTAGTGGATCGATCGAGAACTCTCTTGGCCTTTCGATAGCCTTTCGACATTTGGTAGATTGATCAAGCTTCTTCTGTGTGTCTGATATTGTGTTCCCCGACACCTCCTCGATAGCTTTATCTGTTGACACCTATTTTGCTCGACACCTATCTTAATACCCCTCGACACCTCATTTGTTGAGCTTTACTGAGGTTCTATAAATAGGTTCTTTGCGATTTGGACTTCATTTCTCTCGACCTCTCTCTCTCGATAGCATTGTCTCCTCCCTTTCCCTTTTCACTTTCTCTCACTCAAATTCTCTCCTCAAGGTTTCTTTAAGCTTTTTCAAGTTTTTCTTCCCTTAGTAAGCTTCTTATCTTTCATTCTACATGCATTTCATGTTTTTGAAACCTAGGTTTTTGAGTTTTTGAAATTTTTTGGGGTTTTTCAAAATTGTTGAGTTTTTGTGAAAAGTTGGGATGGGTTTTTGCTTAGATGAGTTTTCAAATCTCATACATTGTATCACATAAGCAAAATAACTGTATTTACATGCATTTAGATGTGTGTTCTTTATTCAGTTCCGTGATAAGAAAGCCCAATAGGACTTCTCGGAGAACTTTTCTAAATAAGGTATTCATTTAGAACGCCGAGTTATTTTGTTGGATTTTGCCGACACTGACCTTCCCAATGTCATTCACAAATGGGAATGGAGTCATTATGTGACGTCTCTGTCACATGTCCTTCTGTGCTAATCCAGGATTTTTACTCTAACATGCATGGAACTGATACTTCAGTACCTCTCTTTCATACTCGTGTTCGAGGTACGCGTATAGTAGTTACACCGGAGTTGGTATCCAATGTACTTCGTGTTCCAAGGGTTGCACATCCTGACTACCCCGGTTATGAGTGTCTACGAACTATGTCCAAAGACGAGATGATTTCTGCTTTTTGTGAGCACCCAGCTGATTGGGGTGAGCGTCAGTTTACATCATGTTGGCTTTTTGCTAAAGGTCTTAGATTCTTGAACATGGTGATGACTTTTGTGTTGAATCCTCTCTCTCACTATAACTCTATCACAGAGCCTCGTGCTCGATTTTTGTTGTCCCTTCTTGAGGATCTTTCCATATATTTTCCCTCACATTTTATCATCTCTATCATAGATGTGTATAGGGATACGATGACTCATGATAAGCTCATCTTTCCTTCTGCTATCACGAGGATCTTACGCCATTTTTCTGTTCCTTTTCCCTCATCCGGCCCCTTCTCTGTTATGTGTACCATTGACTACGCTACTGTTAAACAGAGCGAGGCGCAGTTTCGTTCGAGGCGGTTTAGTTCGGCAGCTCCTCCCTCTCCTTCAACTCCTACTTCAACAGGAGGTGTGACTTTGGATGTAATCATGGCACAGCTTCAGCGCATGGATGCTCGCCTTGATACACTTACTACTGAGTTGTATCAGGTGAACACTCGTGTTGGCCATATTGCTAGATGGCAGGCTTGCCTTGGTGATTTTGTGGAGTCTCCCTCTCCTCCTCTAGAGGCATCCGAGGCATTCGCTAATGATGGTTCCGACAACGATGATGATGATGAGGATGATATTAGCTCTTCCAGTTTTAATGAGATGTCTACTTGACATTCACACCCTTTGTCCCTCGTGATAAAAATGGGGAGTAGTTTTGGATATGAGAGTAGTCATTCTTAAAGGGAGAGTTTGTACATAGGAGATTCATGATATGGGGAGAGTTTGTTTTGTTTTGAAGGATGGTGTGAGGATTTCATGTATCTTTTCTTTCTTTTATTTCTTGTTGGAGATACATTGTTCTTGTACCTAGATCTTGTGATCATTTTTACATACATGATGCTTATCTTAGATATATATGTGATGATGTATGTTTTACTCACCTATCTTTTCATGTGTTGTTTCTTTTCTCTCTTTATACACATGTTTCTTAATTTGTATGCAATCTATTATTTCTGTTTCACACTAAGATACCTTGATAAATTTTGTTTTAAGTGTTTCGAAAATACAAGTTGTCAAAGTCTACTTGTCATGGACTCTTTTCTTGCAAAGTTTTTCAAGAGTTTATGTTATGATAGATTTTATTGTTTTCAACAAGTGAGTATGAGTTGAGTAGTTTATGACTTCTCTCATATGTTCATTTGTTTGTTGTGGTTTTGTCACGAATTGCTAAAAGGGGAGATTGTTAGGACATATATGGTTCACTTGCTTAGAACATATGTCATTTTTTTATGTAATTAGCTAATCCTTTGACAAAACACGCTTTGCTTGTATTTGGGTAGATCTAGAATATTTTTAATACTTCAAGAAACCTTGTTTCAAAATCAAGTGTTAAAGCTATACAAGTCTGTTCAAGAATCAAGCTGAGAAGTGCTCATCATTAAAGCTCGACAGCTGGCTCAACCGTTGTATCTATCGAGCTTTAAGAAGCTGTTTTCAGCTCCGTGGCTTGATAGCTGCTCGACAGCACCTTAACACCTTTATCTATCGAGGTTTAAGAAAAACAGATTTTCAGTTCTGTTTTGATTCCAATTCGTGGATATGTCTTTAGGCATTCTGTTCTCATAACTCTAGACATATAAAAGGATTATTTGAAGGACCGTCAAAGTAAGCACAAGTTGCACAAGCATTGAGCAAAGTCTGTTCATGCAATTTATGACCAAAGACAAAGTTTGCCCTAGCTCATCTCTTTGTGAAAAAGCTATTGTGTCTTTGCACTCTAGGGTTTTGTAACCAAGCATCTTCTTAATCTTCATTATGAGGATGAACTGAAGAACTTTGCAGCCAACATCTTTCTCAAGTTGTTGATTGAAGTCGCGTACTAGAATCTGCGCATCTGGTTAGTCACGTACTAGGAGCTATGTATTGAAAAAGAGAGAATGTCACTACAGAACAATTCCAATTGGGTATTGGGGTAAGGGTTCAACTGTAGGTTGGTATAAGGTACTGGGATTCCTCTATTTGTAACCCCTTGTTGTGATAATAGTGGATTCTCGGGAGTGGTGACCTTAAAATCACCTGGTGGGGTTTTTGCCTTGAAGGTTTTCCCCACTTGTAAACAAATCATCGTGTTAGTTTATTTTTTCACTGCACTTTAGTTTATTGGTGATTTATTTGTGCTACCATGTGTTTGCATGTTAAATTGATTAATTAATTACACTTGGCTAATTAATCAATTAATCCATTGCAAGGGGACAATACGTTTTTGGCCTATCATTATTCAACGGAGTTCCAAACTCTCTCATCAATAGATTTTAGGAATGCTTTCATCCTTACTTTCCAATAAGCATAATCATTCCCATCAAAGTGAGGTGGGATCACAAGAGAGTGACCATATTCCATGACAACAGGGGTCAAGGATCAACTCTTAGATCAAAAGATCAAAACACTAGAGCTATCCAGCATTGATACCACTTGTACGTTTTTAGACGCCATAAACAAAACCAGATTAACCTAGTTATTTAGCTAAGTGATTAACTTAAGTAAATTATACAGATCTAGGTTAACACATATAAATCATATCATTGTAAAGTGCAGAAAATAAAGAACACAACAATATGATAACCTAGGAAAACCAAACTGGTGAAAAAACTTGGGGAGGATTTAACCTCGCTATCCTCAAGGTAAAACTGAATCCACTATGTAATAATTGAAGTTTACACAATAGTGACCTAGATCACTAAGATCCAATTGCTACCTCGAGTAGGAAACTTACTACTACGACCACGTTATAGCTTCGAGTCCACGGACTACTACTTTCTTGAATTCCCAGCAAGTACAAGCAATCCCGCCTGTATATCTTTAAGCTCTTGAATCTACAACTGAATTGATCACCAAGCTCTTGACATCAATCTAGATCTTGATAACTCTGAGTGTATGTGAAGGCAAACACCTCTAGATCTCACAAAAGATTCACACACACAACATAAAGAGCATCCCTAAAACGTGGCAAGGGTTTTCACTTTTGTACCTAGGGCAAAACATAAAACCCTACACGTAAAACGGGCTTGGGTTGAGTTAGAAAATTCTGCAGAAAAATAATCTACATGAGCTTCAATCGATCGAGTCTAATTTTCGATTGATCGAGCTAGACAGATTTACACTAAATCTTGCAGTACACTCGATTCCAACTTTACAACTTAAATATACTTTGAGCAAGTCTAAAACAAGACTAAACGTTTTGATCATGATTTTGCCAACGTTACAAATTGAAGTTCTAATACATTTAAACCTTAAGTCTTAGAACCCAACAAGATTCACCATGGATATTACTTTTTTTACATAATACTAACAATTTGTCACATAAACATATGTTAAAAGTTTTGTCAACTTTTCTGTTTCTATATATTCTTTCTAACTCAAAATAGTATATACCCCTTATCAACAACCTTCCAAAATCTGGTTTAATATAATTGTAATTAAATATGGGAACTCACTATTTCACTTGGAAACATAGAGGATCCTTATATATATACTAAGAAGTTGGTTGGAAAAGGTTCATTATTGAATGATGAATGAGTGACTTAAAATATATATACTAAGAAGTTGGTAGACAAATGTTCATTAATGAATGAGTGACTCACCATTACTTTTATAAAAGTAAAACATGGTAGTTGCCTAGTGGCTCTGGTCCTATCAAAATGGTAGAGCATCCATGTCCCTTTTCAAACAGCATAAACATATGGGTCATGTGAGTCACACATACTGGCATTATTAATTGGGTTTCATTAATGTATGCATTTAGGGTATACATTAACAATCTTTATGCATGCGCTCACGCATGTGCTTAAGGGCTCTACTATTTTTTTTAGAGATTAAAAATTTCATTCATCATAATTTGCGATTGTTTCATTCTTCAAATGCAAAAATACCTAGAGGTGTGATGAGATTCATATTAAAAAATTATTTCACCCACAAATGCATAATTTCACTACACCTTTAGATGCTTTTGTGATTGAAGAATGGAACAATCAAGAATTATAATGAATGAAATTTATTAACCTTTTAAAAAAAATAGAACAGCCTATAAGCACGCGCATGACAGCATGCTTAGAAGCCAATTTTAAAAAGCTAATACGTTTTATTTATTTATCTTAATTCAAAATTGCTGTATTTTTTCATTCATTGAAAAACATAGGGTTGTGATGAGATTTAGTGTTTTAGGATGCAAAATGCAAATGTTTTGCATTTCCGAATGGGGAGGGGAATGCTTTAACTCAAAAATCAATCTCCTTTATTTCAATCCATCATTATTCGAAGGAACTTTTGGGATGTTGTTTGGTTGCTTACAACCACATTTAAAAAAAATAATAATAATACATACCAAAAATATAATCATAATCAGTATTCACCAAAGGTGGGGATATTTATTTTGACGTCAAGACATTGAATCACAAAATAAAACATACAAAAAAGTGATTATGTTAAGATTATTAAAAATAAGTAAAAGAGATAAAGATAGGGATCAAAATACAATAACTTATATAAAAGTATATTCTTTATGAAAAAGTTAAAAAGTTCTTATTCAAAATAACATCATTGTTTGACAAGTAACTCAGATAGCAATGCTACTCCATACTCAAATAATTTCATAATAATTATATTAGTAAATTTTCTAGTTTATTTGGTTTCACCATGGATAATACTTTTTTTACATAATACTAATAATCTATCACATCAACATATGTTAAAAGTTTTGTCAGCTTTTTTGTTTCTATATATTCTTTCTAACTCAAAATAGTCTATACCCCTTATCAACAACCTTCCAAAATCTAGGTTAATTTAATTGTAATTAAATATGGGAACTCACCATTTCACTTGGAATCAAAAAGGACCCTTATATATATATATACTAAGAAGTTGGTAGGAAAAGGTTCATTATTGAATCATGAATGAGTGACTTAAAATATATATACTAAGAAGTTGGTAGACAAAGGTTCATTAATGAATGAGTGACTCACCATTACTTTTATAAAAGTAAAACATGGTAGTTGCCTAGTGGCTCCGGTCATATCAAAATGGTAGGGCATCCGGGTCCTTTTTCAAACAGCATAAACATATGAGTCATGTGAATCACGCATTACATATTGGGATTATTAATTGGGTTTTATTAATGTATGCCCTTAGGGCATACATTAACAATCTTTATTGACAGGCCACAAACGCGTTGACCCCTTGTGATAAATTACGTTGATTAATTAGCCAAGTTATTAATTAATCAATTTAACATGCAATATCACGTGGTAGCACAAACAAATCACCAAAACTAAGTTATGCAGCGGAAAATAAATGACACGGTGATTTGTTTACGAATGGGGAAAACCTTACAGCAAAAACCCCACCGGGTGATTTAAGATCACCACTCCCGAAACTCCACTATTATCACAACAAGCAGTTACAAGCAAGGAATCCCAAGTACCTCACCAACCTACAGTTGAACTCTTACCCCAATACCCAATTGGACTTGTTCTGTAGTGACAGTTTCTCCTTTCAATGCATGGCTCCCAAGTACGTGACTAACCAGATGCGCGGATCCCAGTACGCGACTTCAAATACCAACTAGAGAGAGAGAGAGAGTTGGCTGCAAAGTTCTTCAAATCATCAAGGATGAACTAGGGCACGAACTTTGTCTGTCAGATCACAAATTGCATGAACAACAAGTTCTCAATGAATGTGCAACTTGTATCTTGTGATCTCTTGCTTGACGGCCCTTAAAATAATCCTTTTATATGTCTAGGGTTAGGAGAAAAGAAGTCCCAAAGACACACTCACGGATTAGACTTGAAACAGACCTGGAAATCTGTTTTCTTTAATTCTCGACAGATAGAGGTGTCGAGAGGTGTCGAGACAGCTGTCGAGGCTCGGGCAAAACAGCTCCTTTAAAGCTCGATAGATGTATCTGTCGAGGTATGTGTCGAGCTTTAAAAACCTGCACTTCCTTGCTTGTTTCTTGGACAGACTTTGACGGCTTCAACACTTAACCTTGAACCACTGTTTCTTGAAGTGTTAAACTCATCCTAAATCTACCCAATTACAAGTAAAGTGCATTTTGTCTAAGGATAAGCCAATTACATAAAATAGTGACATATGTTCATAGACTTGAACTACATATGTCCTAACAATCTCCCCCTTTGGCAATCCGTGACAAAACCACAACATACAAATGAAGATATGAGAGAAGTCATAAATCACTCAACTCATATTCACTTGTTACATACAGTAAAATCTATCCTAACACAAACTCTTGAAAAACTTTGCGAGAAGAGAGTTCATGGCAAGAAGACTTTGACAACCTGTATTTCTGAAACACTTATAAACAAAACACATCAAGGCATCTTTGTGTGAAACAGAAATAATAGATTGCATACAAGTAAAGAAGCATGTGTATAAAGATAGAAAAGAAACAACACATGAAAGGTAGGTGAAAGAAAAACATACATCATCATAAATAGGAAGAGAATAAATACAATGTATGTCAATACATGATCAATGTATCTCTAAAAGAAAGAAAAAAATACATAGATCACCTCACTACATCCCTCAATCCACACTCCCCCTAACAAAAATGTCCTATGTCCTATGCTAACACTCCCCCTAAGTATGACTACTCTCATACAAAACTACTCCCCCTTTTTGTCACGAGTGACAAAGGGTAGAGTGTCAAGTAGACATCTCATCCGAAGAGCTCGCATCTCCATCATCATCATCGTCGGAAGCATCATCATCATCGCCATCATCATCAGCCTCGGTCTCAGACGACGCATGAGGTGGCGGAGGAGTAGCCTCTGGAGCAAAGCTGCCCATGGTCGCCTGTCGCCTGGCGATGCGACCAACACGGACGTTCACCTGATACAACTCCGTGGAGAGTGTATCTAGGCGAGCATCCATGCGCTGTAGCTGCGCCATGATGTCTCCCAAGCTGACATCGCTCGAAGAAGTAGAAGCAGATGCTCGAGCGGATCTAGAGGTGGCCGGACGGGTGGAAGGAGTGGCACCATCTGTCTGTCGCGATCTAAACTGTGCCTCGCTACGTTTTACGGTAGCGGCGTCTATGGCGGACATGACATGGTAAGGATCGGACGAAGGGAATGGGATGGAAAAACGACTCAGAATCCTCGTGATAGCGGAAGGGAAAATGAGCTTATCACGGGTGGCCGTATCTCTATAGACATCGATAATGGAAAAGATGAAGTGTGAAGGAAAGTCTATAGAGAGATCCTCAAGGAGGGACAACAAAAATCGAGCGCGAGGCTCTGTGATAGAGTTATAGTGAGACAGTGGGTGCAAAACAAAGGTCATCACCATGTTAAGGAAACGAGGACCTTTAGCAAAAGGTCAACATGGTGTGTACATGTGATCTCCCCAAGAAGTAGGACGCTCACAGAACGCAGAGATCATCTCGTCTTTGGACACAGTCCAGAGACGCTCACAGCTAGGGTAATCAGGATGATCCACCCTAGGTACATGAACAACCTCAGAGACCAGCTCTGGGGTGACACAGAAGCGCGTACCTCAGACGCAAGAGTAAAAATGAGGTACTGAAGAATCTATCCCGTGGATGTTGGAGTAAAACTTCTGAATCAACACGAGAGGACAAGTGACCGGGACGTCACACAGTGACTCCCATCCCCGAGTGTGAATGACATCGGGAAGGTCGGTGTCGGCAAAATCTGCCAGGACTACGTGGCGTTTCGAATGAACTCCGCGTTTAGAAAAGTTCTCCGAGTAGTCCTTGTGGGCCTTCTCATCACGGAACCGGACAGAAAGAGGGGTAGAGTCAGAGGAAGACTGTCCCTTAGAACACAAAGGGTTCTGGGACGGAGTGGATTTACGCTTAGGTGCCATAGACACAGCTAACGCAACCATAGAAAGGGGGGGAGAAAGAAACACACAGAAAAGTCCTAAACAGTTCAATATTGGTAGAATAATATTGAAATGAAAAGAACGTATGCATGGAGAATGCATGAGCATGTGACATGCAACATAAAAACATCATGGGCTCAGCCCAATCCAAACCTAACAGCACACAATAGATAGGCACACATCTAAATGCATGAAAATACAATTAGAATGCTAATGTGATGCAATGCATGTGATTTTGAAGATCAAAACTAGAAAAACAACCCAAAAATTTCATGAAAACCCCAACAATTTTGAAAACTCCCAAAAATTTTCAAAAACACAAAACCTAGGGTTTTAAAACAATGAAATGCAAGAAAAAGAGTGATAAAGTGCTTACCAAGAGATGAATATCGTAAAGAAACTCTTGAGAAAGCCTTGGGAGAAGGTTTGGAGGGAAAAGGAAGAGATTTTGAGAGAGAACAGTGAGTTTCGAGCGAGAGAGATCGAGCAAGTGAGAAGAAAAATCGCGACTGCTCTATGTATAGCTTCTCATTAAATCTCGACAGATGATGCTATCGAGAGGTGTCGAGACTGCTGTCGAGGGCATGTGTCGAGAAATACACACGGACAGATGAAGCTATCGAGATCAGCTATCGAGATCAGCTATCGAGGAAGAAGAATAAACAAGAAGGAACCTCGATCGATCCAGCAGTTATCGAGAAGCTATCGAGCAAACAGAAAGTTTCTCGATCGATCCAGAAGGTGTCGAGGTATCTGTCGAGACTGCGATAAGAAAGAGTCTAAGGATCTCGACAGATAGCTCATGTGTCGAGAGGTATCGAGGAGGTGTCGAGATGCCTTTAAAAGTAGTTTTTCAAAAGAAGAAAAACACAGACATGAATGCAATCATGCATGTAACTCAACCAAAGATACAACCAACACATTAAGCTCTCAAACTAATCTCTCAACAAAAATTTTGATGCACATGTATCTCAAAACACGCACACACACACTAAACAAGTCTAACCAATTTTATGTTTCAAAAACAATTTATGACAGTTTAGTGAGCATACATTAACGCATGCAAGCTTTGTGATGGCCAAATCACATTGTACCTGCACATGTATCAAGAATAGCAAAGAATATTGAGTGTTGTGTGTAAAAACATCGCAAGATTGCATATGTGTCTCAATGTTATGACGATTTGAGATATGAGAAAATCACTTTAACTCACACACAATCATAACTGTTTGATGGGGACTATCACCTTCGAGGTACATCCTATAACTCCCACATCTCCTAGAAAACACGCTTGCAACCATATTTTAAAGCATTTTTGATCTTTTTGCTTTTTATTTCTTTGCATATTTTCTTTTTAACAAGCATATCATGCATGGGCATACAAGAGAAAGAAAAGAAATACCCAATGATGTTAAGCTTTTGACACTGCACTTTTGCTATGCCGAAGCATACAGGTGTCATTGACATTGCACTTTTGCTATGCCGAAGCATACAGATGTCTTATTATGATTGGCGAGTAACAGTGGTGAGATGGTTATTTATGCCTTTCTCTTAGGATTTTCTAGTTCAACCTGTCAAAAAGAGTGATACGAGTGTTAAGAAGAAGAGATCACTTAACCTTACTCATCACAAACAAAGAGCTACAGAGCTCACTTGCTTAGTTGTGTAGAAGAATGCTCATCTAAGCTACAGGTGATACAAAGTTTAGAAAACTCTGTTTCAATGGCCATTTCAAAAGTCCACATGAACTAATGCACACAAACACACACTGTTTTTGTATTTTTCAATTTTTTCAATTTTTTTTATTTTTATTAGAAAAGCAAAAATAAAACACAAAACTGAAAACACACAAACAAACACATGTAAAGCAAAACAATGCATAAAACTAGACTGACTCAAAACAGTAAAGAAACACACAAGTAATGCAACACACAAAAACAGGAGAGAGAAGAAGAAGTGACTGAAATTACTTAGATCCCTTTGCCTTCCACACTTTGAAAGATCCTTTCCTTTTGGTCGATTCTTGAACCGGTGAAGAGGGAGAAGAATATGAACCGTTCAAGTTCGAAAGGAACATGAGGGCTTTAAGAATGTCTCCAAGAGGAGCGAGAGAAGACTGAAGCTGATTCTGACTCCCAGATGCTATTGTGCCATTGCTCTGTTGAGTGGCACGCCACTTGTAGCAATTAGGTCGAGTGTGACCGGCAGCACCACAATGATAACAGAGATGCGGCTTCTTCTGTTTGGCCTTTTGAGAGTTAGCCTTCTTATTCCTAGGGTTTCTAGCTTCCCTTTTCTCAATTTTAGGGGGTGCTCCTAGAATGGACTTGCCCTTGTCTACGTTCTCACTAGCTAATTCAGATTTAACATTCTTTTCTTCATTTTCAATGTTATTAGCAGGTGGAACAAACACAGTAGTACTAGAAGTAGAAGTATTAGAGAGAGAGAATTCATACCCCAATCCAGTACGATCTGAAGAATATCTCTGAGCACTCAGCATCTCATCCAGTTTAGCACTTGACGTCCTCTCTAGTTGTGCTCTAACTTGAAACAGCTCCGCTTCAAGCTTCTTGGTCCTCTCAACCAAGAGATTATTTTCGAACCTCAGTGCTCCAATGGTTTGATTCGCTTCATCGACCTTTGTGGATAGCTCCTCATGGTTGAGTTCCACATCACTGAGCTTCTTGATGGCCAGCCTATAGAGCTTCTCATGTTTCTCAGAAAGCTTGTATAGCTTCTCATAGGCGGTATGGATATCATCTTGATCATCCATAATCTCAATCTTGGAGTCCACCAACTCCTCTTCTTCATCCACTTTCTCGGTAACCCCATCAGTAGGATTAACAGTGGCAGTGAAGGCGTTTAAGATTCCGTCGTCTTCATCCTCAGAATCGTCCTCGGGCTCTGTGTCGCTTAAGGTAACAGCAAGTGCCTTGCTCTTCCCTATGCTCTTGAGGTACGTAGGACACTCTTGTTTCATGTGTCCGAAGCCTTAACACCCAAAACATGTTGGCCCAGCAGGAACAGTGTACTGACCGCCATCCTTGACATCCTTCTTCCCTTTATCCGGATTCTTAAATTGTGAAGAACTGGATTGTCTACGGTCTTTGTTGAAGCCCTTTCCGTTGGCATTCTTCATAAACTTCTTGAATTGCCTTGTGATGTAGGACTTCATCTTGGAATCTTCATCATCTGACGAGTCATCCGTATCACTGCTCTTGGCCTTTAGTGCCAAACTCTTGCCCTTGCTTGACTTGCCCAACCTAGTCAGCCCTAACTCATAGGTTTGCAAGTTTCCAACCAGCTCAGTCAAAGGAATTCTATCAATGTCCTTTGATTCTTCGATCGCCGTGATCTTGGCATGGAATCTCTCGGGCAGCGATCTAAGCAGCTTCCTTACTATCTTGGGTTCAGGGATGGTCTCCCCAAGATTGAAGGCTGAGTTCACTATATCCTTGAGCTTGGCATAGAACTCATCAAACGACTCATCCTCCTCCATCTTAATTTCTTCAAAGCGTGTGGTGAGCCTCTGCAGCTTTGAATCTTTAACAGCCTTGGTGCCCTCATAGGTTGTCTGGAGGATGGTCCATGCTTCCTTAGCAGTTTCAGTTGAGGAAATTTTCTTGAACTCCTCATTGGTGGCTGCACTGAATAGGGCATTCAATGCTCTTCTGTTGAAGTTGGCCGCCTTGATCTTAGCTTCATCCCAGTCGGCTGGCGCTTCTGTAGGCTTGGTCCAGCCTATCTCCACAGCTTGCCACACTTTCTCATCTAAAGACTGCAAGAAAGCTCACATGCGTACTTTTCAGTATGCATAGTTAGTGCCATCAAATAAAGGAGGAATGATTAGAGATTGTCCTCTATCCATGACAGCAGGGGTCAATGGATCACACACAATAGATTAAGCCCTAATCAGAGTGTGCTTGCTCTGATACCACTTGACAGGCCACAAACGCGTTGACCCCTTGTGATAAATTACGTTGATTAATTAGCCAAGTTATTAATTAATCAATTTAACATGCAATATCACGTGGTAGCACAAACAAATCACCAAAACTAAGTTATGCAGCGGAAAATAAATGACACGGTGATTTGTTTACGAATGGGGAAAACCTTACGGCAAAAACCCCACCAGGTGATTTAAGGTCACCACTTCCAAAACTCCACTATTATCACAACAAGCAGTTACAAGCAAGGAATCCCAAGTACCTCACCAACCTACAGTTGAACTCTTACCCCAATACCCAATTGGACTTGTTCTGTAGTGACAGTTTCTCCTTTCAATGCACGGCTCCCAAGTACGTGACTAACCAGATGCGCGGATCCCAGTACGCGACTTCAAATACCAACTAGAGAGAGAGAGAGAGTTGGCTGCAAAGTTCTTCAAATCATCAAGGATGAACTAGGGCACGAACTTTGTCTGTCAGATCACAAATTGCATGAACAACAAGTTCTCAATGAATGTGCAACTTGTATCTTGTGATCTCTTGCTTGACGGCCCTTAAAATAATCCTTTTATATGTCTAGGGTTAGGAGAAAAGAAGTCCCAAAGACACACTCACGGATTAGACTTGAAACAGACCTGGAAATCTGTTTTCTTTAATTCTCGACAGATAGAGGTGTCGAGAGGTGTCGAGACAGCTGTCGAGGCTCGGGCAAAACAGCTCCTTTAAAGCTCGATAGATGTATCTGTCGAGGTATGTGTCGAGCTTTAAAAACCTACACTTCCTTGCTTGTTTCTTGGACAGACTTTGACAGCTTCAACACTTAACCTTGAACCACTGTTTCTTGAAGTGTTAAACTCATCCTAAATCTACCCAATTACAAGTAAAGTGCGTTTTGTCTAAGGATAAGCCAATTACATAAAATAGTGACATATGTTCACAGACTTGAACTACATATGTCCTAACATTTATGCACGTGCTCACGCACATGCTTAAAGGCTCTACTATTTTTTTTTAAAGATTAAAATTTTCATTCATCATAATTCACGATTGTTTCATTCTTCAATCACAAAAATACCTAGAGGTGTGATGAGATTCATATGAAAAAATTATTTCACCCACAAACGGATAATTTCATTACACCTTTAGATGTTTTTGTGATTGAAGAATGGGACAATCGCGAATTATGATGAATGAAATTTATTAACTTTTTAAAAAAATAGAACAACCTCTAAGCACGTGTGTGCTTAGAGGCCAATTTTAAAATGCAAATATGTTTTATTTATTTTTCTTAATTCAAAATTGTTGTATTTTTTCATTCATTGAAAAACATAGGGGTGTGAAGAGATGTAGTGTTTTAGGATGCAAAATGCAAATGTTTTGCATTTTCGAATGGGGAGGGGAATGCTTTAACTCAAAAATCAATCTCCTTTATTTCAATCCGCCATTATTCAAAGAAACTTTTGGGATGTTGTTTGGTTGCTTACAACCACATTTTAAAAAAAATAATAATAATACATACCAAAAATATAATCATAATTAGTATTCACCGACGGTGGGGATATTTATTTTGATGTGAAGACATTGAATCACAAAATAAAACATACAAAAAATTACATGAATCTTTGATATTCAACTGTATAAATTGTTTACCTAGTCAAATATGATAGCTGGTAAAAATTATGTTAAGATTATTAAAAATAAATAAAAGAGATAAAGATATCGATCAAAATACAATAACTTATATAAAAGTATATTCTTTTTGAAAAAGTTAAAAAGTTCTTGTTCAAAATAACATCGTTGTCTGACAGGTAACTCAAATAGCAATTCTACTCCATACTCAAGCATATAGACTACTAAGGGCCCTTTAAACACAATAATAATGATGATGATGATGGTGATAATAATAATAATAATAGTAATAATAATAATAATAAAATAACAATAACAATAACAATAACAATAACAATAACAATAACAATAACAATAACAATAATAATAATAATAATAATAATAACTAGTTGCTAACCCGTGCAAAGATATTGAAAAACATATTTAATCTTCCATTTATTCTATTATATGTCATGTATATATAAGTGTGTTTAGGTCTATTGATAGAGAGCAATCGTTGTGTAGCATACTCCATAAATTAACATTATACTGAAATTAAAAAATAAAAAATAAAAAGAAGAAAAGAGATATAACATGATTTTCAGTTGTAAATCTATAGTTTTATACTATTTTAAACTTTTTTTAAATGATATAATGTGTTTGGAACCAAGTGTGTGTCTGTAAAACATCATATACCTATAATCATAAAAGCAAGCATTTCTCATAGCAAAATGTGAAAAATAACCAACAATTTTTTTACATATGTGGATTAGATTTAAAACAAACTACATATATTCCAAGTTTGATAAGCCAACTCAATGGTAGAAAAATGCTCTTTATAAAATTAGATAGTAACATATTTTACAAAAGGAGGCAATTCTTTGTAACTCTATCTTGCTGCTCATATTTTGCAGTATACAACAAAGTGATTTTCAAAAGAGAAACAAATACTTTTCCCAATGAAGAAAAAATTGGACACAACTGGAGCTTCAGTTTCATAGGAGTATATTGTTCTCAACAAAAAATATTTTGCCAAAAAAAAAAATGAAATCCAAAATATTTTGGGGTTTATGTGATTTGTGACTGGTTGAAACCAAAACAATATGAGCCATACTATAGTATTTCCAACTACCATAATGACTTGTTTTGTGGAAGGTAGTTATTATTGCACCAAGCCTGACCTCTAAATCCTACCCTTATGTTCAATTATAAACTACATCTAATCCTAGCTGGCTTTTATGTTTAGAATTATATGCAAAACTAAATCAATTAGGATCTGGAAATAAATATATAAATTCTAATATAAAGTTAAAATTTTATAAAACAAACATAAATTCTAATATCAAACTCCAAATAAATTATATAACATGCAACAAAGAAACCCAAAAAAGAAAAAAAGAAAAGAAAAGAAACTATAGTAGCTAAATATACAAATAAAATAGTAATTAAAAGACATTGACACGCAGAAATTAATATCTAACACTAAAGAAGCATACCTTGCTCAAAAACTTTTTTTATTTCGATAAGATCAAACCTAGCTCAAAAAACCTTAAATTAAAAGAACACAATTTAAATAAATTAGTAAACCCAATGGCCAAATAAAGAAAACAGGTAAGAGGGAAAATCCTAAAATTATATTTAAAAAAAAATTAAAATCAAATAATGATTCATAGATATAAAACCCAAATCGCCCATATTATAAACCAACCAATCAAATCTTCATTAATTTTGACCCTTTTTTCAAGTAGAGAAACCCCCTGATAGGATTAAAATCAAAAGCACTTTAAATTATCAAGTAGATTATAAAGTTAGCTAAAAAAAAAAAAAACACAAAACCCTTAGTAATAGTTAAAAATTAAGCGAAAATTGAAATTAGTAAATATATCTTTGACTAAAAAAATCAAAACAAGAAGGAGGAAAACATAAATCAGATAATAATTCATATAGATTAAAACCCAAATTGCTCAACAAAAACAACGAATTTTCCCATTATTTAATCAAATGAAAGCAAACCCAAATTATAAATCAATCAGGATTGCCCAAATTTTGATAGCATAAACTCAATAAACCTAAAAACCCTAGAATATGAAACTAAGATAAAAAACCAAAAAACAAAAGGAAAATAATAGAAAGATTCAGAGAGAGAGAGTAGAAACATTGTCGATTTGAAATATTTTTTCCCTTCATGGCCTATGTTTGGTCCACTACCTTTTCTTCTTGTCTAATAACCTAGATATCAAGCCAAATAAATAAAAACAAAAAACAAAATAGAATAGAACAGAACATGAAACTAAAACTAAAACTCATGAGAGCACAAAAGCAAAACCCAGAAACTAAAAAATCCTAATAACAATTCAGGTAGAATTTGATCATCTAGGTTGTTTCCCTAATTTCAACAAAATCCCTAAATTGACAGCAAACCTAATTAAAGACCATAGGATAAGTGATTAGTTGAAGACAATAGAATAAGAGATTAGTTGAAAATTACTGAGAAAGAATGGTCTTAATTATATCAAGGCTAGGTTGGGCTTTGAAAAAGATAGCATCCATCCCTAGCACCATCCTCAAGTTATCAAGAAAAATAAAAGTTACCAACAACTGTCTGGAACCAGAAGATGGAGGGAGATCGGTCTAACAGTAGTGAAGAGGTTCCCTCAAGTTTCTCTCTCCAACGCTCTCTACATCTTATCAGATATCTATCTCTGTGTTTCATGGTCACAAATGCTCTCTATTCTTTATATCTCTCTCTCTAGTCATTTTTAATTTAATATAGAGAAGCAGAGCATCAGGTTTAGGGTTTAGAAAAGTTTTATTATTATCATTTTTTTTAATAATGTGTTGACGTGGAAAATTGTAGAAGCTTCAAAAGCTTCGGTTTTATAATAATAATAATAATAATAATAATTTCTTTTTTATTAGCCTTGAATGCATTGTGTATTAAAAAGTCCTCCACATTTACCATTATTTAATTTTAAATTTGAACAAAACCTATCAATTTATCTACAGGCCAACTAACACACGTTTACACACATAACACACCTCTAGTCTATACCCTTTTTTCTTTTTCTTTTTTTACTAATTGACACAAGACTACTAGGGCAGAGTCCTGTATTCATTTATGGCATTATCACCTTACATCAAGTCATCAACCGATCAATTTTTTTCTCAAAAAAGAGGAAGAAAATACCATCAACCAATTTGTTCCTATGTTAAATTGTTTTTTTCAATTAGTTTTACTTTTCTCATTTCCATTGGTACCTACTGATTTTTAGTTTTTTCTAAAAAAATATTTCCATTGTATTTTTCAGATATATTTTCATTAGTTATCCTTTTAGAGTAATTTACTTTGTATTAGTACTAATTTGTTTAGTTAAGTGATAAATAAATACTTTCTCAAAAAAAAAGTGATAAATAAACGTTTATTTGTAAATATTTAGAGTATAAGGTGATTACATCATTATAAATTTGCAGTCTTGCCTTTGATCAGGTCTCTATTGTTCTATATTTTAAATTTTATTTTAGTTAAATTATAATTTTTTATTATTATAAATTGTGCTTCATTTATTTAGAAATATTTCTTAATTATAAATGTCTACTAGAAAATATTCAAGTAGATATGAAAAAAAAGAAGAGAAAAATTGAAAAATAAACAAAGCACAGCACAAAATTTGGGTGAAATATAACAAATGGATAAGAAATTCATCAAAAGGAGTTACAAGATAATGAAATTATACAACAAAAATATATTAATGAAAATAGTCATAATAATGTTAATCAAAAAGAAATTTTAGCGAACCTTAAATACAAAAACTTAATTAGTAATTTGCATCTCAAAAATCAATAAAAATATATTTAAAATAAAAGGTTAAAAATTAGACAAATGCTATTTAATCAATATTAAAGTGTAAGAACCACTTAAGCCTTAGGCTCCAAAATTTGTTGAGCCAGCCCTAGAGGCATCGATAGGTCTAGTATCAATCTTCTTAGTTTGTGAAAAATATCTTCAAGTAGCATTTTGTATATGTATGTTTACAATTGTTTTTATTTTATTTTTAACTTTGTTATCCCATGGCCTTTAATAGGAAAACTATTTTTATTTTCAAGATATTTTTGATCACCTGTAAGATTTAGAATACTGAGTATGAAAGGTTTGAAATGATGAGCATGAATGATCCCAATTTTTGTCCATGGATGCTTTTGAGGAGACAGTTTGATGTGAGTCTTGAGTATGTATTGAAACCACAACAATGCCCTTGTATAGGGTCATTGTTGGGGATATTACACAAAATAATAATGGAAGAACAAGATTAACATAAGAGACAAATAGAAATAGATAACTTCGAGGCACTATATCATTTTCCTTAGACAATAATTGTCCCCCTCCCCCCCACCACACTTTTATTGCTAAAGGGGTATCGCAAATTTGTCTCCCAGATACAACCAAGATGTTGGGTTCTACAGATAACAATTCTAGAGAATGACCACATGATTTCTTGTGTTTCTCTCAAACTTTCAAGTGAACATAAGCCTCTATTTACACCCGTGGGATTATGTTTCATGAAAAGGCACGTATTTTTTAAGTTAGTTATTTTTCAAATGAACATAAGCCTCTATTCATGAAAAGGCATGTATGTTTCATGAAAAGGCACATATGGAGAGTTAGTTAATTTTTTTTTTTCATAAAAAGGTTAACAAAGTTTGAAACCTCTTTAACCTTTCTGAACAGTCACTAGAAAATTTTGCAGAAAATTCCAGAAAATTCAGATTTTCAAATTTTCACTTAGAAAATTGTAGAACTTGGATTTTCACTTTATGAAACCATATTATCCAAACTCAAATACCATTATTACAACCTATCCTTATATATACCTATATATACAACAATCCCCCACTAGGTTGTAATAATATATGTCTCAATTGATTGATATCCTATCATGCATAATGGAGGGTGTCTTTCAACTTAAACCTTCCTTTAGTGTAATTCCTCAATAAATCAATAGAGTTAATGGTGGCTTGGTGCTTAAACCAAAACTCTTATGTGTTGAAATCGGAAAAAACACACACATGAGAACATCCACAACACATTTAGAAATCCAAGTTGTTAGCACTATTATGGCCTTGTGCTCTACCCGGTTTAGTGAACATGTACAAGAGAAAACTCTTTTACTCTTACTAGAAGCGGTACCACTCCTATGTTCACAAAGGTGAAGTTCCTTCTTATGTCCCTATTACATAGACATTTAAAATTTATGAACTACATTAACAGTTAAAACTCATCCTTCATTTTAGCATAATAGTCTACACTAATCCATCCTGATAAGATACAAATTTAGTGCTCTTATTAACCATGTATCAATAGCTTGTTGTTACCCTTTAAACCTCTTAGATATAATAAGTTCGAGATTGGGTTCCCACTATTGGTGATTCTCTTAAAAGAAGGGTTTTAGTCCCATTCTAATGGATGTTATCCTTACCAAGTCTCGAGACACACTTCGGTAAAGGACCTATTTTATATATAGAATTACGTAGGCAATAGACTAGTTCAACCACATTTGACTTGCCTTACTTATTCTTGTCTTAGACTTTTAAGTCTAAGTTCACTTTGTATACAACTCATGTATCCAACCTTATCCAATTTGTTTCCTTGTCCGTTACCATCATAATCAATGTTTTCAATTTAATTCTATAGTAGAGTAAGAAATACACTTTATTTCTTAAATGCTTACACATAGCACTCCCACATGTAGTGATTATCTAACTAGACATAGATATTATCACTCACATCAATAATAGAATTAAACCTGAATATTCTATATAATAGATATTCATCACAATTAAGTACTTTCTAGTGATCAACCTCAGGTTTTAGAAACTTTGAAAGTCTACATACTGTGTAGGCAATGTCTAGTTTAGTTCCATACATGATATGTAATATGTACTTAATACACTAGCAAACTCGAGTTATGCATCCGCCCTTCCAATAATCTCTTTATTTAATATTGGAATCAAAGTTGATAGGCCAAGAATGTATTGACCCCTTGTGATAAATTAATTGATTAATTACCCAAGTTTATTAATTAATCAAATTAACCTGCAATGTATGTGGCAGCACAAACAAATCACCAACTAAAGTATAATGCAGCAAAAAATAAAGTTGATACGGTGTTTATGAAAGGGAAAAACCTCAAAGGCAAAAACCCCACCGGGTGATTTTAAGGTCACCACTCTTTAGAATCCACTATTATCAAAAAAGTGGTTATAAGTATAGGAATTCTAGTACCTTATACCAACGTACAGTTGAACCCTCACCCCAATACCAAATTAGACTTGTTCTGTAGTGACAATCTCCCCTTGTATTGCACGGCTCCAAGTACATGATTAACCAATTTGATGCACGGTTCCCAATATGTGACTTGATCACTAACTTGAGAAGGATGTTGGTTGCAAAGTTCTTCTGTTCATCACACGATGAAGATCATGAAGTTGCTTGATCACAAAACCTAACGGTGTACAAATATAGCAGCTTCTTCAAGAGAAAGAAGAACTAGGACAAATTCTGTCTCTGGTCACAATTTACATGAACAAGACTTTGCTCAATACTAGCGCAAATGTTCAACCTGTGATGGCCCTTAAAATAATCTTTATATATGTTTAGAGTTGTGAGAAAATAAAGCTCAAACATACATTCACGGATTGGATGAAAATCAGAACTGAAAATTTGCTTTTCATAAATCTCGACAGATACCCTATCTGTCGAGCAGCTATCAAGCCTCGAGCTAAAACAACTCTTTTAAACCTCAATAGATACTAGCTGTCGAGCTTTAAAATCCTGCACTTCAATACTTAAATCTTGGACAAACTTACATGGCTTTAACACTTGAATTTGAAACCCTGTTTCTTGAAGCATTAAACACATCGTAGATCTATCCAAATACAAGTAAAGTGAGTTTTGTCAAAGGATTAGCCAATTACATAAAATGTTAATATATGTTCCTAACATGAATCACATATGTCCTAACAAATGTATCTTTGCCTCTTTAAAGACATTAAAATCTAAGAAGCAAGTTCTCAACACTAATCTCAACACAATGAGATAACACAATTCCCAAAAAAAAAAAAAAAGGAGAAATCGCTAATCTCAATACAATGAGATTACTCAAATCTCAACAAAATAAAATAACATAAATCTCAAAATGAGATTAACATGGTGCACATCTCCACTATATTTATTTACTTGATTCTCATTCATAAAAGACTTTCATTTAATTAAGTAAGGAAATACAGACCCACAGGTTTTTCAAGTAAACTTCCTTACCAAGATCACTTTTTAAGAAAGTTACTTCACATCTATATGATGCATACTCAAATTATATGTGGAGACACAATCCAGTATTTCATTATTGATCCTTGAATGTTCAATTAAAGAACTCACTTGTACTCTCTTTATTTTACAAAAAAGGTACTTTCAAAATAGGATCACAATATGTGCTTGTTTAAACTTGAGACATCTACCACATATGACAAAATTTAATCACAATGAATTTAACAACCCTCGATGTTAATTCTCAATACCTTTATCAAGCACATCTTTGATGCACATTAGCATTTTTACGAATCCATGAGTTGTTTAAGGGTTATACCCCCACACTTTCTTGGATATCATAATCCCACAATTTGAGCTTCTAAACACCACAATTTGGGTTCTCAACCATTCCAAAATTCACATATATACACACACACACGCTATAATTACATCTATCAAAATGTAATAATAGAATATGGTGAATTTCTTTAAAATTATATGAATGGTTTTAAAGATATCTAATAACACAAATAGTTACCAGTGTATAGATATCAAAAATCTATCTTTTTCCCTTTGTTTCAAACCTTTTACTATTAACCTTACACCAAAAGATTTTATATCTTATTCTAATATCCACTCACAACCAATTGGTTTTAAAACTAGAGGTAGATCCGTTAAGACCCAATTATTATTAAATAATATCGAGTCTTATCATTAATAGCTTTTATAATAGAAAACTACATCTTTTTAGAAGCGCAAAGCTTTCTCAAACTTTAGGATCACTTCCCTCAAAAAATACAATGGGTATTTAATAAGGACTACACTTTTATTGCCTTTAACAAGGTAAACAAGAGCTTCACATGAAATAAAAATTTGGATTAAAATTATTTTTATTTCTCAAACTTTGACTCCACCTTTGTTCACTTGGTAAACCACATTTAAATTTTTAATATCACTTAATGTGATATTTAAGATTGGTGTCATTTACTCGTGTTTAAGTAGGTATCGAAGTATCCTTGAAATCATCTTTGAATTTAAACTCAATAAATTTAATATCCTTTAATTTCACTCTTATATTAGACATTAAGTTTAATAAACTACATACCCTCGAATTTACTCAAAACCTACATATACACTTTATATAGCTCTTTGACTAATTAGTACTCTTTGATCTATCATTTACAAAAGGTTAAACACCCGTACAGTTTAAAATCATAAGCATTTGGTCACATTCTCATTTCATAAGACATATGAAATACCTTTGAGATGGAACTCTATTATGCACATAGCATATACTAAGCAAAGTTTCTTCCCATTGATCAAATGGGAATTTAGTTGTTTCCACTCAAGTTTATGGCATTCACCATATCAAATAGAGTTCTCTCTTTTAACCAAACCATGTTATTAGGGTGTATAAGGGACTGCACTTTGGTGTATTATGGCATGTTCCTCACAAAGATTAATAAACATTTAGAAATATTCATCATTTCTAGTTAATACACCATTTAATTCAAATCATCATGCTTATATAAATTATATCATGCTTTGACATAAATTTCAAGAATTTGAAATTTAAAAGTCTCAATCTAGCATGCCACAAATAAAGAATCAACAGTATAAGCACAACCAAAACATATTGATAAATAACACTCACATAGTAGCATATCCATTGTTTACTAATATCCCATTCTTGGACAAGACCATTCTTAAATAACAAATTGGCTTTTCTTGGTATTAGGTACATGAAAATATAGCATTGGTCAAGAGAATTTCTTGCCAAAATTCAATTTCACTTCAACAATGCACTTTCCATGAACTTTTGCCTTACTGTGAATGTCCATAAGCACCTTTAGTTCTATGGAAGATTCCTCATAAGTCTTGAATTGTGCCTAGTAGATACACATATGCAACATTGCACCCGAATCAAAACACCAATCGGAAGGATTTTTAATTACAGCCATATGAAATATAGTGATCTTTATTACATACATAACTCACCATAGCAATAATTCCATCTTCATCCTTCTTATTCTTTAAGAACTTACATTCTCAAATGTAATGGTCTTTCTTTCCACAAAGGAAACATGACATTCTACTTGTCATTGTCGGGATCCTTAGAGTTGTTCTTTTAAAACTGTCACACTCCGAACCTAACTATAAAGATAGGCATGTGACAGCTGCCGCACGCTTATAAAGCAATCACCCTACAAGTATGCAAGGCTTTCTTAGCACTAAAACTTTATCCTAAAAAATTTAAATCAAATAAATCCAACATACCTCAACAATTTGTTTATGAATAGATCTCCAATAATTTAAAAGGAACAAAATCCAAACCTCATGTACATAATGCGATTGGCCAATAAATATAAAACTATTAGATAACCATCCAATCCCAAAAATCACTAAGCTTCTTTTCTTGCCAAATAATAAACTTCCAACATCAAAATAAAAAACAAAACTAAATCCTATAAATCTAAAGGTCTACACAAAAGGTAATTTTAAACATAAAAGTTCAAATCTTATTCCATTGAATTCCTAAACTTCACTCACGCGCACATCCCAATAGAAGCCCAAACATAAGCTACTCTTCCTGATCAGAATCTGAAAGGGGAAAGAGGGGGGGGTGAGTTGACAACTCAATAAGTAACCAAAGTCCTAATAAGTTCTATCTAGCAATAGATCTATAATGTATAAGATGTGATATGTGTTTTCAAAAGTTATAATATACTATGTGTTTTCAAAATAACTGAAGAAGTTTCATAGTCTTAAAATAATAAGTTACACATAAATCACATACTTTAATCTTACAAATATATCATATATGGTTTAGAAAATAGTCAATTTTCCATATATTAAAAGCTATAACTTACAATAGGTTCCCAAAACACATAAGCAGTTTTAGTGACTCAAAATAATTCAAATACTCAAACATCTCCAATGTCACATATGTAGTTTTAAAGACTCAAAATAGTCAAACATTTAAACATAATTCATATTCTTAACAATCTTATGACTATAGTCACGCTATATCCCAGTGACTGGGCATCAGAGTACTAATGAATAACTCCTATTGGCTGGGTATTAGAGTACCAATGAATAACCCCCATTGGTTTGGGTATCAGAGTACCAATGAATATCTCCCACTGGTTCGGGTATCAGAATCAATTCATTGTTAGATTGTCCATAATTATATATATGAAATCATAGTTTCTAACAAAAATATATCTAATTCAAATACATACATATATATATATATATAATCATATATTCAATATTCAAATATATTTGTGATATTTTTATATTCTTTACTTTAAATCAATATACCTAAAAAAACAATTAAATAAAATAAATCTTGTATTCAATGCTCGTATATATTTGTGAAAATTCTTTATTCTTTACTTTGAATCAGTATAGCTAAAATAATTAAATAAAATACATCAAATATTCAATAATCAAAGATATTTGTGATAATTCTTTACTTGAAATCAGTAATACAGTTGAAATAAAAATTCTAACAGTAATAAACAATTTTCAGTAGTTAAAAATACATTAATATAAGCAAAATAAAACCCAATTAGGATAAGGTTACTTACCTTACACGCTTATAAGAACTGAGAACTTCCCTCTAAAATTTTATCTCTAATTGTACAATATTTCCACCCACACCTTAAAGTGGTAAAGCTTGACCAATCCGATTTCTTCTTCTTAAACAAATAGAAAATCAAGCTTTTTTTTTTTTTTTTTTTTTTTTTTTTTTTTTATAAACCCACGCAGCCTTCTCCCTAGCCTTTTCTAATCTATAAGACCACAAATGTGCTTTTGTTGTTTTACGGCGGCTAGAGTTTTTGACATAAGGTATATATATATTGCTAACTCCAATATCAAAATTACTAAGCTGCCCCTATAAAAAAAAAAAAAAATCCTCTTCTATTTTTTTTTTTTTTTTTTCCGGGTATTACAAAAACCATTCACACTATTATTCACATTCAAGTGTTTATTGTCCTTAATAGAACTTCCAATTTTAACATTGTTCAAATTCACTTTAGAATTGGTGTTAGATACACCTCTAACAGGACTTTCCTCTTCAATTCAGTGATGTGGTCTGAATTGATCTAAAGTGAGATCTTCTGACATGTTCCTTAATTTCTTCACATTTTTTAGAAAATCACTGAGGAAAATATTCATATACTCTACCACTTTAAGAGTTTAAATTCTGATCCTTTAGATTTTCTACTTCACTTTATAACATTTGAACATGTTAAAATTTCTTTCTTATATCTTGATTCAAATAAATTCGCAACACGTGCAAATATTCTAACAAAGAAACTCTTCAATCAATTTGAAATTAAAATTGCCCATGAACAAGAAATTCGTACCTTCAATGTTCAAACTATGAACATGGCTTTCAATGCATTTACAATGTGAAAGAATCATCACCTTGTCTTGCCAACAAAGAAACTTGTTTCTTTAACCCTTATTCCATTGAATCTTCTTTATGATCGAGATATCATTTGAAGAACTCTTCAAATCTAAGCCAATTCCTCTTTCTAGCGTGTAAAATTGGTATCATAAAAGCGATCCAATTTCACCAAACCATGGTTCAACATCTTCAAAGTTGTACCATCATTTACTCCTTATCTTGTAGTCAAATATTGCCTAAGATTGTTGGGGATTACACAAAGTAATAATAGAAGAACAAGATTAACATAAAAAACAAATAGAAAATAGATAACTTGGAGGCACTATACCATTTTCCTTAAACAATAATTGCCCCCCCCCCCCCTCCCACACTTTTGTTGCTAAAGGGTTATTGCAAATTTATCTCCAAGATACAACCAAGATGTTAGGTTCTACAGGTAACAATTCTGGAGAATAACCACAAGATTTCTTGTGTTCCTCTCAAACTTTCTAGTGAAAATAAGCCTCTATTTATACCTATAGGATTATGTTTCATGAAAAGGCACGTATGGAGAGTGTTCTTTTTTTTTTTTTTCTTTTTTTTTTTTCATAAAACGGTTAACAAAGATTGAAACCTCTTCAACCTTTTTGAACAGTCACCAGAAAATTCCAGAAAATTTAGATTTTCTAATTTTCACTTAGAAAATTCTAGGACTTGAATTTTCACTTTATGAAACCATATTCGCCAAACTCAAAAATCATTATTACGACCTATCCTTATATATACCTATATACAACAATCATTAGTTTAGCCCCAGTGAATGCAACAACTGTTCTGAATATCTTTGCTTGTGAACCAGGTTGGGATATGCCTAACTTCTCCATCCTGAATTCAGAAATTAAGCATAGCTTGTAAGAGTTATAAGAAAGCCTAGATTAGGATATAAAAGATACAATATGGGTCCAAATCCTTATTTTATTAGAATTTTTATTATAAATAGAAAGCCTAGTACAATTGTTTTACTCTATATTTCATTATATTATAAATAAAAAGCCTAGTACAATATGAGTTATAAGAAATATGGGTCCAAATCCTTATTTTATTAGGATTTTTATTATAAATAGAAATCCTAGTACAGTTGTTTTACATACAATAATTCTATATTTCTCTCTTATTTTAAAGTCTTTTGCCAATGCATATGTTGATTATGGCATGTTTGGTTTACTGTAATAGATTTTGTAATGAAATGGTTATTCATGTGGGACAACCATTTGAATATTTGATTGCATCTTCGTTACAAGCAATAATTGGATTAGTATTATGGCAAATAAGTTTGTAAGGTTGAATTTATTCAACCATGTGTTGGCTTTATTCCATGCCAAATTTGCTTGTATTTCAGCAATTAGATACCCTGTATTTAGGTCAAAATTATGTAAGGGTTTTGTATGTGAGAGTGTGAATAATTCAAGTGTGTGAGCATTCAGAAAGGTTCTCGTGACTGGATCTCGCGCGTGAGTTGTGACTGGCGACTTGCCAAAATGCCACACGTGTGAAGTATGCAGGAAGCTAAAGGGTCATGCCAGCTAGAGCACTACATGATAAAAGGGATAGTCTAGCCTGGCAGTTAGTTCTAGACTTAAACTCATGACTCATCCTAATCCTGAGTGAGTCACCAGAATACCATGTTTTGCAGAAAAATGACTTTTCACATTCCACACGTAACTTACTATTAATACCCTTATACCCACGAAATGTAGAGAGCTTCTAGAGAGAATTTTAAGAGAGAAACCCTAGAGAAAACCAAGATTGGCTCATCCAAAATCTTAGACATTTGATTCTCGAAATTCCTCTACTTTCATTTTCTCTATTGACATACCCTCGAGAGGTTTATTAGCCAAATCCTTATCTCACCATACCCATATCAGTGAGGAGGTAATTTGGTACTTAGAAAGTAGTTCGAAGATGACCAATTATTTGGTTGATGCAATGAGCTTATTGCAGGATCTGGAAAGCTAAAGAAGACATGGTTAGGCATAACCTTGTTAGAGCAAGAAGTTTGGAGGGCTTAGGTGCATTGGGAAGATTAGACTTGGAGGTTCTATTGCTATTCGTGTATCCCAACTGTATTCTTTAGTGGATCATTTCACCACTTGGATGGCGGCAGAGAGGTTTTTCGCCGAGTTCTTCGGTTTCCTCTTTGATAACATGTACTGGTGTTATTTTTGTGTTTGCATCTCTCTAACCCTTACTCTTGCCTTTTAATTGCTGTTGTGTTGCGATTAATTATGGTTTAGAGTTGTTTATTTATTTGGATATTGCTTGTACTTATCATTCCGCACATCTATTTTTTGAGTATAAGCTTGTGTTGGTTAATTTGAAATTGGGTGTCTAAACATTTATTAGTGTTTTACACACTAAGTAAACTTTCAAAGTTGATCTTGATATAATTTTTAGAAGATTAGGTTGACTACGTGTACAAAATTAATTTGAGATCATCAATAAAAGATTGGCTTTGGTATTGATATTGTTGATAATCTAGTACTAGTTAAGGCTTGTTTATCTTAAGTTGGACTTATTGCAAAAAAAGAAAAAGGATATATTTCATGGACAATGAATCAATTCATGGTAATTGCATTAAATTCCTATTCTCACTTAGTTGCCTATATGGGTTTTCATGGTGTAATTAAAATGAAAGCCTACATCTTGTCAATGAAACAATTTTGAATTCTTTATCCACAAATGAATAATAGTTTGTTGACTGCTAAAATTTGACAAAAAAGCCCATTCCATGAAAAACAAAGAAAGGCCATGGGCCTTGACAAAAGAATTCCCAACTCGTGAAGTTAAAATAAACATGAATGCCCAAAGACCCAAAAAGTAGGAAAAAAATAAGAACAAGTAAAAAATAAAAGGACCTAGACTTAGTCCACGAGTGGGATCTCCATCACCCAAGAAGCAGATCCTTTGAGAGAAAGCCTAGGAGATCCTGAGAAGGACTAGGAATGCTTAGAAGATCCTAAGAAGGACATGGGTGACCCAGAAGATAGAACAAACCACTCATAGGTATCCTTGAAAGAAGGAAAGATTCGTTAGATGTCTTGTTGAAATCAAGAGGCAGAAAGAAGTGAAAGGGATGAGTGGCATCCTCAAGTTTAGTACCTGACATAGGAACCTAGGGATCTCAGTCACCCATTACATTGAATATCCAACCTATTCCTTTGACTTTCCAGGAAGGCATCTTCCATTTGTAGCTGAAGTCAATTACTCTTTTGAGCTATAATTTCCAAACTAAGCTAAAACTCTACCCAAGGAATTGCTTCAAATTTTGTCAAATGACATGGTTTTACCCAGCAGACTAAGGAGATACTCGCCTGGGGTACCAAACCATGTCCATTATAGAAGGAACACCAAAACATAATAGAGGGGTCAGTTTGGGGGAAAAGGGGAAGAGTTCCAAAAATTCAAGCTGATAATTCTGAGAATTCTAAGAGTTTAGCAAGGGAGAGGAGAGAAAGAAAGAATAAAATAAGAGAGCCAAGGAAGAGGACTTCATCTCATATCCTTGAAACCCTTCAAAATATCACTTAGACTCCAAAGAAACATATACAAAAGCATACACACATCAAATATCACTCTCTCATACAAAATCTTCCTCACTTGACTATCTTGGAAGGAAATGTCCAAGCAAAGCTACTTGGACCTGAGTTCTGATGTGTATTGATGATAGCTTAATTTTGCATATTTATATCATTGTTAGAAAGCATTATCATACTTATTTTGAGTTAATTCATACATTTTATATTTGGTTTTGGAATAATGCTGAATAATCAATTTTGTGCTTAATTGAATTTTATTGCATTAATTTGTCTTTTGTAAGAGAATGGAATTAAATAAGTGGATTTGTGCAAAGAAGAAAGATGATGGACTTTACTTTTACAAGGACTATGATGAAGTTAAAGAAGACCAACCCAATTAAATATAAGTCCAATTGGAGCAAGGAATCAAAGGAAATTTGCATCAAATCCAAGTCCAATTCGGATTAGGATTCCAGCCTGCACATCTGTTAGTATTTTTGACATAACTTTCAAATCCGATGTCCAATCAGGATGATTCAAGTTGGGCTAGGAAGTTAAATTAAAGGGCTACAACTTTGTAGTATACCAAAAGTCCGAATTTAGAATGTAAATGGTCTACAATCGTTGGTTAATTGAAGCCTAAAAATCTAGGATTTTCTCTGAACAGGAATTCAACTTGTAATAGGATTCCTTGACCTATTGAAAGGCTCTTTAGGGCAAAATTTAAAAGAGGCCAGTGCTAGGGCTAAGATGAAAAACAGATAATTGGAGCAAGAGGCAGTGCTGCATGTGGCTTCTCTGTAGCTTTTCTCCATGATAGCATTGTGATTATTTCTTTCTCTATTTTATTTGTCTAGTTTAATGTTTATTATTTTATTCTTGTGTTTTATTTCAATTATTATGAGTAGCGAAATTTATAATTGGGGTTGAGGATGAAACCTTGTTAAGGATTATCAGTAATGTTTATGTGATTTGATTTTTCCCACAATAGTTGTTCTTCAATGATTTAAATTGTTCTTGCTTCAATCATGTTTTTCTCATGATTTAGGATTTATCTTAATTAATTGAATGCTTGGTTTATTATTTCTTTATTATAAAATTGGATATCTCTTGTGATTTGTTTGTCAACGAATACAATTATTGATTTGATGTTATACTTAAGAAGCGAAGAAGAACATGCTTTAGATATTTAAATAGAAGTTTTAATGATAATATTTTCCATGTACCAAGATTGATTTCTAGGTTATCATGTATTGGTTGGGAAAAATTAATGATCATAAATTTATGCTAACATGAATTAACATGGCGGATTCCAAAACCTTAATTCCTTTCTCTAGATTGTTTACATCTCTTTATAGCTTTATATTATATCTTTGCTTAGTTCAATTATTTGCTTAGTATATTTAATTTTGAACAACCAATTTTTGTTAAACTAGATTAGGATTAATTTGGTTAAGGTTTAATTATTTTTCCTATGTTCATTCAAGTCTCTGTAGGTTCGACCTCGTTCTTGTCAAACTATACTACAGTACGGTTCGTACACTTGCTAGTACTTTAAAATTTCACAAGTTTTTGTCCCCGTTGTCGGGGACTTGGTTAGGAAAATAAATTAGGTCTTAATTGAATTTTTCCTTCTACTAGTTGTAGTTAAAATTTATTTTTTAAATAAAAAAACAAAAACAAAAATTTCTTTGTGCTTGGTGTATGAGAACTTGGATACGTGATAAAGAAAATCGTCTTGTTAGTTTTGAAAATTCATCCACAATGGGAGAAACAAGAGATGATTCAAAAACTGTTAGGGAGTTGTTCTCACCCATAACCACCAACCCTCCATCTTGCATAATATTGCCTACAACCACTGCTACACATTTCATGTAAAGGATTTTCTAGAGATTTGTGCTACTTGTAAGTTCTAGAATTTTATTGATAACTTTGTTCGCTTGCGTTTTTTCCCTTTTCCTTAAAGGATAAGGAAAAAGCATGGCTTAATTCTTTGTCACCTGGATCTATCACTTCATGGGAACTGTTGGTCACAAAATTCCTCTAAATTGTTCCCAATGGCCAAGACCAATGCTTTGAGAAGAGAAATTGCAAATTTTTATCAGGATGAACAAGAGAAATATTATAAGAGTTGGGAGAGATTTAAGGACTTGATTTTAAATTTTCCTCATCATGGTTTTGAAACATGGAGACTAGTACAATATTTTTATAATGGTTTGACTCAGAAAAATTGTAACATGATTGAATCTGTTGGGGGGACCATAATTTGGCTCACTACAACCACTCTAAAAATAGGCCCGCGTGGTGTGATGTCGAATGCCATAAAAGATTTGAGTGTGTCTTTCTCATCACCAATTGCTTTTGAGGTAGAATGGCATAACTTATGGTTTGACAAATGGTATTAGAGCCAAGGTCATGGGTTTGAGTCACGGGAGTGTCATTGTGAGGGACAAATTGTTGGTTGGACCACAAGTTGACTCCTTACAACAACTTAAAAACAGGCCCGCGTGGTTTGATGTCGAATACCATAAAAGATTTAAGTGTGTCTTCCTCATCACCAATTGTTTTTGAGGTGGAATGATGCAGCTCACAGTCTGACAAAATCCATGAATGGTGGTGGATTTTTGAGTCTTGTAGATGATGAGGCATACAAATTTCTTAAGAATTTATTTGAAAGCTCACAACAATGGGATTTTTCCAACCGTAGAGAGAGATTTGCTCCTAAAATTAAGAAAGGAGGATTGTATGAAGTCAGTGAAGATTTAGACATAAAAGCTAGCTTGGACAATCTCACTCAAAAGATTGAAGCTTTAGCTTTAGGTAGAGGGATGAATTCTATTAATCAAGTTCAAAGTGAAACACGCTCTATTTGTGCGAGTCCTATGCATACAACACAAATGTGTTTTTCCACGATTGGTTACCCTGATTTTTATACTGAGCAAGCAAATGCACTAAATAATTATGGAAAACCATTTGCTAGTCCATTTTTAGAGACATACAATCCAAATTGGAGGAACAATCCTAATTTCTCATGGAGGCAAAATTAGCCTCCCACAAATGTAGCTGGACAAAAAATGCATCAACAAAATCAATTTCGTCCACCTACTCAAGCATTTCCTTCCATTCCGCATTCAACTTCTCAGTTTATGGCACCACCAAGACAATCATCTTTGGAGGAGTCCTTCAAAACTTTCATGCAATCAACTAGCCAAGCTATTCAAGAGATGAAAAGTTCCACTCATTTAAATACTCAAGCTATTTGAAAGTTAGAAAATCAAGTTCGCCAGTGAGCAACCAAGTTGGAGAGAGGGAAAAAGGAAAGTTTCCTAGTCAAGCTATACTTAACCCAAAAGGAAAATATGCCATCAATGGTTCTTCTAGTTCTCCTCATGGACAAGAACATATTCAATCTATTACTACCCTTAGGTCTGGTTAGCAAGTTGATAATCAAGTGAAAATTCCAGAAGTGGAGGATGATGAAAATATTGTGTTAAAGGAAAAAGGAACTCATAGTTCACATGATGATCATGGAGAAAAGAAGGACAACCCACCCTCCATTCCAATTCAGGATCTTAGTTCTCCCCTTGATAAGAAATTTGTTCCTAAAACTCCATTTCCTCAAAGGTTAATCAGTCCTTAGAAAAGTGCAAAATTTGGAGATATTTTAGAGGTTTTTAAGCAAGTGCAAATAAACATTCCATTTCTTGATGCAATTCAGCAAGTTCTTGCTTATGCCAAGTTTCTAAAAGATCTTGTGTCAATGAAGAGAAAGACAAATGTCCCTAAAAAGGTATTTTTGACAGAGCAAGTTAGTTCAAACATTTAGAATAAATATCCAGTGAAATGTAAGGACCTTAGATCTCCTACAATTTCATGCAAAATTGGGGATCATCTCATTGAGCGAGCTTTGCTAGATTTGGGGGCAAGTGTGAACCTAGTGCCATATTTAGTATATTTACAACTAGGTTTGGGGGAGTTGAAACCCACAACCATGATACTCTAGTTAGCTGAAAGATATGTGAAAATTCCTAAAGGTTTTTGTTGAGGATGTGTTGATTAATGTGGATGCATTCTATTTTCTTATTGATTTTGTTGTGTTAGACACTGAGCCTGCTCTATATGCTAGTACACAAATCCATGTCATTTTGGGTTGCCCTTTCTTAGCTACATCCAATGCTTTGATCAATTGTCATAGTGATGTGATGAAGATTTCTTTTAGGAATATGACTGTTGAGCTTAATATCTTTGACAAAAGTAAGCAAGTACTAGACAATGAGGATATATGCGAAGTTAACATGATTGAGGGCCTAGCCCATGATACTTTCATACAGTCAAGTTGTGAGGATCCCCTAAAGGCTTGCTTAACCCTTTTTTATTGCAATTTGGATATTGAAAAATCAATTAAGGAGGTCAATGCATTGTTGGATTCCGCTCCTTTCTTAAGTACTGATAGCTGGCAACGAAAAGTGGTCCCACTTCCACTTTCTTCATCCCTACTCCTATCTAGTGTAGAACCACCAAAGTTGGATAACTTTTGGGAACACTAATTGATAAGTATACTTCAAGATCATAAGGAAGCTATAGGTTGAACAATTGCTGATACTAAAGGTATTAGTCCTTCTATGGTTATGCAAAGAATTCATTTGGAAGAGACTGCTAAATCCTCCTAATATGTTTTTTGATGGAAAAAGGACATGCTTGTATCTCATCAAAGTAGATGCAGCGGAAAAATAACGGATCTACTTCATACATAAAAGTTAACATGCACTATTTAAGTTTCAGAATATAAGAACGAGTGTACCTTGGAACGGTGAATTTCAAAACTAAATTTTAGAAGCACTTGGGAATACTTTTAATCTTCACTCCAATTCCACTAATGCCCAAGATGTGTGGTCTCTCAATCAGTTCCAAAGGGAAAATTTCAAAAAGTATCTAACACTTTTTACACCACTTCATAAAAGCGTTCTTAGAAATTTTCTACAAATTCTCTACAAGTTCTCTACTGAAAAATTCTGTATGTTTCTTCCTTTGTATCTAACTGATTATCTAATTGGGCTAGCTTTTTAGGCCTTTCCGATTGGGCTTAAGTGTGTGGCTTGGAGTGGGACCAAAAAGGACCAATAAGACACTTGCTCCAATGGGCCTTGGGCTTTTCTGTCAACTCTTGACAAGTCCAAAGTTGCCATTAACTATATTTAATACCACTATATAAATATAGTTGCACTCTAGGCCTTATTTATAAATTATATCTCAAGACTTTGTTACACATGCAACCCCTTCATAAAATATTCATAGTAATACAAAGTCACTAAAGTAAACTGCCACTTTGTACATTACTACATCTTAATTCCTTGAGTACCTGGTTTAATTCTTTAAGTTATTCATCATATATTTATGAAATCCAATTCCATAAATATATACTTTAGTAACTTCTTACTAAAGCGGTTAGGCCTAACTTTCTGAATAACTAACCCATTAAACTTATCTCAAGGGAATATTTTATATCTCTGTTAAGAGACTATGAATTTCATCTTGAGAATATATATTCCAACAACACTAAATGTGGCTGCCCAACATACTGAGATTTTGACTGTTGCTATAGATCTCACTCCTGATATGTCAAAGCAACCTACACTTCATGATCAGGTCCAGTTCAATATGTCTTAACTCTTAAAACATATCAATATACCAACTAGAAATCTCTATTTCCATGATCAAGACAAATTATCTTAGTTGATATGTTATTGTCTTCACAGATGAAATGCCCAATTTCATCACCGACTACAAACTACAATTCTGAGTTTACAAAGAACTTGTGATTTATATCTTCTATGACTAAATCACATAAATCACATACTATGCATCTCATGGACTATATGATAATGTCACAATATTCACGTTGCCACTATTTTCAGATAGTAATAAAGCAACTTTATTAAACACAACATTAAGTCATACATAATGTCACACATAATAAAATACATAGCGTCATATAATAGGATTTAAGGACACATATTCCAACATTTTTGACCTAGGTAAGTAACAATCTCATTGGATTAGTCCAGTCATAGTATCCATTATTTATCTCCATGGTGTTATTGAGGTTTGGAAGGTCCTATTTATCAAGATTGATCTCCAGTTGTGTTAAATCTTTTTGCAAAAAAAAAAAAAACTTTTTCTTGTTTATTTTATGCTTTTAGATTAATATTTATGTTTATTTTCTTGTTTAGTTTTATACTCTTTTAGTTTTATGCAAAAATTAAATTTTATAACAATTAGCTTGATCAAGGTATGTCTCCTCCTTCTCCTTACCTTACTTGTTTCTACTTGGTTCTCATGTTACATATTAATATTTTGCTCTCGTTTCATTCAAGACATATATTTGAGAGTATCATTTTTAACATTAAAGACAATGTTTGGTTTAGGTTTGGGGGGATGTACATAGATTTCTATCTTTTTGTTGTGTTTTGTTTAGTACCCAAAAAGAATATATATATATATATATATATATATATATATATATTTTGCCTAGCTTAGGGTTTATGTTTTGAGTTTGTTATACTACTCTTACTTAGAGAATTTCATTGCTTTCATGTTCAATTCATTACATATGCACGTAGCCACTCAGACACAACTTGTTGTTGAAGGATAAAAGTGATTAGAAAATCTTGAAGATAACAATGTGGAGACTGTAACCCTTGTGAGTTTTGAGCCAATCATTATTTTTGGAGGGTTATTTATTTATTTTTTCTAATCTTAAAGTTCATTTGGAAGTGCATTACATATTTCCCTTGTTGTAGTCTCATTATTCTTTCTTTTGGCCAAGAAAAAAAAAATTATGCCACACTTGAATCTTTTGAAGTCATTGATGTTGAATGAACTAGACTAGTCTTTGAGAAATGAGATTAGGCCATTTTTGTCTACTTTGAGCCACATGTGTGTTTTTCTTTTTCTTTTTTGATACATTATCACTAATCACCCCGTTGAGCCTTTTAATTAGCTTTTCTTTCTTAAAGCCCTTATCCATAGTGTTTCAAGAAGGAATTTGATCAGTTTATTTCAATGTGGTGGTTTGTGTGAGAATTCAAAGAATAAAGAAAAAAGAATTCAAAGGAAAAAAATTGAAAAGTGTCAAAAAGAAGAAAATAAAAAGGGTTCTCATCAAATTTTGAGAAGTGAAATGTAAGGAAGGAGTACTGCTTTGAAGAAGAAGAGTTGAATGTTGAATCGAAATTCCAAAAAGAGTTGACATTCCGACTAATCTTGAAAACACTTCTTATATTTATCTTCACCCATTTTTATTTCATTTCCTTTGCTTTTACCCTACATTTCGTCCTAAAAAGTCCTTATTTGATCTTGAAGATTTTGTAGTTTAGATTTTGATATGACTGAATAAAAAGTGTGGTATAAATTCTTTTTGACATCCTTTCATGAGACTACTTTTCTTTCTTGATTAAGCATTTTTCATGTGATTTATATGTGAGGTGTTTGATTTTGCTTACATTATTCCGCTCACACATATTGTTGAGAGTGTTACACCCCATTTCAAAGTAATTTCATTTGAGTGATAAAACCGGAAAAATTTGAGTTGAAGCATACTTTTAAATAGATATTCAAGTTAAGGTTATTCTAAAACTAAGAGTACATTTGGGTTGGCTACCATTTTTCACTCACATTGAGTTTTGATGGCATGAGAAATTGCTTTAGCATTTGTAGTGTCTTTGAACTTGAACTAATCTTCTTTGCAAAAGGCTAATAAAAAAAAAATTTTTGTTTGATTTTCTTTGTTTTGTTTTTATTTATTTATTTTTTTGTTTATTAGTATTCATTCACAGAATTTTGTGGGTATATTCCCTGCAAACCCTTATGAGACTAAAACTCGTCCACTAGTGTAAGCTAGTGGTTTAAAGGCTTGTGGCATATGCTAAATGCAATCAAAATTTCTAGCGAAAGTGGATTAATTAGGATTTCATTTTTCTTTGTTTTGTTTTACTCTTAATTTGTTTTGCTCGAGGACTAGCAAAATGTAGGTTTGGGGGTATTTGATGTGCATTGATAATAGCTTAATTTTGCATATTTATATCATTGTTAAAAAGCATTATCATACTTATTTTGAAGTAATTCATGAATTTTATATTTGGTTTGGGAATAATGCTTAATAATCAATTTTGTACTTCATTCAATTTTATTGCATGAATTTGTCTTTTGTGGGAGAATAGAATTAAATAAGTGGATTTGTGCAAAGAGGAAAGCAAATGGACTTTAATTTTACAAGCACTATGTTGAAGTTAAAGAAGACAAACTCAATTAAATTTAAGTCCAATTGAAGCAAGGAAACAAAGGAAATTTGCACCAAATTCAAGTCTAATTCAGATTAGGATTCCAGCCTGCACATCTGTTAGAATTTTTGCATAACTTTCAAATCAAATGTCCAATCGAGATAATTCAAGTTGGGCTGAAAAGTTAACTTAAAGGGCTACAACTTTGTAGTTTACCAAAAGTCCGAATTTTGATGTTAAGTGGGCCAAAATCGTCAATTAAATGAAGCCTAGAAATTTGGAATTTTCTCCAAACAGGAATTCAACTTGTAATAGGATTCTTTTACCTATTTAAAGGCTCTTTAGGAAAAAATTCAAAAGAGGCCAGTGCTAGGGCTGATATGCAAAATAGAAAATTGGAGCAAGAGGCAATGCCGCATGTGGCTTCTTTGTAGCTTTTCTCCATGATAGCACTGTGACTATTTCTTTTTCTATTTTATTTGTCTAGTTTAATGTTTAGTATTTTATTCTTATATTTTATTTCAATTATTATGAGTAGCTAAATTTGTAATTAGGGTTGAGGAGGAAACCTTGTTAAGGATTATCAGTAATATTTATGTGATTTGATTTTTCCCACAATAGTTGTTTTTTAATGATTTAAATTGTTCTTGCTTCATATCAATTGACTAAAAAAGGATTCTAGATATGAGTTCAATCATGTTTTTCTCATGATTTAGTATTTATCTTAATTAATTGACTGCTTGGTTTATTATTTCTTGATTATATAATTGGATATCTCTTGTAATTTGTTTGTCAACGGATACAATTGATGATTTGATTTTATAATTAAGAAGCGAAGAAGAACATGCTTTAGATATTTAAATAGAAGTTTTAATGATAATATTTTTCATGGTAGCAAGATTGATTTCTAGGTTATCATGTAGTGGTTGGGAAAAATTAATGATTATAAATATATGCTGATATGAATTAACAAGGCAGATTCCAAAATCTTAATTCCTTTCTCTAAATTGTTTACATCTCTATACAGCTTTATATTATATCTTTGCTTAGTTTAAGTATTTGCTTAGTATATTTAATTTTGAACAACCAATTTTTATTAAACTAGATTAGGATTAATTTGGTTAAGGTATAATTAATTTTTCTAGGTTCATTCAAGCCCCTATACAGAAGGGGAGAAGACTCCTAAAAGAGTTCATATAACGACTCCAACAGGCCGTGGGAAACAGGACCCCATCCAGCCAACAATCAATCATTTGTCCTTGAAGGCCCATGATCCTTTGTTATCAATGGACCTGGCTACTATCCAAAAAAAAGGATCCCACACAGTTGAAGCCTATAAATAGACAGTATTGTAAAAAGTGTGATAATGGCTTTAGCTTAAGTGTTCCTCCTGTACAGAAGGGGAGAAGACTCCTAAAAGAACGTGAGGTGAATTTCATGAATGAGTACATAGTCTGTAAAATTTTTTGGGGTTAAAAGATATCTGTGTTTGTTAACTAAGAATTGATCTATTATTTGAGCAATTTATTGCTTCTATTGGGATTTTAGATGTGTGAGTGTGTCAAGTTTGTGAGTTTGTATCGAGAGTATGTTTTACGAATATTGGTTGTAGTAATAAGCCATATTGCTAATGGATGGTTTGTTAAATGGCTTAGAATTAATTTTAGACATGCCTTACTACTCCTTTATTCTATTCCTCTTATGCACAAACTAAAGAGATGGATATAAAAGATATTGGTCCCATAGCTGCACAAGATTGCTACGACAATGGTAATCGATGGAAGTAAGTTGCTCGTAACACTAACAGCTGAAAAAGTTGATGATGTGTATTCAACTCCTGCATAGTACAGTGTTGTCGCTACCGCAGCTCTTATTAACAAGGAAACTCAAGAATTAGTCAGTGTTTTGCATGTATTGGGTGTTTGATGGAATAATACGTAGCCTTGGACAGTGTAGGACTCATTTTCAAATAATTTACACACCCTAGCCAGCCCAATAAAAAGATATTACACAAGATTTGCATGCTAATTTTGTACAGCTTATCCCTGCCACAGAAAATTTAAGAGGTGAGTACAAATTCAAGCGTATTCAGCCTTTTTATAGCATTTCATTGAGAAGGGACAATTCTGTTCAAATAAGCCATATTCAAAATTAAATAATTGAACATAAGATCAGTTTCATTTGGATTCCACTATTTTAGTTAGTTTTATCGGAATAATATACACTTGTAAGTTTTAGAATAAGTTGGTTGCATGTGAATCTTTCATGAAATGCCTAATTTTTAGTACCATTACACTAAGAAGGGAGTCAAGGGACAATAAATATGTAAAATTGTGTTCGATTTTAAAACTCCACTACCCACGTTTCTTACCCACTTTCTTTTTCAATGTTAAAAAGAAAAAAGAAAATAGTTACCAATTATCATGTACGTGTTATTCTCAAATTCCCACAATCATTTATTATAAAAATTATAACAGAAAATTGTGCTAATTTTTAACTTTAATCACCACAAACTTTTGATAAAGAGAAGAAATGTACTCTATGAGAAGAAAGTGGTAAATTATGTCAAAATGGAGAAAAAGAAAAATAATGGGATTCAAGAATTTTTGTGGGTGGCTGCCTCAAAGTTCATGATTATTTTACTATGTGATTTTCAAGACTTTTAATTTTTTTTAGTATCTTTTTTTTTTTTTTTTGGGTTAGGTTTTCTCTTTCTTTTTATTTTAAAATATTGATGTTGAAAACTCACTTAGTGTATAAAACACTTTTGAATGTTTAGACCCCCAAATACAAATTTCCCAATACAAACTTATATTCAAACAATATATGTGCGGAATATGAAATACAAGCAATACCCAAATGAGCAAACTACTCTAAGCCATTAATTAATTACAACCAGCAGAAATTAAAAGCTAACAGTAAGGGAAAGAGAGATGCAAACACAAGATAACACCGGCACGTGTTATCAGAAGAGAAAATCGAAGAACTCGAAGAAAAACCTCTTCGCCGCCCTCCAAACGGTAAATGATCCACTAGAAAATTAATTGGGATACATGAATAGTAATAGACCTTCCAAGCCTAATCTACCCAATGCACCTAAGCCCTCCAAGCTTCTTGCTTCAACAAAGTAACGTCAAACATTATTTTTTCTTTTTTAGATCCCGCAATTAGCCCATTGCATAAACCAATATGAACTGGTTCTCTCTTGAATTGCTTCCCAAACACCAAGAACCTTCTCACTACTTTGAATTTGGTGAGATAAGGATTTGGTTTATGATCCTCTCATAGGTATGACAATGGAGAGGGTGAGAGTAGAGGAATTTGGAGAATTAAGTGTATAAGATTATGGATGTATCAATCTTGTTTTTCTCTAGGGTTTCTCTCTCAAAATTCTTTCTGGAAGCTCTCTATTATGGGTGTAAGGGTATTTATAGTAGGGTATGAGATGGAATGTGAAAAGTCACTTTTCAGCAAAACAGGGTGCACTGGCAAGTCACTCGTGACTGGAATGACTTGCGAGTCCCTGTCACCGGTTACCAGACTAGGTCATACTATACTTCTTGTCCTATAGTGATCTAGCTGGCCTGACTCTTCATCTTCCTGCATGCTTCACACGTGTGCTTCATTTTGGCGAGTCACCACTCACGAGTCAGTCGTGAGTCACCTTCCTATTGCACATTCTTAATCAAATCTTTACACTCTATCACACACAACCCGTACATTATTCCTACCTAAATACCGAGTTTCTAAATGCTGAATTACAAGCAAATTTGGCACAGAATAAAGCTAACACATAGATGAATAAATTCAACTTTACAATCTCCTCCTTTGACTATTCCATGACAAAACCCTAAAACAGACACTAAACTTAAAAATGTGAGTTGGGAATAGTTGCCAAAACTCATTCACACCTTATTCTTGATCTGTGAAGCTCTTGACCTAGACAAACAAGTCTCTTGAAAACAATATTACAAAATGCACTCATTAAGTTTATTGTAAGCGAAAAACTTAGAATGCACATGGAGCGAGCATAATAAAATCAAGCAAGTACGAATATGATAATGAAGCACAACTTGACCATACAAGAACAATCACTATAAATAGTGGCTACAATGAACATTCACACGGTGAGTGATCATCCAGACATGCAAGCAAATAAGCTCAATGAAAAGTATCATTTGCATATCCAACACTTAACTGATGCAAGAACACTAAAGCAAGAAGCATTAGGTTTAAATTGCATCAAGGATACAAGATCCAACAATGGCATAAATGTACTAAAGAAAATGTAAGACATTAACCAAAAGTACTAAGCTACATAAGCAAGGATACATAGAAACATAGTCTAAATAACTAAAATATCCAAGTATTCATAACACAAATATCCAAGTATTTTAAAAACAAAATACTAAAATGATAGAGTACTAAATCAAAGTGCTATGAAAACCATAATAAAAACTATAAAAACCTTAAGCCATAACAACCATAAGCTAAAACCAACTAGAAACCAATGCTATTTACTCCCCCTCAATATAAGCTCCCCCTCAAGAGATACCATACTACTCCCATTTTTTGACCAGAATGGCCAAAGAGTTAAGGATGGTAAGTAAAGCTATCAAACTTGGTTACCAACATGTTGATTTGGTCCTGGATAGCTACAAGTCTGTTGGAGTGCTCATCTACTACATCATGAAGACCATCAATCCTCTCAAGTATGATCTGAAAACCATCGATCTGTCATCATGGCACTTTCTCTTATTACCACGTTGAGCAACAGTTTTTCATTAAGCCATCTACAAAACATAGCAGCAAAGATCACAAAAACAGATCACAATGAATGAAAAACTTGGTTAGACACAAGTTAGTACCAAAAACAAAATCTACGAATTAAACCCTAAAAACTGAAATTTAAAGAGCAATTCAAAAAAATGACATGTGAAGATGCTAAACATCAAAGCACGATATATTCATGGCATTAGACACACAACATGCCAAAGATTGTGTATGTGTGTGCATCATATTGAAAAGTGCGCATATAAGAGGCATGAAATCGTGCAAGGGTCAAAGTGTGAAACACATATCCATTAGTTGTTCCAAACATGGAAACATGATTAACTCCAAATTTTGTACTCGATGGAGTCCAAAATTACACACAATAACATCTAAATAGACATTTTATCAACAAAATGGTATTCACACCAAAACATAAAACATTGTATGATGCATGAGCATGTAAAAATCTTGACAAAAACATGAAAATATAAGCATTATAAGATCATTATCAGCAAAACCCATATATCAATTTCATAAAAAACTACAAAAACCCATGTTCTTCAACAATATTTCAATATCTCAACAAAACCAACAAATCCATGAAATAGAACACTTTAAACTTGAAATAAAGTAAAAAGGAGTGAAAACCCATACCTTTTCTTGGATTTGGAGTGAAGATTGAAGAGAATAATAGAGGTTTTTGGAGTGAAAAAGATGGTTTTGAGAGAGGGAGAGGCGGAGAAGACAAATACACAAACACATGATGCGAGGAAAAGTGAAAAGTTTTGAAAAACTGTTCGATTCTTAACCCTATTTTTGCAAAACATGCGTTTTTCGTGAGTCAACTGACTTGCAAATGAGTCACCAAGTAAGTCGCCTAAAACCCTTAAACCGAGATTTTGAAAAAAAAAAAAAAAATTCTATGTCTTTTTCACGACTGGGACTTACACTCGCCAATTAGTCGCAAGTGAGTCGCGAATGCTTTGGGTTGAAAAACTGAAAAATCAATTTTTCTGAAAAATTTGAAAAATTTTCTAAGTCTTTTTCGTGACTGAGTAGACCACTCGTGACTGAGTCTCAAACCCCTTGGGTTTTCAAAATTTTGCAAAACAAATCCTGGGGATTTTCGCAGTTGAGCTCGCGACTTGAACATGACTTACGAAGTGAGTCGCGAAAATGCAGAGTTTCAAATTTTTGGATTTTTGTGAAATTTTTCAAATCAAAATACTTTCCAAAAACAACTAAAATACTCAAAAATATTTTTAAGTTTGATCAATAGATGCTTGAGTATGTACATTACATTTAATCAAGTACAATCACACAAATGAATAATGCATTCATTGAACATAGACATGTGTGATGTGGGTGGGTATCAATTATGAGGTAGTCCTTAGTATAATGTGAAGCGTCAATGATATATTCAACCAAGTCATACACAATTAGCACTAAGTAGAGTGACCTATCTCAATTGTAGAAATAAATATATATGACCTCCCACATAAACATGATTACATTGAGTTAGAAGCTTTTCATTTGGCTTCTTTTCTTTTGATAACATTTGATCATTTTGATCTTTATAGCTCTTTTTGAGATCGATATCTGAAATTTTTGATATTTTAATTTGATGAGTAAGACTTTGGCTTCTGGCACCATACATTTTAAATACATGTTGCTTTCCCTTTTTCCTAGTCAAATACTAATTTGTCCGATGACTTTTTTAGCTCATTATCTCTTTTCAAGATTTAACATTGGTTGAGCTTTTAAGTAAAAAAATGAGTGGGAAGAGATATAGGCACAAGTCTACGCATGTCTCTAGATCAACAAAACTATTGATTAATCAATCATGATAAGTTTGAAGATCTATTTACAACAATCACATAGATGTCAAGATGTTTCTCACAAAGATACAAGCGCATAGAGAACAAGCTAAGCTCATTAATGCACAAAGCCATTAGTACGGAGGCTAAACATGCATGTGACAATGCACAACACCACCGATCAAACTTTTTGGATTTTATACTTTTTATGTGTTTTGGATTTTTAACACAAAGCAAAGTAAAGAATGATCACAATCAACAAACAACCAAAGCTTTTAAAAAACAAAAAATTAAAAACATGCTAGGATGTAAAATAAACAAGCAAACAATAATCTCACATTATATAGTAAGAATTAATGCATGGACATGCTATAATGTTTATGCATGAGTACCCTTCTTCACCCACACGACACGTGCATTTGGGGTGATATCCTTTAAGGATTGGGTACTTGAGTTATGATTCTCAAACTTTAAGGTGAAGTTGGCCAAACTCGAGGTAATGGTGTCAATCATCTTCATCACATCACTCGTAATAGGTTCTCCTTCTTGCCCTTTTGGTTGCTTAGGATTCCCGTTGCCTTTTCCTTGTCTTCTTGGCTTTTGAAGATCCACATTCTTCAATGCTTAGAGCTTGAAGCAATTTGGTCTAGTGTGCCCTAAGATTCCATAATGAAGGCAATAGTGTTGCGTTTGTGGGCCCCTTTGTCTCTATAAAGTTGTTATTTACAACTATTTTGTATTGTCTTTAATTCCATGCCAAATTTGATTGTAGTTTTATTAAATCACACTTTTTTGTATTTATATGGGTTTCTAATTGTAAGGGATGAGTGTGAGAGAGTGTGAAGACTCAAGCTTAAAGTGAAGAACAAGTGGATTTCGTGAGAAGCTTGAGAGAAGCTAACACGCGAAGTAGCTATGTGTAGAGCACATGACTAGAATGCGAAAAGTCATGACAGCTTGGAGTTTTCACGAGTGTCTAGTGGGTAAGGACTTCCCGCGAAATACTCACAAAAATTTTGTTTGGCTAATTTGACGTGTTTTGTTTTACCAAGTCTTACCCACACTATATATATCTTTATTACCCACATATTGTAGGGAGTGCTTTTGAAATAGAAAACACTAGAAAATACACTTCAGAGTTAGAGATTGTTATACCCATAATCATCTACACATTTCCTTGTGGTTTTCCTCTACTCCTACCCCTCCATATCCAAATCCTTGAAAGGTTGATAGCCTAAACACTTACCACACCCAATCTGAGTGTAAAGTGAGGTTTTGGTGCTGCTGGGAAGCATTGGAAGAAGCCAATCATTGGTGGATCAATCAGGTTGAATTACGGGATCTAGGAAAACTAAAGAATGCAAAGTTCTAAGAAGCTAGTTGGTAGCAAGAACTTGGAGGCTTCAAGTACATTGGATAGACTAGGCTTGGAGGGTATTTTGTTATTTGTGTACTCCAACTTATTCTCTAGTGGATCGATTTAACACTTGGAGGGCGGCGGAGAGGTTTTTTGTTGAGTTCTTCCATTTCCTCTTCAATAACACATCTCGGTGTTATCTTGTGTCTACATGTCTCTTCCCTACTTTTAAGCTTTACTTTATATCATTGATAATGGATGAATATGGCTTAGAGTAGTGTTATCAGTTGTTTACACTCATTTACTCTTATTCTGCACTTATTCTAAGATAGAGTAAAAGCAATCTAGCCATATGTTTAATTTGGGGGTCTAAACAAGCTCGTGTTTTCACATAAATCCGTGCTTTCAATTGGTATCAGAGCGGGTACACTTATTGGATTTCGTTATTCAAGTGTGATCCTAGACCCCAAGTGAGATGGATCAATCTTAATCACTTAATGCTACTCCATTCATTGATAGGAGTAATTATGCTTTGTGAAAAGTACGTATGCGTGCTTTTCTTTGTGCTATTGATGAGATGGTATGGGATTTTGTCGAGAATGGGTTTGTTAGATCCACTACGCCAAATTTGAATGGGATAAGGCTACTCTTGCTTTGGCAAATGCCAATAGCAAAGCAAGTAACGTTATTTTTTGTGGTGTTTCTACTAATGAGTTTCACAAGATTTCGCATGTGAAGACCACCAAGGAGGCGTGGACCATTTTTGAGACTACTTACAAAGGTACCAAGAAGGTTAAGGACACTAAGCTTCAAATGCTCGATACTCGGTTTGAAGAACTAAAGATGAGCGACGATGAGTCATTTGATTTTTTCTGTGGGAAACTCAACGAGATAGTGATTGCCAAGCTCAATCTTGGGGAGAAGATTGAAGATGCTAAGGTGGTGAGAAAGATTTTGATATCCTTACCCAAAAGCTTCTGGGCTAAGGTCATAACCATTGAGGAGAGTAAAGATTTGGATGAGATAAAGACACAAGAACTCATTGGATCTCTCCAAACCTATGAGCTTAGGCTGCCTTCTCATAAGTCTAGCAAATCACTTGCTATCAAAACTATAAATGAGAGAATGGATGATTCCTCCAAAGAAGACGAAGTGGAGAATGAGGTGGTATTTCTTGCAAAGAACTTCTGAAAATTTCTCAAGTTGAAAAATATTGGGAAGTCTTTTGGCAAAGAAAAGTTTTCATCCTCCAAAGGTGATAAGAAGGAGTTCAAGAAGTAAGATGAGAAGGACTCTACGTCTACTCAAGGAATCGTGTGCTATGAATGCAACGGTTATGGACATCTCAAGAAAGAATGTCCAAAGTATTTGAGAGGAAAGGGTAAAGCATTTGCCACTACCCTTAGTGATTCCGAAAGCTCAAATTATGATGCAGAAGGAGAGTGTGATAGTGAAGGAAACTATATGGCTTTTATGGCAATTACCACGGCTGACTCTAGGGATGATTTGAGCAACTTGGTTGATAAGCTTGATGTGCATTTCGAAGGTGAGGAAGCTGAAGATTAGGAAGATGAGGATGTCTGCCTCAACGAAGGTGAGAAGAACCTTCAAGTAGTGTATGATGCTTTGCTAGAAGATAGTGGCAAATATGCCAAGGTTGCAAACAATGTTGTTAAGAAGATGAAGAAAATTGAGGAAGAGCATAAGTGCACACTTGTGCCTCTTAAGGAGGCAAAATGTGACATTGAAGGGTTGAAGGGAGAATTGATGGAAGCCTATTCAAAAATCAAGTTTCTTGAACTTGAAATTATTTACAAGCAAATGTCAAAGTGGAGTGCATTTCCACTAAGAAGCTTGAAAACATCCTTTTTTCTAAAAAATCTTCATATGACAAGACCAGTCTAGGCTATACCAGTGAAGGAAGCTCAAGCAATGAACCCAAGAATTAAGTGAGTTCGTATCGATAAAAATGTAGAGAAACTCAAAGAGGTGAAGCCCGAGATTGAGACCCCCGCTGTTGTGAATAAAACCATTGGTGTAAAACCAAGGCATAAAGGGAAGTCATTACCCAAAAGTCAAAGGGAACCTTAAGTGAAGCATTTTTGTCATCATTGTGGTGTGTAAGGGCACACAAGGCCAAATTGCTTCAAGCTTCATGCACTCAAGAGAGCTGATTCTATACGTTGCTAAGACAATGCGAGAAGAATGCCAAAGGGAACACCAGCTAAAGGAGAAAATGAGGTATAACTCATTGGAGATGTATGGAAATGTTGAAGAACATTTCATTATGTCTAGTTAGCTTCACCTTGAGGTTTGAGTGTTATGTCAGTCGTACCCCTTCGTCTGAGGATCTCACCTAAAAAACTCATATAGTGTGGGTGAAGAAGGGTAATTATGCTTAATCATTTACTATGCCCCTGCATTAATACTTCCAACATATTATGGTTATAGTTTCATGCATCATGACATATGCAATCTTCTTGTGTCATTGCTTCTAGTTTTTAGCATGTTTATTTTCAAGTTTTTTTGCGCTTGTTGCTTTTGTTGATCTTACTTTGCTTGTTCTGTTTTTGAGTGAGTTGAAAAATTCAAAAACCCATAAAAAAATGAAAAATCTCAAAAAGTTTGATAGCTTGTGTTGTGTTTATCACATGTGAGTTTGGCCTAGTACCTCCGTACCAATGGCAAAATGCATTTACGAGCTTAGCTTGTTTTGTATACACATTTTATAAGTGTGAGCAACATCTAGAAATCAACGTTTTGATTGTTGAAAATAGATCTTCAAGCTTGTCATGAATGATTGGCCAATAGACTTGCTTGATCTTGATACATGCGTAGACTTATGCCTATATCCTCACATTTTTTTTTTCTTTTTCAAGAGCTCTACATATGTCAATCTCGAAAAGAGATTGTGTGCTGAAAAAACCATTGCACATACTAGTATTTGACTAGGAAAAAGGGAAAGAGATTTGTATTAAAATGTATGATACTAAAGCCAAAGGCTCAAATGTCAAAGTTATCTCAAAGTGTTTATGGCATCGCTTCTCAAAAATTTGAGTTGTTTTTTATTAAAAGGATGAAAAATTAAAGCCAAATGAAAAGCTTTCAATCAAGTGTAATCACATTAGTGAGGGGTCATATATGTTCATTTCTACAGGGGAGATAGGTCACTTGTCTTCGTACTAGTCGTGTATGGCTTAATTGAATTGATCATTGAAGTTTCATACTAGACTATAGATTAGTTCATACTTGATCCACACACGCAACACACAAGACTAATGTTCAATGAGTGCTTATTCTATTTGTATGATTGTACGTGTTCAAATGTGGTGTGCATACTCAATTGCATGTCAATCAAACCCAAAAATATTTTTTAGTATTTTATATGTTTTTTAAAGTGTTTTTATGCTTTTTTGTTTTTAGAGTTTTTGTCAAAATTTTCTATTTCTTGTTTTTATCAAAAAACTCTTTCAAAGGCATTTTTGTGAGTAACTCGCGAGTTAGCTCTTCTTGCAAAAATGAGGATGACAAAAATTAGAAAACACTGAAAATCAGACAAAGACTTTCGCGACTATCTCACGAGAAATAGCCACCCGCGAAACAGTTTTTATGCTTTAATGGCATTCTTGCGAGTAACTTCGCGAGAAGCTTACCCACAAAAAGCGCGTGTTTTCAGTTTTTAAAGGCAAACAGTGATAGTTTTTCAAAAATTTGTGTTTTGCCTCCTTCGAGCCTCTTTCAACCCAAAACTCTCTTTCTCTCAAAAACCCATCTAAAACTCAAGTTCAATCACTTCCAAGACCCATCTAAGGTATGTTTCAACATCTTTTCACTCTTGATTCCTTAGATTAGGTCTTAGATTCTAGGATTTCTAGGGTTGGGTTATTTTTGAAAGGGTTTAGGGAAAACTTAATTTCTTGCAAAAAAAAATTTGTTTTTCTTGATTGGGCTATGTCCCATTTTGTTTGGTTGTGTTTGTACTAGCCCTAAGTGGCATTTTAACATGTATTTAGGCAAGATTTCATCATGTTCATGCATTGTTTCACATGTTAGTAATGTGCATGCACACTTGATGCACACACTTAATCACTTGACATGTTTTGCACTTTACTCATGCTAGATAGGTTTTGGTACATGTTTAGCACTTAACATGATCTTGTGATATTAGGTTTATGTTTTTATGTTCTTTTTAGGACTTTGTGTCTGGTTTATGGACTAACTTGAATCTAATCAAGTTTGTTTCCTTGTTTTTGTTTTTGTCCTTGTTTCTTTGTGTTTGTGACTATTTTGTAGATGTATTCTCTTAAGCAATTAGCCGCAAAGAAGTCCTCAAAATGTCAACGCACTTCATCGGAGAATTTCCGAAGCATTGATGCAGACATGGCATATAATGACTACTACAAAAAGGCCCCAATCATATTGGAAAGGACTGTGGAGTTAGAGTCCCTTGAAAGCACTTTCATCCTAGAAGTGTTCAAGGAAAGGACATGGACAAAGTTGCTAAACCCAATGGGGAATGTCCAGGCTGAAAGCATTAGGGAATTCTTCTTAAATGTCATTGTGGAAAGGGATTGTATAGGTTGTTGGCTGAGAGGGAGGGAGTTCTATGTCACAAGGGAGCCTACACATCTCTCCACTATGATGAGAGAAGGCACTCATTTAGGCCACTTGTGGACATTCTTGGTGGTGAAATCAGAAAGAAGGCAGTGAACACCATTCCATTCACCCTGGAGATAAGGACATTGGCCTACATCATGATCTTCAACCTCTACCTAGTGAAGAATTTGACTACATTGTCAACACCAAGGGCCATTTTTCAGCTTGATCTCTTCACACACAAAGAGATCTACATTTGTAGTTAAATCTACTACCTCTTCACCAAGTGCATCACAAAGAGGAATTTGAGGCCTATCTTACCATTTCTAGGTCTCATCATGGCTCTTATAGTAAGGGCAAGGTTGAAGATTCCTAGTGATCTTCCCGTGATGCAAAGGCACTATCCAATTAGTGCTTAAACCATGACACGAAGCAAAGCCCATATCACCAGACCATCTGTTGGGATCTCTCAAATCCCAAGGGACAATGTTGATGAAGAAGGTGGGGACATGGAAGAAGAGATAGAGAGGTTCTTATCAGCTCTAGAGGACATTGCACAACCTTCTTCTTAAGCACGTGCACGAGCACCTGACAATCTTGATCATCTTATTGCAAGGGTTGGACAAATGTATGGTATGCTAGAATCACACGTGCAACACTCCTCAGCTAAATTCACCTACCTTGAAGGTCAGATCACTGTACTCTCGTCTTAGATTGATGACATGATAATGGAACAGTAGCAGCAGCAGGACTCGAATTTGGAATTTGAACAGTTCTAGCTTCTTTGCCCCTTCCAATCAAAAGAGGGAGTAGTTTGAATGGCATATTATAGAGCATTAGTTCATTTTAATGGTTTAGTAGTTTACTTTCAGTTTACTTATTAAAGTTTTTTTATGCTTATTGTTTTCTATCGCTTTTAGCTTTAGTTTCTTTAATGCATCAGGCTTGTTGGACCTGCAATTAATTTTATCATTGCTCTTAATTACATTGTGTGTCTGGATGATCATTTACTAGATAAATGATCATTGTAGTCATTATTAAATGACTATTCATGTTTGATCAAGTTATGTTTCATAGCTTATATCTTGCCTAATATCTTGATCGCATTTTACTTGTTCCTATATGTAACTTGTGTTCAAGTTGTCATGAGCTTAATGAAAGTTTTTTTTTTATGTGCAAGTGTTTTAGGATACAGGTATATACGGTGCAAGTGCTTGATGTTAAGGACATATTTTATGTAGTTGGCTAATCCTTTGACAAAACGCACTTTACTTGTATGTGGGTAGATCTAGGATGTGTTTAATGAAAAAATAACATGTTTGTATCGCATCAGAGTAGACGCAACGGAAAAATAATGGATCTACTTCATACATAAAAGTTAACATGCACTATTTAAGTTTTAGAATATAAGAACAAGAGAGTGTACCTTGGAGCGGTGAATTTCAAAACCGAAGATCAGAAGCACTTGGGAATACTTTCAATCTTCACTCCAATTCCACTAACACCCAAGATGTGTGGTCTCTCAATCAGTTCCAAAGAGAGAATGTCAAAAAGTGTAACACTATTTTGCACCACTTCACAAGAGTGGTCTTCTTGCACGTTCTCTCTACGAATTCCCCTTTAGAAATTCTGTATCATTCTCCCTTTGTATCTAACTGATTATCTAATTGGCCTGGCCTTTTGGACCTTTCTAATTGGGCTTAAGTGTGTGGCTTGGAGTGGGACCAAAAGGGACCAATAAGACACTAGCTCCAATAGGCCTTGGGCTTTTCTGTCAACTCTTGACAAGTCCAAAGTTACCATTAACTATATTTAATACCACTATATAAATATAGTTGCACTCTGGGCCTTATTTATAAATTATATCCCAAGACTTTATTGTACATGCAACCCCTTCATAAAATATTCATAGTAATACAAAGTCATGAAAATAAACTGCCACTTTGTTTATTAATACATCTTAATTCTTTGAGTACCCAGTTTAATTCTTTAAGTTATTCATCATATATTTATAAAATCCAATTCCATAAATATATACTTTAGTAACTCCTTACTAAAGTGGTTAGGCCCAACTCTCTGAATAACAAACCCATTAAACTTATCTCAAGGGAATATTTTGTATCTCCGTTAAGAGACTATGAATTCCATCTTGAGAATATATGTTCCATCAACACTAAATGTGGCTGCCTAACATACTGAGATTTTGACTATAAATATAGATCTCACTCTTGATATATCAAAGCAACCTACACTTCATGATCAGGTCCATTATCCTCTCAGGATTAAGAGTTCATGCAAATATAAGTCGTGAGTTTATTATTCAATTGACAGTCGTTAGAAGAATAATAAATCTCATACCGGTCCAGTTCAATATGTCTTAACTCTTAAAACATATCAACATATCAACTAGAAATCTCCATTTCTATGATCAAGACAAATCATCTTAGTTGGTATGTTATAGTCTTCGCAGATGAAATGCCCAATTTCATCACCGACTACGAACTATAATTCTGAGTTTACAAAGAACTTGTGATTTATATCTTCTGTGACAAAATCACATACTATGCATCTCATGGACTATGTGACAATGTCCCAATATTCATGTTACTATTATTTTCAAATAATAATAAAACAACTTTATTAATCATAACATTAAGTCATACATAATGTAATACATAATAAAATATATATATATATATATAGCATCATACAATAGAATTTAAGGACACAAAATCCTAACAATCTCCCACTTGGCCTAAAGACTATTGTGCACTAATCTAACTCCCATCTCCTCCAAATATGACTCGAAAATCCTTTGAGGCAAGGCTTTGGTGAAGGGATCCGCTAGATTCTTTGCACCATCAATCTTTGCTACATTCACATCTGTACGAGCAACAATGTCTCGAATGATATGGTACTTTCTTTCTATGTGTTTTTCTTTCTTATGATTCCTTGGATCTTTGGATTGTGCAACCGCTCCATTATTATCACAGAACAATGTAATAGGAACTTGCTCAATTCTTACAACACCAAGATCAGAAAGGAATTTTTTGAGCCAAACAGCCTCCTTTGCTGCTTCACAAGCAGCAACATATTCGGCTTCCATGGTGGAGTCTGCAATACAAGATTGCTTAACACTCCTCCAACTTATGGCTCCACCTCCCAAGGTGAAAACACAACCTGACGTGGATTTTCTGAAATCTAGATCCGACTGAAAATCTGAATCTGTATAGCCAATGGGAATCAAATCCTCACAATGGTAAACAAGCATATAATTTCTCGTTCTCCGTAAATAATTGAGAATATGCTTTACAGCTTGCCAATGTTTAGGTCCTGGATTTGATTGATATCGGCTGACCATGCCAACTGAATAACAAATATCTGGCCTAGTACAAAGCGTGGCATACATGAGACTTCCTACAGCAGAAGCATAAGGAATTTGTCTCATCATATTTTCTTCCTCTTGAGTCTTAGGCCTTTGGTCATCAGACAGAGGAACTCCATGTCTAAAAGGAAGTAATCATTTCTTGGAGTTTTGCATGCTAAACCATTCTAGAACGTTATCCATATATCCAACTTGTGACAAACCTAACATCCTATTCTTTCGATCTCTCAAAAGCTTGATTCCTAGAATATGGTTAGCTTCGCCCAAGTCCTTCATATCAAATTGGCTTGATAACCAAACTTTAACCGATGACATTACTCCTACATCATTTCCAATGAGTAGAATGTCATCAACATAAAGCACTAGGAGCATTACTACTTTGTCTTGATGTCTCTTGTACACACATGGTTCATCAAGATTTTGCTCAAAACCAAATGATTTGATTACCTGATCAAATCTGATGTTCCATGACCTAGATGCTTGCTTTAGTCCATAAATGGACTTCAACTTGCATACCATATGCTCTTGGTTTTTTGCTATGAAACCTTCTAGTTGCAACATATAGATTTCTTCTTCAAAATTGCCATTAAGAAATGCAGACTTGACATCCATTTGCCAAATCTCATAATCATAATGAGCAGCAATGGATAAGAGAATTCTGATAGATTTAAGCATGGCTACTAGCAAAAAGGTTTCATCATAGTCGATGCCTTCTTTTTGTGTATAACCTTTTGCCACTAGCCTTGCTTTAAAGGTTTCAACCTTCCCATCTATCCCTCTCTTCCTCTTGTAAACCCATTTGCAACCAACAGGTTTAATGTCATTAGGCGCCTCTACAAGACTTCAAACTTGATTGGAATACGTGAAATCTAATTCAGATTTCATAGCTTGGACCCAATGATGTGCATCTATATCATTTATTACCTTCTCATAAGTGTAGGGATCCGATTCAGCCTCTTCTGAGATAGCCTCATAAGTTTCTCCTAAACCTATAAATCTCACAGGAAGCCGAACAATTCTCCCACTACAACGAGGCACTTATGTACTAGACATTTCATGAGTAGTATCTTGTGGTGTATCTAATACAACCACTTTTTCCTTAGTTTTATTCAATGGTTGTTGATTTATAGATTCATTCATTTCAGCCAATACAACTCTACTTCTAGGTGTAAAATTATTCATATAGTCATTTTCCAAAAATTTAGCATTTGTACTAACAAAAACTTTGTTATCATTTCGACTATAGAATAAATAACTCCTAGTTTCTTTTGGATAACCCACAAGTAAACACACTTCCGATTTTGGTTCCAACTTATTAGGCTTCCCCTTTAGCACATGTGCTGGACAACCCCAAATGTGAAGACACCGCATACTAGGCTTACGCCCACTCCACAATTCCATGGGTGTTTTGGGGATAGATTTTGATGGAACTAAATTCAAAGGATGTATTGTTGTATCTAAGGCATATCCCCAAAAAGAAATTGGTAAAGTTGAATAACTCATCATAGACCTAACCATTTCCAAAAGAGTCCTATTTCTTCTCTTCATTACACCATTTTGTTGAGGAGTTCTAGGTGCAGTCAATTGGGATATAATCTCATTTTGAATTAGGTAATCCTTAAAATCCCCAAGAAGGTATTCGCCACCTCGATCAGATCAAATGGCCTTTATGCGTTTGTCTAATTGATTCTCAACTTCAGCCCTAAACTCTTTGAACTTTTCAAAGGCTTCGAACTTCCGTCTCATTAGGTACACATAACCATATCTTGAGTAATCATCTATGAAAGTGATGAAATACTCATAACCTCCTTTTGTTTGGGTTGACATAGGACCACATACATCTGTATGAACTAATTCAAGCAACTCTTGGGCTCTTCTACCTTTTGCATTAAAAGGTCGCTTGGTCATTTTACCTTCTAAACAAGATTCACAAACTGGAAATTCATCAAAGTCCATGGGCTCTAAGAGTCCATCTTTGATCAGTCTTTGAATTTTGTTTGAATTAATATGACCTAAACACAAGTGCCAAATATATGCTTCATTAGAAGGAAACTTTCTCTTTAATGATTTTACATGTGAGTTACTATCTAATTCAAAATTATGGAATTCATGCTTAACAGGAGTTAAAATATAAATACCATCGACAATATTGCCAGAATAGATAAACATTTTATCCTTCTTTATTACAACATTGTTTTTTAGGATAACACAATATCCTTGTTTACCCAAATAAGTTGTAGAAATTAAATTCCTACGCACATAAGGTACAAACAGACAGTCTTGCAATATTAAAACCCTCGACTTAAAGCACAAATTAATAACACCAACAGCTATAACCGGAATTCTACTCCCATCAGCCAAAGTAAGAAATAATTCCCCTTCACTTAACTTTCTGATCTCTTGAAACCCCTGCAAAGAATTGCAGATATGATTAGTACAACTTGAATCCACACACCAAGAATCCATAGGATTTTGTACCAAACATATTTCAAGAAGAAAGGAAGTTTTATTACCCTTGTTCTTGGCAGCTTTAAACTTTGGACAATTCCTCTTCCAATGTCCTTTTTCACTACAATGGAAACACTTTCCTTTGAGCTTCTTTCCTTTGTCGGCAACCCCTAAGGAAATTTGCTTACCCTCTTGATTAATGAAGTCCTTCTTCTTCTTCTTCTTCTTCTTACCCTTGCCTTTGGACTTAGGTTGAGAAGTATAAGCTTCACCAACATTGGCTTCAACATTAGAAGTACCAAGGATGCCTTCCGCTGCCACTAACTCATTCATTAATTCAGACAAAGAATAAACCTTTTTGTTCATATTATAATTCAGTCTGAATTCCTTGAATGATTCTGGTAGTGACTGGAGTATCATATCTACTTGGGATTCTCCATCAATGTCGGCACCTAAAACCTCTAATGTATTCAGATTAGAGATCATTGTAAGACAATGTTCTCTTACTGAACTACCTTCAGCCATCTTGGTATTATAAATTTGTCTCATGGTTTCTTGCCTTGCAGAACGGCCTTGCTCACCAAACATCTCTTTCAGACTTAGCATAATGTCCTAAACTAGTTCTACATCCTGCATTTGATGCTGTAGAACATTTGAGATGGACGCTAGGATATAGCACTTGGCCATTTCATTAGATTTCTGCCAATGATCATATCATTGTTTTTCCTCAAGAGGAGCATCTAATGAAGGAAAGCTAGGACATGGTTGAGTAAGCACATATTTATGCTCTTCAGCAGTTAAAACAATGTCCAAGTTTTTTTTCCAGTCAACATAGTTGGATCCAGTCAGTTTGTTTTGATTAAGAATAGAAACAAGCGGGCTAAATGATGCCATGTTCAAATATGAAAATAATAAACATGAATATAATAAGTAAATTGGACATTATCAATTTAGCATATAAACATATAATATGGAACTTTAATAAAACCATAAAATAATATATGCAACGACAACCCAATCTCATGTTTAAAATTCCTTGGAAACAAGTAAATTATAAACACTATGATTGATGGAGAACTATTCTTATTATTAGTGCTATCATGATAACTCTTATCAAACACTAATAACATGCCGTTTTTACTTTAGCCTCTAAGTAATAATGACATAGCTCCAAAGGGAGATTAACATTAAACTTAGTCTAGTGTACACCATTGATTGAATTCTATGTGAGTCATTAAGTAACTCCATGGAAGCGTGATCGTTCTTAATGTAAAAACACATATTATTCATCATTAAGAAGTTTAACCTGTAGTACCATGAATTAAACACCCTCCGAAGGGAGCAAGGCATATATGCCAAGGCGAGGTGCTTAATCACACTACAATAAACTGACAATGGAGGCCGTGAGATCCAACCCTTGTATCTCTCTCCCACTAGATGTTTTTAAAACAAAGGTTTTTAAATTAAAACATGCATAATATAATTACACATATCCTTGCTATTTTATATATGTAAAAACACTTAGAAAAAATTCTGGATCAACAGTCCTTGATCGATCCTCGACAGATTCTCGATCGATTGAGAAACAGTTCCGCGAATCTTGACAGATCCTCGATAGATTCTCGATCGATCGAGAAACTTTCTGCTTGCTCGATAGATTCTCGACAGATTCTCGATCGATCGAGCTTCACGAATTTTGAATTTTTCAGAATTTTCCAAAAACAGTTTTTCAACATTTTCATGTACAAGACAACCATCATACGATCATTATGAACATAAATGGATATCAAAACTGAATTTCATTGATGTTATAGCCTTAAAGTTTAGTTTAATATACTTAAACTAAAAATTAAACAATATCATAACATCAAAATCAGTTTTTATCAAGAACAATAATTTCAACAAGCACGCAAAAAAACTAATTTCTTACAATATGAAACTATTATCATAAATTCTAAAACTTAAAACATGTTAAACAAATATGTAATGAAGACCGCTCTGATACCATTTGATTGAAAAAATAACATGTTTGTATCACATTAGAGTAGACACTGTGGAAAAATAACGGATCTACTTTATACATAAAAGTTAGCATGCACTATTTAAGTTTCAGAATATAAGAACAAAAGAGTTACCTTGGAGTGGTGAATTTCAAAACCAAAGATCAGAAGCACTTGGGAATACTTTCAATCTTCACTCCAATTCCACTAATGCCCAAGATGTGTGGTTTCTCAATCAGTTCTAAAGGGAGAATGTCAAAAAGTGTCTAACACTATTTTGCACCACTTCACAAGAGTGTTCTATTCGCAAATTCTCTCTATGAATTCCCCTTTAGAAAATTCTGTATCATTCTCCCTTTGTATCTAACTGATTATCTAATTGGGCTGGCCTCTTGGACCTTTCCAATTGGGCTTAAGTGTGTGGTTTGGAGTGGGACCAAAAGGGACCAATAAGACACTAGCTCCAATGGGCCTTAGGCTTTTCTGTCAACTCTTGACAAGTCCAAAGTTACCATTAACTATATTTAATACCACTATATAAATATAGTTGCACTCTAGGACTTATTTATAAATTATATCCTAAGACTTTATTGTATATACAATCCCATCATAAAATATTCATAGTAATACAAAGTCATGAAAATAGACTACCACTTTGTTTATTACTACATCCTAATTCCTTGAGTATTCGGTTTAATTCTTTAAGTTATTCATCATATATTTATGAAATCCAATTCCATAAATATATATACTTTAGTAACTCCTTACTAAAGTGGTTACGCCCAATTCTCTGTATAACAAACCCATTAAACCTATCTCAAGGGAATATTTTGTATCTCCGTTAAGAGACTATGAATTCCATCTTGAGAATATATGTTCCATCAATACTAAATGTGGCTGCCCAACATACTGAGATTTTGACCGTAAATATAGATCTCACTCCTGATATATCAAAGTAACATACACTTCATGATCAGGTCCATTATCCTCTCAAGATTAAGAGTTCATGTAAATATAAGTCGTGAGTTTATTATTTAATTGACAGTCATTAGGAGAATAATAAATCTCACACCAGTCCAGTTCAATATGTCTTAACTCTTAGACTCTTAGAACATATCAATATATCAACTAGAAATCTCCATTTCCATGATCAAGATAAATCATCTTAGTTGATATGTTATAGTCTTCGCAGATGAAATGCCCAATTTCATCACCAACTACGAACTATAATTCTAAGTTTATAAAGAACTTGCGATTTATATCTTCTGTGACTAAATCATATATTATGCATCTCATGGACTATGTGACAATGTCCCATTATTCATGTTACCATTATTTTCAAATAATAATAAAACAACTTTATTAATTACAACATTAAGTCATACATATGTCATACATAATAAAATATATATATAGCATCAAACAATAGAATTTAAGGACACAAATCCTAACATTTAATACTTCAAAGAACATGTTGTTCAAGTCTTGTATTAAAGCCATGGAGATTGGACCAAGAAACAAGTGAATAAAAGGTGTTCACTAAAACTAGACAGATAGCTGGACACCTGCTGAACACCTACTGGACACCTGCTTGACAAATAGCTATCTATCGAGATTTAATGAATAAAGCTCGATAGCTCCTCGATCGATCGAGCAACTATCGAGGTTACGGAAATCAGAATTTTCAAATCAGATTTTTGGGCCAGGCTTTTATATTTGTGTAGGGTTTCTTTTCTCACAACCCTAGACATATATAAGGCTTATTTTAAAGGCCGTCACATAAGAGAATACAAGAAGAACACAAGAAGAACATATGCAAAAGGTGACTGATGCCTTATTCTCTTTGAAAGAAGCTACTATGTCTTTGCTCCTTAGGGTTTTGTAACCAAGTGCTTTTTTATCTTCATTGTTGATGAAGTGAAGAACTTTGCAGCCAACATTCTTCTTCCTCAAGTTGGTAAGTGAGTCATGTACTGGGATTCGTACAAAGGAGTTAGTCACGTACTGGGATTCGTACAAAGGAGTTAGTCACGTCCTGGGATCCGTGCATCAAAAGGTGGCATTCATATATTGAAGAATTCAGAGGTTCTGAAGCGATAGAAGGTTTCTGCTGTGAGTTCATCTACGGGGATTGTAGAGTTTAGGGACAAAAGTTTTGTACTAGATTTGAAACTTCTCTTTACTATAGTGAATTGCTTTTCAAAAAGGTTTTCCCCCAGGTTTTTTATTGTGAAACTGGTTGGTTTCATTAGTTTTTCTTGGTCATCATATCTTGTCTTATTTATTTTTCCGCTGCACTTAGTTTTAATATGATATTGATGTTTGTTTGTTTTAATAAGTTTATTCATAATAAATCTAATTAATAACTTATGTTTAAAACTTGTTAATTCTATCAACCGGGGTCTAAATTTCCCAACAAGTGGTATCAGAGCGGGTACACTCTGATTGGATTAATTTCCTGAGTGTGATCCTTGACCCCCACTGTCATTAAAGCTGTTGATTGTTTTGATTTGCATGATCTTGCGTTGAATGATGATGATGATTTTCAAGATGCTTATTGCAAGCTTTATAATATTTGTATGAAATCTCTTGAGTGTTCTACAAAATTAAAAGCTAATTTTAAAAAGGTTAAACTTGAAAGAGATGATTTGATTGCAAAATTGGATGAAGCAAATAATTTTAATGAGAAATTTAAAAATCAAATTTCATCTCAGGTGGACAAAATTAAGAGTTTGGAAGAACTACTAGTTGAATTTAAAACTGAAGTTGAAAATTTAACTAGTGCCAAACTTGTTGTTGAGCCTAACTCAAAAGAAAAAGATTTTTATATTTCTCTATTTAAAAGGAATGATCAAGAGTTGAAGGCTAATATTGTTAGGATAGACAAAGGTAAACAATCTGATGGTAACGCTAAAGTTTCTAAACCTATGTCTAAAACTCCTCCTAGGATGAAAGAAAAATATGTTTTTGTCCCCACTTGTCATTATTGTCACATTGTTAGTCATATTAGGCCAAATTTTCCTAAGTTGAGGACTCTGTCAACCTCTAAGGTTAAACCTCCTTCTAGGAAGTCGAGTAGCTCTAAAACTGCTCATTTTTGTCACCATTGTGGTGTTTCTGGTCACACTCGTTCTAATTGTTTCAAGTTGTTTCCTCATAAGCAAGTGTCCAATAGGTCTCATCCTTTGTCTAAAGGCTTTGTACCTATTCTTGGTGAGTTATTAAAATCTTTGAGCTTTTTAGCTCAATTTCAGGGGCATTCTAATTCCTCTATGTCCTTTAGTAGTCATACTAGGACGCGTGCATTTTCATCTTCACAGCCAAAGACTTGTGCTGTGTGGGTGAGAAAGGAACCTAAGACTTAATTGTCTTTTTCGTTTGTCCTTTGCTTTAATTCTTTCTATCTAAAGTAGGACTTTCTTTGCTTGATTTCTTATCTGCTTTTGGAATCCTGCTATCGTGCATCTGCATCCTTCTATCATGTTTTCATGCATTTGTATCTTTCTGTCATGTTTTCATATTGTTTGTCTGTTTTTTTTTTTTGCTATTTATTTTTTATTTTGTTTTGTTTTCAAAATAAAAAAAGGGGAAAATTAGAAAAATACAAAAATAGTATGTGTTTGTGTACATTGGTTCTTGTGAACCTTAAAATGGTCATTGAAACAGAGTTTTCTAAACTTTGTATCTCTTGTAGCTTAGCTGAGCATTCTTATACACAAACTAAGCAAGTGAGCTTTGTGGCTCTTTGTTTGCGATGAGTAAGGTTAAGTGATCTCTTGTACTTAATACTCGTATCACTCTTTTTGACGGGTAGGACTAGAAAATCCTAAGAGAACGACATAAATAACCATCTCACCACTGTTACTCGCCAATCATGAAATGACATCTGTATGCTTCGGCATAGCAAAAGTGCAATGGCAAAAAGCTTAACATAATTGGGTATTTTTTTTCTCTCTTATATACCCATGCATGGTTTGCTTAATAAAAGAAAATATGCAAAGAAATAAAAGTAAAAACAACAAAATGTTTTAAAATATGATTACAAGCGTGTTTTCTAGGAGATGTGGGAGTTATAGGATGTACCTCGAAGGTAATAGTCTCCATCAAACGGTTATGATTATGTGTGAGTTAAAGTGATTTTCTCATATCTCAAATCATCATAACTCTAAGAAACTTATGCAACCTTGCGATGTTTTTCACACACAACACGCAATATTCTTTGCTACTTTTGATACATGTGCAGGTACAATGTGATTTGGCCATCACAAGGTTTACATGCATTGATGTATGCTCACTAAACTGTCTTAACTTGTTTTTAAAATAAAAATTAGTTAGACTTGTTTAGTGTGTGTGTGTGTGTGTGTGTTTTGGATCAAAATGCATGACATTTTTCTTGTTAAGAGATGTTTTTGAGAGGTTAATATGTTGGTTGGATCTTTGGTTGAGTTGCATTCTTGATTGCATTCATGTTTGTATTTTTCTCTTCTTGAAAAACTATTTTTAAGCAATCTTGACATTACCTCGACACCTTTCGACACTTGGTTTATCTGTCGAGCTCTTCAGTTGCATCTTATCGCAATCTCGACATCTCTCAATAGCTATATGGATCGCTCGAGATATCTTCTATCTGCTCGACAGATCCTCGACACCTTCTCGATCCACCGAGGTTGGCTAGATAGCTTCTCGACACCTCCCGATCGATCGAGATATCCTTGCATGAATTTCATTTTTTTTTTTTTTTGCATGTTTCTCTTATCTTGTCATCCATACCATCTTGTTTTATTACATTCATGCATTTTTATGGATTCTTTGTGCCCCCTTGATCATCCTTGATCATCTTTATGTTTCTCGAGTAAAGCTTTATAGCTTCCTGTACCCTCTGTCAATTGTGACAAAAAGGAGGAGAAATTGGAGAATTTGTGGTTTCTTTCTTTAAGATTATACAAGTTAGGGAGGGAAATACATGCCTTTGTAAGGGAGAGTTGTGTTTCATCTTATTAAGGGGAGTGTTTACCTCCTTGTTCATGTACCTAGGTCTTGTGCTATTTTTACATACAACATGGTATTTATCAAGTGGTATATATATGATGATGTATGTTTTCTTCACCTATCTCTACATGTGTTGTTTCTTTTCTATCTTTATACGCACGTTTCTTTACTTGTATGTAGGGGTGGCAATTTTTATCCATATCCATGAACCCGCCCATTACCCGCCTTATTTGGATAAGTCTTAACCCAACCCATTTAAGTATTTGGGTTAAATGGATAAAACCCATTTGATTATTTAATTAGATGGGTCTAAATGGATAAATCCACTAATACCCACTAAACCCATCTAAAATTTAAATAAACAACATAAAATCTAAAATTCTAAAAAATAACCAAAATACCCCTGAAATCTAAAAAATGACCAAAACACTCCTAAAACCCAAAAAATGACTAAAATACCCCTAAAACCAAAAAATGACCAAAATACCCCCGAAACCCAAAAAATGACCAAATACACTTAAAACCTAAAAAATGACCAAAATACCCTTGAAACCTAAAAATGACCAAAATACCCCTGAAACTCAAAAAATTACCAAAATACACCCGAAACCCATAAAATGACCAAAATACCCCCAAAACCTAAAAAAATGACCAAAATACCTCCAAAACTAAAAAAAATGACCAAAATACCACCAAAACCTAAAATTTACCAAAATACCCACAAAACCCAAAAAATGACCAAAATACCCTTGAAACCAAAAAAAATGATCAAACTGCCCCAAAACCAAAAATGACCAAAATACCCCCGAAACCCAAAAAAAGACTAAAATACTCCTAAAACTCAAAAAATTACCAAAATACCCTCGAAACCCATAAAATGACCAAAATACCTCTGAAACCTAAAAACTACCAAAATACCTCGAAAACCTAAAAAAATGTCCAAAATACCCCAAAAACCCAAAAAAATGACCAAAATACTAGCAAAACCTAAAATTTACCAAAATACCCACAAAACCCAAAAAATGACCAAAATCCCGGCAAACCTAAAAAAATGACCAAAATACCCCCAAAACTAAAAAATGACCAAAATACCCCCGAAACCCAAAAAAAGACCAAAATACACCCAAACCCTAAAAAATGACCAAAATACCCCTGAAACCCAAAAATGACCAAAATACCCCTGAAACTCAAAAAGTGATCAAAATACCCCGAAACCCATAAAATGACCAAAATACCCCCAAAACCCAAAAATGACCAAAAATACCCCGAAATCCAAAAAATTACCAAAATACCCCGAAACCCAAAAAATTACCAAAATACCCTCGAAACCCATAAAATTACCAAAATACCCCCAAAACCAGAAAATTACCAAAATACCCCCAAAACCCAAAAAAATGACCAAAATACCCCAAAACCCAAAAAAATTACCAAAATAAGATCAAAACCCAAAAAAAGACTAAAATACCCTCAAAACCTAAAAATGACCAAAATACTCCTGAAACTAAAAAAATTACCAAAATATCCCAAAAACCTAAAAATGGCCAAAATACCCCTGAAATCCAAAAATGACCAAAATACTCCCGAAACTCAAAAAATGACCAAAATGCTTCTAAACCCTAGAAATTTACCGAAATAACCAAAAAATATAAAAATTATTGAAAAAACCCTAAAACCAAAAAGATGCCAAAAATACCCTTAGAATAACCTTAAAATACCCTTAAAATGATCAAAATATCCTCGAAACCTAAAAAATTACTGAAATTCCCTCAAAACCTATAAAATGACTAAAATACTCTTAGAATATAAAAAATGATCAAAATAACCACGAAACATAAAAAATTACCAAATTTCCTCAAAACCTATAAAATGACTAAAATACTCTTAGAGCCTTTAATTTGTTGAAAATATCCTCGAAACACCCAAAATACCCTAAACCTCTATTTCAGTAATTTTAGATGTTTTGGGAATATTTTGTTATTGTTTTAGGTTTTGGGGTTATTTTTTTCTTTTTTTAGGTTTTGTGGTATTTCGGTCATTTTTTAGGTTTAGGGTGTATTTTGGTAATTTATAGGGTTTGGGGTTATTTCGGTCATTTTTTTTTAACTTTGGGAGGGTATTTTGGTCATTTTTTAGGTTTTGAGGTTATTTTAGTCATTTTTTAGGTTTTGGGGGTATTTTGGTAATTTTTAGGTTTCGGGGGGTATTTTTGGTAATTTTAAGGTTTTATAGGTATTTCGGTCATTTTTTAGGTTTAGGGTGTATTTTGGTCATTTTTTGGATTTTGGGATATTTTGGTAATTTTTTGGGTTTCGGGGATATTTTGGTAATTTTTGAGTTTTAGGGGCATTTGGTCATTTTTTGAGTTTTAGGGGCATTTTGGTCATTTTTTTAGGTTTTGGGGGGTATTTTGGTCATTATATGGGTTTCGGGAGTATTTTGGTCATTTTTTGAGTTTCGAGGGTATTTTGGTCATTTTCTTGGATTTTGGGGATATTTTAGTCATTTTTTGGGATTTAGAGGTATTTTGGTCATTTTAGGGGTTTTGGGGGTATTTTGGTCATTTTTGGGTTTTAGGGGGTATTTTGGTCATTTTTTGGGTTTCGGGGATATTTTGGTAATTTTTGAGTTTTGGGGGCATTTTGTCATTTTTTTGGTTTTAAGGGTATTTTGATAATTTTTTTTAGGTTTTGGAGGTATTTTGGTCATTTTATGGGTTTCGGGAGTATTTCGGTCATTTTTTGAGTTTCGAGGGTATTTTGGTCATTTGTAGTTTTCCGGGTATTTTGGTCATTTTTCGAGTTTCGGTGGTATTTTGGTCTTTTTTTGAGTTTTTGGGAGTATTTTAGTAATTTTTTGGGTTTCGAAGGTATTTTGGTCATTTTTTGAGTTTCGGGTGTATTTTGGTAATTTTTTGGGTTTCGGAGGTATTTTGGTCATTTTGGGTTTTGGGAGTATTTTGGTCATTTTTTGAGTTTCGGGTGTATTTGGGTCATTTTTGGATTTCGGGGGTATTTTGGTCATTTTTTGAGTTTCCGGAGTATTTCTGTCATTTTTTGGATTTCAGGGGTATTTTGGTCATTTTTTGGATTTCAGAGGTATTTTGGTTATTTTTAGGTTCCGGAGGTACTTTGGTCATTTTTTGGATTTTGAGGGTATTTTGGTCATTTTTTTGGTTTCAAGGGTATTTTGGTTATTTTAGACATTTTGGAGGTATTTTGGTTGTTCTAGTGGTTTTTAAGCATATTCGGTGATTTTACAAATATCGAGGGTATTTTGGTCGTTTTATAGGTTTCATAGATATTTTGCTCATTTTGGGGATAATTTTAGTTGTCCAAGGCTATATTGGTAATTTTGGAAGTGCACGGGTATTTGCGTCATTTTAGGTATTTAAAGGTTTTTTGGAGATCAAAAGGATATTCATGTAGTTTTAGAGGTATTTTGGTCATATTGGGTTAAATAGATGGGTTATTAATTAAATGGGTTGGGTTGGTAATGGATAATTAATTTATATATAAACGGGTCATAAATGGATAAATGGGTAATTACACACCCAACCCATTTATGACCCAACCCGTCCATTTGCCACCCCTACTTGTATGCAATCTATTATTTATGCTTTACACAAAGATGCATTGATGTGTTTTGTTTATAGTGTTTCAGAAATACAGGTTGTCAAAGTCTTCCATGCCATGAACTCTCTTCTTGCAAAGTTTTTCAAGAGTTTGTGTTAGGGTAGATTTTATTGTATTCAACAAGTGAGTATGAGTTGAGTGATTTATAACTTCTCTCATATGTTCATTTGTTTGTTGTGGTCTTGTCACGGATTGCCAAAGGAGGAGATTGTAGTTGGCTAATCCTTTGACAAAACGCACTTTACTTGTATTTGGGTAGATCTAGGATGTGTTTAATACTTCAATTAGCATGTTGTTGAAGTGTAGTATTAAAGCCATGAAGATTAGACCAAGAAACAAGTGAATAAAAGGTGTTCACTAAACCTGGACAGATAGCTGGACTCCTGCAGACACCTGCTCGACAGATAGCTATCTAGTGAAATTTAATGAATAAAGCTCGACAGCTCCTCGAATAATCGAGCAGCTATCGAGGTTACAAAAATTAGAATTTTCAGATCAGATTTTTGGGCCAGGCTTTTATATTTGTGTAGGGTTTCTTTTTTCACAACCCTAGACATATATAAGGCTTATTTTAGAGGCATTCACATAAGAGAATATAAGGAGAACATATGCAAAAGGTGACCAATGCCTTATTCTCTCTAAAAGAAGCTACTGCGTCTTTGTGCCTTAGGGTTTTGTAACCAAGTGCTTCTTGATCTTCATTGTTGATGAAGTGAAGAACTTTGCAGCCAACATTCTTCTTCCTCAAGTTGGTGAGTGAGTCACGTATTGGGATTCATGCAAAGGAGTTAGTCACGTACTGGGATTCATGCATCAAAGGGTGGCGTTCATATATTGAAGAGTTCAAATGTTCTGAAGCAGTAGAAGGTTTCTGCTGTGAGTTCATCTGCGGGGATTGTAAAGTCTAGGAACAAAGGTTTTGTACTAGATTTGAAATTTCTCTTTACTATAGTGAATTGCTTTTCAGGAAAGTTTCCCCCCAGGTTTTTTACTGTGAAACTGGTTGGTTTCATTGGTTTTCCTGGGTCATCATATCTTGTCTTATTTATTTTTTCACTGCACTTAGTTTCGACATGATATTGATGTTTATTTGTTTTAACAAGTTTACTCATAATAAATCTAATTAATAATTTGGGTTTAAAACTTGTTAATTCTATCAACCGGGATCTATATTTCCCAACACTTGACAACTTTTGAAATTAGATGTTAGTAAGTTTTGTCATTGATCCCAAACTCATGTTTAAGTCTAGAGTCTGTTTAGGGGATTTTTCATGAAATAGCCAAAGGGGGAGATTGTAAAGTTGTTATTTACAACTATTTTGTGTTGGTTTTAATTTTGTGCCAAATTTGATTGTAATTTTATTCAATCATTTTCCCTGTATTTATGTGGATTTTTAATTATAAGGGATGAGTGTGAAAGAGTATGAAGACTCAAGGTTAAAGCGAAGAAATAATGGATTTCACGGGAAATTCGCAAGAAGCTAACCCGCGAAGTAGCCACGTGCATAGCATATGACTAGACTGCGAAGAGTCATGACAACCTAGAGTTTTCACGAGTGTCTTGCAAGTAAGGCCTTCCTGCAAAATACTCTCGAAACATTCTATTTGACTAATTTGTCATGTTTTGTTTTACCAAGTTTTCACCCACACTATATATACATTCATTACTCACATATTGTAAGAAGTGCTTTTCAGAGAGGAAACCCTAGAAAATACACTTGAGAGTTAGAGATTGTTATACCCACAATTATCTACACATTTCTTTATGGTTTTCCTCTACACCCACCTCTCTATATCCAAATCTTTGAGAGGCTGATAGCTCAAACACTTACCACACGTAATCTGAGTGTAAATTGAGATTTTGATGCTACTGGGAAGCATTGGAGGAAGCCAATCATTGGCAGATGCAATCGGGTTGAATTGTAGGATTCAAGAAAGCTAGAGAAGCCAAGGTTCCGAGAAGCCAATTGGTAGCAGGAACTTGGAGGGCTCAAGTATATTGGGTAGAGTAGGCTTGGAGGGTCTTTTGTTATTTGTGTACTCCAACTTATTCTCAAGTGAATCGATTTGCCGCTTAGAAGGCGGCGAAGAGGTTTTTCTCTAAGTTCTTCGTTTTCCTCTTTGATAACACATCTCGGTATTATCTTGTGTTTGTATCTCTCTTCCCTACTTTTAAGCTTTACCTTATATCATTAATAATGGATGAATATGACTTAGGGTAGTGTTATTGGTTGTTTGCGCTCATTTACTCTTATTCTGCACTTAGTCTAAGTTAGAGTAAAAGCAATCTAGCCGTAAGTTTGATTTGGGAATCTAAACAAGCTCTTGTGTTTTCACACAAATCCGAGCTTTCAGTCTTTTAGGAAGAGACTTTCCTCTTGCCTTGGGCTTAGCCATAATTGGCTTAGGAGACTTCGTCAAAACCATTTGATTCACCACATTTGGCTTCTTTTCAAATTTTACATTGTCAACAAGAGGAGTTGATACTTCTTTAGCCTTGACAAACTTCATTTCCTTTGACACTTTAGAGTTTGAGCTACCTTCTTCGGTATACCCTAAGCCACTTCTATCCGAAGAGGGCTTTTGATAGGCAAGAACTTCATCAAGTTTCTTGGGAGCAACACGCTCCACTTTGGCATTTTCTTGAACAACCTCAAGCTTAAGAAACTTTATCTTGGAATAGGCATTGTTTAGTTCTTCATTTAACCCTTCAATTTCACAATTGGTCTCTTTGTACCATGTGAGGATGCTTTTATAGTCCTCTTCGGCTTTCTTCATCTTTCTAATGGTTGCCTTGTCCACTTTTGCATATTCTCCACTCTTTTCAAGAAATGCATTGTAGGATTCTTGCAATTTATCTGTTCCTTCATAAACGCACTCTTCCTTATCATCATCGGATTCATCTCCAACACCAATAGATTCCACTTTGGAATGCTCACCAAGCTCTTCCAGAGTACTTAAATCTTCTAAAAAATCTACAGGTGCAATAGGCATGAAAGCTGAGTAGTTTCCTCCCCTATCACAGCTTTCTTCAGAATCAAAGTTTGGACTATCCAAATCACTAAGGATTGTAGCAAGAGCTCTACCATTTCCCTTCAAATAGGTAGAGCATTCTTTCTTCAAATGATTATGCCTGTTTCATTAACAATAAGTGATTCCTTGAGAAGGAGAAGAGTCTTTGGAACCCTTCCTTTTGAAGTCCTTCTTGTCTTTCTAGAAATTGGAGAATTTTCCTTTCTCAAAGGTGTTGGGTTACAATGAATTGACCCCTTTCAATTAATTAATTACCCATGTTAAATAATTAAGTTCAATTACATGCAACAGCGTAGAGGAACAAACAAATCACCATTTATACTAAATGTAGCAAAAAATAAATTTGACATGGTAATTTGTTTACGAATGGAGAAAACCTCCATACCGGGTGAATTTCATGTCACCACTCCCAAGAATCCAATATTATCAATCAAAAGAGGTTACAAGTATAAAGAATCTTACCAAACCCTTTGGCCTATCTCGAAATACCAACTTACAGTTGAACCCTTACCCTAATACCCAATTGGACTTGTATTGTAGTAGCGATCTTCCAGTTCAATGCATAAATCCCAGTATGTAACTAATTAATGATGCACGGATCCAAGCACGTTACTGACACCAGCAACTTGAAGAAGATGTTGACTGCAAAGTTTTGTAGTTCATCAACGATGAAGATCAGGAAGCTTCTTGGTTACAAAACCCCATGGTGCAAAGGCGCAGTAGCTTCTTCAGAGAGAATAATGAACTAGGTAACTTTCTACATGTGCTCTTCATTCATGATGACCTTTAAAATAAGCCTTATATATGTCTAAGGTTGTGAAAAAAGAAATCCTGTACAAATATTTCAGTAGCTGAAAATTAGATCTAGAAATTCTGATTTCATAGATCTCGACAGATTCAGCTTCTGTCGAGCTTCTATTGAGCTTTCTTCTTAAATCTTGATAGATACTGCTTCTATCGAGGTATCTGTCGAGCTTTAATGAACAACTCTTCTTTACTTTTTTGTCGGTCAAATCTTCATGGCTTTAACACTTGACTTGAACAACATGTTTCTTGACGTCTTAAACTTATCTTAGATCTACCCAATTACAAGTAAAGTGCATTTTGTTAAAGGATTAATCAATTACATAAAAAACATCCCTAACAAAAGGACTTCCCATCCTTTTTGAACTTCAAGAACTTGCAAAAGTTCTTTGCAAGGAATGCCACCTCTTTTTCAACATCGTCCTCTTCCAAGGAATCTTGAGCTTCAATTCTCTCATGAATCATCTTAAGAGCAAGAGATTTGCTCTTCCTTTAAGATGGTAGAGTTAGCTCATATGTTTGAAGAGAGCCGATAAGTTCTTGGACCTTTATCCCATCAAGATCCTTGCTTTCCTTATTGGCGGTCACCTCAACTCAAAAGCTCTCCAGCAATGATCTAAGGATCTTTCTTACTACTTTGGATCTTTCTTACCACTTCAATCAACTTTCATAGAATGAGTGGAATGATTCATCTTCGCTCATTTTTAATTCTTCAAACTGAGTGGTAAACATTTGAAGCTTGGTATCCTTCACCTTTTTGGTGCCTTCATAGGTAGACTCCAAAATTTGTCATGCCTCCTTGGCAATTAACACATAAGAAATCCTATGAAATTCATCCGGTGAGACACCATAAATTATACCATTAAGTGCTTTGTTATTAGCATTAGCCTTCGCGAGAGCTGCCTTATCCCAAGTGGATTTGGTAGCCTCCGACCCCTTGTCCAACCAATTTCTAGCATCCCACACACTCTCATCAATGGAGCACAATAATGTAGCATATGCACTTTCCAAAATGCGTAATTACTCCCATCAAAGAAGGGAGGTGTTGGAAAATATGGTTTTGCATCTCATACAAAACCCACAGCGGAAGCAACAATCACGGATCTACTTCATTTATGAGAGATAACATGTAATCTTGAATTCTAGAATAAAGAATAGAAAGCATACCTTGAGGCAATGAAATTCAAAACCAAGACTTAAGACTTAAGAATACCTTTAATCTTCATCTCAATTCCACATGGTGCCCAAGAAGTGTGGTCTCTCAATCAGTCTTTATGTACGTTGATTCTCAAAGAAAAATCCTTCTTGTTCTCCTTGTAGAGAAAAACTATTTTTTTTTCCTTTTCGTCATACGTACATTCTAACTACCTTGGTAGTTGCTTTTATTTAATAACTCTTATTAAATAAAAACTGATTATTTAATTGGGTTAGCCTTTTGGGCCTACCCAATTGGGCTTTAGTTTGTGGCTTGAGATGGGACCAAAAGGATCAAATAATACTCTAGCTCCAATGGGCCTTGGGCTTTTCTGTCAACTCTTGACAAGTCCAAAGTTACCATTAATTATATTTAATACCACTATATAAATATCATTGCACTCTAGGCCTTATTAATAAATTATATCATAAGACTCTAATGATATCATTTGACCCCTCCATGAAATATCCATAGTGAACAAAGTCATAATAAACTATCACTTTGTAAACAACTATTTTATCCTTGAGTATCCGGTTTAATCTTTTAATTATTCACATTTATTGAAATCCAATTTAAATAAATATATGCTTTAGTAACTTCTTACTAAAGCGGGTGCCCTGAATAACCAGTTCCCATTAAACTTATCTCAAGGGGATATTTCGTGTCTCTATAAAAAGAGATTATGTATCCCATCTTGAGAATATGTGTTCCCTCAACACTACGTATGGTTACCCAACATACTGAGGTTTTGATTGTGAATATTAGATCGGTCCAGTTCAATATGTCTTAACTCTTAAGACACATCAACACATCAACTATAAGTCTCCACTTCCATGATCAAGACAAATCATCTTAGTTGATGTGTTATAGTCTTCGCAAATGAAACGCCCAATTTCATCACCAACTACGAACTACATTTTGAGTTTACAAGGAACTTGTGATTTACATCTTCTGTGACTTTTCACATAAACCACATACAATGAATCTTATGGACTATGATAATGTCCCATTAGTTCATTTATAAATAGTCTCATATAATTAAATAATTTAATTATTTATAACATGCCAATAAATTGGATTCTTAGGGCACAAACCCTAACAAGAGGTGCATTGAGGGATTGAGACCTATCCATCCTAGGGTTCAAGGATCACACTAAGGATATAGACCCTCCAAGCCTAACCTACCCAATGCACCTAAGCCCTCCAAGCTTCTTGCTTCAACAAGGTTACGCCGAACCGGGTCTTCTCTAACTTTTCGAATCGTGCAATTAGCCCATTGCATCAACCAATATGAATTGGTGCTCTCTTGAACTGCTTTCCAAACACCAAGAACCTTTTCACTACTCTAAATTTGGTAAAGTAAGGATTTGGTTTATGATCCTCTCATGGGTATAACAATGGAGAGGATGAGAGTAAAGGAATTTGGAGAATCAAGTGTATAGATTGTGAATGAATCAATCTTGTTTTTCTCTAGGGTTTCTCTCTTCAAATTCTCTCTGAAAGCTCCCTAAATTTCGTGGGTGTAAGGGTATTTATAGTAGGGTATGAGATGGAATGTGAAAAGTCACTTTTCAATAAAACAGGGTGCACTAGTGAGTCACTCGCGACTGGGATGAGTCGCGAGTTCTATTCGCCAGTTACCAGACTAGGCCAAATTATACTTTTTGTCCTGTAATGATCCAGCTGGCCTGACTCTTTATCTTTCTACATGCTTCACACATGTGCTTCATTTTGGCGAGTCACCAATCGCGAGTCAGTCGCGAGTCCAATCACGAGTCACCTTCTTGTTGCACACTCTTGTTCAATTCTTCACACTCTCTCACTTACAACCTTTACATTATTCTCACCTCAATACAGGGTTTTTAAATACTAAATTACAAGCAATTTGGCACGAAATAAAGCTAACACATAATTGAATAAATTCAACTTTACAGATGTCATATAAATTCATCTTCAAACTCTTTTCCAACTTTCTTTCCTAGGGAAATTTTTAGTCATTCTTTTGCACATTTTTGCCATTTTACTTATTTGTGTACTCACTTTGAATATATGTTGAATTTTGAATTTTTTGGCTTTTACTAACTATGTTATATTAATTATCAAATAAAAGTAATTAAGTCATGCAAATCTAATACGTAAGGTTTTTAATGATAGTAAGATTTTCTTCTAATTTCTTAAATGGACTTGAATTAATTTTAAATGAACTTAAAGTAATTTAAAAATAAAACAATACTTTATAAAAAAAACTATAATGGACTTGAAATATAATGAAACACTCCAATAAAAGAATGTTGTAACACTGAAATCTAAACATTTGATGCAAAAATACTTGGTACAAAAATTAAAGTAAAACTTCATCCATGCATGCTATAGTAATTATAAAGTCTATATTTTTAGGTTGGCAACCATGAACAAATTGTAACCTTTTAAAACTTAGTTTGTCTAGTTGTTTAGTGTAGAAATATTCAATTTAAAGAGAAAAATGAAGTTTAGAACAATTGAAAACTCAAGAAATAAGAAAAATTAAAGTGCAGATAAGTTGCACTCATTTTGACCGATTGAGATGCACATCTCAACAAATTGAGATTTGTACAGATTTCAGATCTGGTTTTTTTCTCTTAGCCTTTTGATATAGGGTTTTCATGGAACTTAAGGATATTTAGATAAAACCTTAGTGAATGTTTTTACACATTCAAGAAAGCAATGTTTCGTACACAAATTTGCAAATTTTTCATACCCTTTTGAAGGTATAGTTGAAGACCTTGTGCAAACAACAGATTTAATTATAAAGTAAAATTCATGCATCCAGTCAACCACAATTTCTCATCTTAATCTTTGAATGGAGATCTCAAAGTCACAAACAAGAGTGTTTGTGTACAATAGTTTCATAGTAGAAAAGTCGGTGAATTTGGAACTACATGTGGTCACGTAACTCATGCCAGTAAGTACTACATGAGGTAGAAGTAGATTTAGAGTTAAGTCTTCTATACAAAATTCAATTCTATTAGTGAAATGTTGTCTTGAGAATTGTTTAGGTTAATCCTTCCCAGATTTTTTTTTTACTTTGAAACCACAGTTTCAAAAGTTTTTCTGAGTCATCATTCTTGTTGTTCATGTGACCTGTGTTTGTTTGATATGTTAATAATTTAATCAAGATCATAATTAATCTAATTAATTATGTGTTTAAAAATTAATTAAATCTGAGACAATTGGGGTCTAGAACCCTAACAGTAATTTTACGATAAAGTAATACTTGACATAAAATCTAAAATGGAATTGAAATCTCCCAAACACTCAATAAAAAATTTAAAATATATTGTAACACTTTGAAATCTAAAGGGACAGTTCATGCAAAAAAAAGAAAAAAGAAAGAAAGGAAATTTATAATAATTTTGAAATCTATTAAAACAATTGGTACAAAAATTAAAGTGGAACTTCATGCAAAAGATCCCACTTTCTTGAGTTTCCACTCTTGTATTTGCACCTTATCTGTATTGATGTCATTAACATAGTACTGCAAAGTTATATGCAAGTGTAACATAACAATAACCAATACAAATTCATCCCAAAACAAACAAACAAACCATATATGATTCTATAAGGAAAAACTTGAATTCTATGTACAAATATTTGGGCACTCCAATTATGGATCTGGAGGATGATGCCAACAATAATGAATAGAATCCAAGATTTTAATTAAGAAAAAGGGACAATAATTACTAAATCAAAAGAAACAAAAATTTTGGACTTTATTCAATCAAGAAAGAATAAGATTTGAGATAATCTGCCACTTTCTTGAGCAAATTTCTCTTGAAACCTCTTATAGGCTTTCTTGTTTACTTCTAGTCATGCTTTCTTCTCTATTTAAATCCTTTCCCTTGATTTTGGGCAACACAAAAAATGAAATGCTTTGATGGAAATGCTAACATTTCTTGTGAGAAAGTTTGAGGCGGTTGAGAGCGTTGAGAACATTGAGAACATCACTACTCTTTTGAGGGGGAAGTTTGACGTGGTTGAAATACATATTTGTTTTCTATCCTAACATTTATAGGAATATTTATGGGAAGCTTTGAGCACGTCTCTAGAACATTAGGATTATTTGAATTTTGAACAAATTGAAAGGAAATGTGTGGGATTTTATTATTATTATTATTATTATTATTATTATTATTATTATTATTATTATTATTATTATTATTATTATTATTATTTTATAAAAAGAAAGACAAAAAATGTGAGGTTATGGGTTAGTGGGAGAGTGGTAAATAATGTTAAGTGTTTTTTTTTTTAAGAAAATATAATGATATCTAAATAAAAAAAGAAAAAAGAAAATGTGGAGTTATGGGTTAGTGGTAAATAACATATAAAAGTGTTTTTTTTTTTTTTAAAGAAAAGATAATGATGTCTAGATTTTGGATGAATCTTAAAAGGAAAACCCAAAAATTTTGCAAAAAAAAAAAAAAAAAAGTTCTGTTCATATTTCATTTCACGTTAAGAGTGGGAGAGTCTTTTCTTTTTTGATAGGAAGGTGGGGGTAGTCTTTTGTTTTCTTGATAGAACGTATGGGTAGTGGGAAGGTTTTTTTTTTTTTTTTTTTTTTGTGTGTGTGTGTGTGTGTGTGATAATCATTGGCAGGTTGGCTATCTAGTGGGGAGTTGATAACTGATAGGTTTTTTGTTTTTAATTTTTGTTTATTTACTATTTTAATCAACTTAATTAAATTAGGGGTATTTTTGGAAGTGAAAAAGGCAACAACTAATTTTCTAAATATGCTTTTTTGAAAGAAAAAAGAAGAAGGAAGGGGGTTGATTTAGAATCCTTCCCTTCCATTGCATAGCTGGGATAAAAAAAAACAAGGAAAAAGAAAAAAGAAGAAGGAAGAGGGTCGATTTAGGCCCCTTCCCTTCCATTGCATAGCTACGCTAGTAGGTACTATTAGCCCTTTGTTGCACACATCTAGCTAGCTCGCATGGTTCACCAATTCCATCGAAATATCTAATTTGTTGAAACAAAGCATAGTGCACTTCAGGCACCGAGCAAAAAATTCTCTTCTTTCGTTTCGGTTTATTCACTGATTTGAAGCAGTTATTTTCTTATTAATTCCAAGGGCGGTGGCATTCTTGAATGAAGTCTATCTGAACTAAATTAGCACTTCTGAAATTAGGCTAGGCCTTTCCAGCTATGCTGGGCACCACTTTTTTTCCTATGCACGAACAACATAGCTGACTATGAAGCTTTGCTTATCAAATTAGAACTAGCTATGGCAATGGGCATGCGATCCAACCATGTTAATGTTAACAGGCTGATTTCAGCTAGTTGTGAGACATGTCATCTATGAGTATTAGACAATTGAAGCAAAGCAACAACCATACACAAAAGGAGCCTAGCTTGGATTCGCCAAGTTTGATGAAATTCAGATTGACCATGTACCTAGAAGGGCCAATGTTGAGGCCAACATAATGGCCTCGCTATCTTCGACATTTAAGATTTCCTAATTGGACAACTAAACAAACATTCAAAGGAAAATGTTCAAAGGATGATTCCAACATCACTCCAAAAAACCTTTGACTATTACATAATGGAGGAAGTGTTTCAAGCTTATCAAATAGATAGGGGTGGCAAGCTTTAGAGAGTATGGGCGAGGTCCCCATACTATAGAAGGCCGTAAGCAATGGCTTGACGGAGATGGGTCAAATCAAGTGAAACGAAATGTACTAGGGATGGTAAGGATTGAAAACTGTTAGGACATCTAACAGTGCTTTAAGGTTGTTTCTGCCCTTTTCTTTTGACGACCAAGTCATAATGGCAACAATATATCTCTCTGGGGATGCGAAGCGAGATAAGGAGTTGATAAAGCTTTCCCTCTAGTTGACAATACTTCTTATTCACAAACCATTCCTAGTGTGGCATGCCGTCCATGAATTAATAAGTACTCATGTAACAGCAAATAAAGCCGTGAAGGCCTGCCCTTGTTCTTTGGTTGGATTGTCTTTGTCTTTGGTGTACCTCCTCTGGGGTTTAGTGGGCTGGCACAAAAACTAGATCAAAATCATGCCAATATGTATTCTTGTCATCAGCCAATCGCTCGACCGTTCATTTAACTAAGCTATTTTTAGAAATTGGAATAGTTTCTTGCTATATGAGGTTTTAGAATATGTTGGTCGCGTCTTGAAAAGAAAAAAGTTTCTAGAGAGAATTTTTGAACTGATTCTAATTCATTGAAATCAGATAATGTTAATTTACAAGCTATGATTGCTATATATACATGTATACACGAAAGCAAAATGGGCGCCAAAATACTCTGCTCTAACTAACTTTCTACTAGCTATCTAAACAGTATAACTACCACCACTTATAACTACACCAATGAATACATGACAGCTGGAGTTGTAAACAACTAAGTCACATGCATCTTTTTCTTCACAGGTGCTGATGCACCAATTTGTACTATGTCGTTTTCTTTCTTCTATTTTGATCTTGAATGTTGTTTAGCCTTTGTTTCTTTGTGCTGTTTACTGCTTGCATCAGTCACAACACTCCCCCTCAAGTCATGAGCCTTAGGTTCAATGACTTGGACTAAGGAAGCTGACTTCACTTGCCTTGGAATAAAAATGTCCCTTAGACCCAATTTGGTTGATAATTGTGCAAAGGATGAATGCCCCAAAGCATTGGTAAAAATGCCAACCACTTGTGAATTAGTAGTTACATGAAAGGTCTTAATCATGCCTTCCATAATTTTATCTCTCAACAGATGACAATCTACCTCAATGTGCTTTGTCCTTTCATGGAAGACCGGATTGGTAGCTATGTACAATGCTGCCTGATTATCACAAAACAACATAGCAGCCTTAGAATGATTGACCTTCAAATCCTTAAGTAGTTGCAAAATCCAAGTGATTTCATAAGCTACACTGGCCATTGCCTTGTACTCTGCCTCAGCTGAGGATCTTGACACCATCCCTTGATTCTTGGATCTCCAAGATACTAAAGAATCACCTAAGTAGACTATATAACCAGCTAAGGATCTTCTGGCGTCAGGGCAGCCTGCCCAGTCAGCATCATAGAAGGCTTTAATATGCAAATCTAAATTGCTTGGGAAGAACAGACCCTTGCCTAGTGAACTTTTGATGTATTGTAGCACCCTATTGGTTGCAAGCAAGTGAGGTTCTCTTGGCTGAGATACAAACTGACTCAACCTATGAACAGCATAGGTGATGTCAGACCTAGTTAGGGTCAAATACAACAACCTTCCAATTAGTCTTCTGTATTGTGTAGGGTTCTCAAGAAGCTTGCCTTCATACTTGAATAATTTCAGATTTTGCTCCATAGGAAACTTGACAAGTTTAGAGCCAATGAATCTTGTATCCTTTAAAATTTCTAAGGCATACTTTCTTTGGTTTAAGCTGATGCCTGCATCAGTTCTAGCCACCTCAAGTCCTAAGAAATACCTCAAGGTACCAAGGCCCTTTAAACCAAACTTAGCATCAAGCACCTTCTTCAAAGTAGCAACACAGGTTGAATCATTTCCAGTGAAAAAAATGTCATCCACATATACCAAGAGAATTGTAAAAGAAGAACCTTGAGTAGGCATAAACAAAGAGTAAACTGATCTGGACTAAATGAATCCCATCTGCAGAATTGTGGTTGAAAACTTATCAAACCATTGTTTAGAAGCCTATTTAAGACCATATAGACTTTTATTCAACTTGCAAACCAGATTAGTCTCCCCCTTGCTGTGAAAACTAGGTGGAAGACACATATAAACATCCTCAAGCAAGTATCCATGGAGAAATGCATTGTTAACATCTAATTAATACAAAGACCACCTGTTCACAGCAGCCAAAGAAAGAACAAGCTTGACAGAAACAGACTTGACAACAGGTGAAAAGGTCTCAGAATAGTCTAGTCCAAGCTGCTAAGTGAAACCCTTGGCAACTAAGCAAGCTTTATACCTTTCAATTGAGCCATTAGCATGATACTTGATCCTATATACCCATTTACAACCAATGGGAGTCTTGCCAGGAGGTAAAGTAGTCAAAGTCCAAGTATCATTGAGTTCCAAACCATGAATTTCCTTGTCCATGGTATCCCTCCACTCAGAAAACTGAACTGCTTGATGAAAAGAAGCACATTCTAATGGAGTTGAAGACACAACCATAACAAAGGAATGGAAAACAGATCCAAGATAAGAGTAACACAAATTCTAAGAAACATCATAGGGCAATCCAGGAGCAAGTTTGGTACTCATAGATTTACAAGAGTAATCAGAAAGGTAAGAAGGAGGGTGATGGTTTCTAATAGATTTTCTAAGCAAAGGAGGATCAAGGGTTGAGGGTGCATCTACAGAAACTAAATGATCATCTAAAGGAATGTCTAAAGGAAGATTTAAGGCAGGAGTAGAGTATGGGAGAATAGAATCAATAGAGATAGGAGTGGAAGGTGAAATAGGAGTAGGATCACAATTAGAAACATAATTAGGAGTGGAAACAAAAACAGGATTAGAATGAGGAAACACAAAATTAGTGAGGTAAGAAGCAGAAGGCTGAACATCAATAGCATAAGGAAAAATATGCTCATAAAAGATGACATCCATAGAGATAAAGGTAGAATTAGAATCCAGGTCTTATACCTTGTAACCCTTAAAGGATAGCCTAGAAACACACATTTCTTAGCCCTAGGTGCAAACTTGTGCATTATGAGAAAGAGTGGAAGCAAAACATAAACAACCAAAACACTTTAACTAAGCATAGGCAGGAACGGACTTGAAAAGCAACTCATAAGGACTTTTATTACCTAAAGACTTGGAAGGAATTCTGTTAAGTAAGTAAACAACAGTGAAAATACAATCACCCTAGAAGCATAAAGGAACTTGGGATTGAAATTTCAAAGCCCTTGCAATATTAAGGATGTGTTGATACTTCCTCTCAATAATGCCATTTTGTTGAGGAGTATCAACACAAGATAGTTGATGCACAATACCATTGGAATTAGAAAAATCTTTTAAAAGAAATTCAATACCATTATCACTTCTAATGATTTGAATGTGACTGTTAAATTGAGTTTTAACCATAGCAGTAAATTAAGAAAGGAAAACTTGAGTATCAGATTTATGTTTGAGAAGATAAACCCAAGTACATCTTGTAAAATCATCCACAATGGTTAAGAAAAATATAAATCCATCAAGAGTCCATGTACCAAAAGGACCCCATAGGTCACAATGAACAAGTTCAAAAGGTCTAGTGGATACATGAACACTAGAAAAAAAAGAAAGCCTTTTCTGTTTAGAATAGTGACAGATATCACAACAGGTTGTTTTATTCTTAACAACAACATCTATAACACCCTGTAACAAAGAAAATTTGGAATAAGAAGGATGACCTAGCCTATTATGCCATAATTCTGATGAAGAACAGTCATCAGTGACAACATGAGCAGTGTGTGAAGTAACAGCAATGTGAGAAGCAGTATCTTGCAGCAAATACAGGCCATTGCATTCTTTACCCAGTCCAATCGTGCTCCAATGAGCAAGGTCCTGGATAATAAAACAATTCCCAAGAAATATAAGACAACAATGAAGGTTCTTGGTGAGCTTGCTAACAGAAATCAAATTAAAACTGAAAAAGGGAACACATAAAACATCAGTGAGTATAAGAGTGGAAGAAATCTGCATTGTGCCTATGTGTGTTACTAAAACCTCCTCCCCATTTGGCAAATAGACACAAGATTGAACCATGGAAGTAATGGTAGTAAGCTGAGAGGCAGACTGGACCATATGATCTGCCAGTATCTATAATTCAATCATTAGATTTATATGCATGCCTATTGACAATTTAAGCAGAAAAAATGGAATGAGAAAAGTTTGGTGGTATCTAATAAGGATTACCTAAGAATTTGGAAGAGCAGGAAGGTGAAGTGGAGCTAGAAGCTATGAAGGATTGAGTGGTAACAGCAGGTGCCATTACTGAAGCAGCCTGGTGAAGGGATTGAGTACCACTGCCTGATCCATATGTTGAATATTGTTTCAAGAAAGTGAGTAGCTGATCACATTTTGCCTGAGACATTGGACATTGTGACAGAGGGGGTTGTGGACCAGTTTGCAAGCCAACACTTCCAACAGGAACACCAAAACCATTCTGTGAAGCAAGGGCAAGATCAGATTGAAAACCAACAGTAGGTAGACCATCATTTAGCTAATGATGGCTTGAGGCATCAAAATTCCCAAAGTTACCAGAAACATGATTAGCCATAGCCTTATTTCCCCCTTTTGGCTTATACCCTAGTGGATAGCCATGAAGTTTATAGCACTTGTCTGCTATATGACCTGATAGTCCATAATAGGTACAAATTGGCCTTTCTTTCTTAGAATGCCCCGCCTCCTTTACCACCATAATGTGCGTGAGTCTGACCTTTATTTCCATTATTCACAAACATTGCAGCAGCAACTTCAATAGGATGTGTCATATTAGCCCCATGACCAATATTCCTCCTTTTCTCTTCTTGTAATATCAACGAACATACTTTGCTAAGGGAAGGGAAAGGTTCAATTAATAGAATTTGACCAATAAGATTTCCATTAGCTATCATTCAACCCCATTAAGAATCGGAAAACATGTTCCTTATGCTGAGCATCCAATTGAGAAGATTTAGCACCACAAGTGCAAGCACAATTACAAACAGTAAAGGGTTGATAATTGACAAATTCATCCCACAAAGTCTTAAATTTGGTGAAATAAGAACTCACCGAGAGAGAACCTTTTGAAAGATGAGAAATTTCCTTCTCAAGCTCAAACATTCTTGGAGTATTTCCCTGTGATAGCCTATCCTTTAGATCAATCCACAAATCCCTAGTATTATTGATGTACATCACACTTGCTTTGAGTTCCAAAATCAGAGAATTGTTTAACCACCACAATACAGTAGTATTGCATCGACTCCATGAATTGAACAATGGAGAATTAGGGTCTGGTTCAGTGATTAAACCATTAACGAAACCAAATTTGTTCCTGGAACTTAGAGCCAAGAACACAGATCTAGCCTAGCTCATGTAATTTTCAAGTCTAGTTAAAGGTTGAGAGGTAAGAACAAAACCTGGATTTTCATTAGCTGGAAGGACATATTGGTTATTAGCATACTCATCTGCTATGGTTGTGCTTAAAGTAGGCACAGATTGTGAAGAATTTGTGGAAATAGGTACTGATTATGAAGAATCAGTTGTGGCAGCCATTGTAGAAGCTTTAAAGATCGCGAAAATAGAATAAGGGTTTGGAAAAACAATAAAGGGGAAAAACAGAGCTTCAACGAAAGCACTGCTCTGATACCATGAAAAGAAAGAAGTTTCTGGAGAGAATTTCTGAACTAATTCTAATTCATTGAAATCATATAATGTTAATTTACAAGCTATGATTGCTACATATACATGTATACACGAAAGCATAATGGGCACCAAAATACTCTGCTCTAACTAACTTTCTAACAGCTATAACTACCACCACTTATAACTACACTAATGAATACATGACAGTTGGAGTTATAAACAACTAAGTCACATGCATCTTTTTCTTCACACGTGTTGATGCACCAATTTGTACTATGTCGTTTTTCTTCTTCTGTTTTAATCTTGAATGTTGTTTAGCCTCTATTTCTTTGTGCCGTTTACTGCTTGCATCAGTCTCAACACGTCTGAATCTTTTCAAGAAACACCTTCTTCTTCTTCTTTTGATAAGTGAAAGCTTTGTTCAAATAAGTCATATTCCAACTAGTTGAAAGATCATATTTTATATGGATTCCACTATTTTAGCGAGTAATATCAAAATAATATACCCTTACAAGTTTTGGAATAGTTGGTTGACAAGATATTAGTTGTATCATTAGCAATTAGTTGTTTTTAAATTTAAGCTTTTATTAAAAATATTTTTTTAATTAAAAATATTTAATTTAAAAAATATATAAATAATTTTTTGGGAAAAAACTTGGCTGAAAAACTAACCAATGGCTACAACTCCTGCTAAAAAAATTAAAATGACTTCATATTTTGAAAATCCAACAGTTGGATTACATATACTTTATGTTCTTAACACAAATGTCAAATTACGTGCCAATTAAATGTTATTTAATATTCTATTCATAAACTTATTTTTTATGCATAAGTTTAAACTACAAAAATTTGAAATTTAATCATTTGATTGAAGACATAAATATTGATATTTGATCTTATGAAAATTTTGCAAGCATAGAGGATATAAGAAAAAAATGTAATCCAATGGTGAATTTGTCAAAATTCACATTCAATAAAAAATATATATATATATATATATATATATATATATTTAGTGGAGTTGTGACTATTAACTGCAAACTTTGTAAGGAGAGAACTCAGGGAAGAGGCGAAATCTCATTGAGCCCACCAAATTAGAAGTCCAAAAATAGCTGAATTGGGTATCTCCCCCATTAATAATGATTTCTCTTCAACCATTTTGTATCTTCTATCTATAAAGCATGGACAGGTGGGCCTATAAAAGGCAAAAAATTAAGCGCCTGTGGAAACAATAGTTATCTCCTGCACAGCTGCCTATTCAGTTCTTTTATGGACATACACTTTGACACAACTTATATTTGTCAATGTGTGATTTGGATACTTTATTTACGTATGGATCCACTATTGGTACTTACTAAAAAGTATCTCAATCACCGTTTCTCTTGTATCTATAAAGCATGGAATGAGGACTTGAAAATCATTTTTTGCAATTACATACTTTCTTGCATTTTTCAAGCTTTTGAAAATCATTTTTTGCAATTATTTGATGATTAGTGAGGAATGAGGACTTGAATACTCTCCTAATTCAAGTGTGACGTACCTTTTACTATGGCAAAGAGTAAATTCTTTTGTTGTTGATGTTCATTTGAATGCTCAGATTTGTGTTAACACTTTTACTATGGCAAAGAGTAAATTCTTTTGTTTATTGATGTTCATCGAAGATAAGGGATGTCCAACATTTTTGCTATACTCTATATACGTTAAGGATCATGTTAATGGATGTTCTTAAAGCAATTGTTAATAAATCATAATAAAAAAGTTTTATCACAACTTTCATAGGAAATATAAAAAGCTGTTAAAAATATTTATTGTTTTATCATTCTCCTAATAAAATGTTTCTAAAAATAGCTCATAAACCAATGCCCATTGGTTACATTTCCCATTAATAAGTTATGGTTTTTTTTTTATACAATAAGTTATGGTTAGTATTATATCACTTTATAACTTTTTGATAATCAATGAGAGAAATATTGGAAGTTGGGCCAAAATGGGCAAATGCCCTTTTCGTGCAAAAAAACGAGCGTTCTGCCCCATTTCCCAAACTAATTAGGAAAATGCCCCTGTTTTGAAATTCGATTTTCTCAAAACCGAGTTTCAATATAAAACTCAATTTGTAGAAAATCGAATATGGGGAGATCAAACAAAAAAAAAAAAAAATTGCATGGAACTCAAGTTCATGGAGCTCGAGTTCCATGCAAAAATGCCACTATAGGGCTCCCTGAACGCAGCTATATGATCAAACTTAAAAAAAAAAAAAAAAATTGCAGGTTTGATTGCTCCATACCTATAGCTTTTTTAAAGCCCTATAGTGGCGTTTTGAAGCCTTATAGTGGCGTTTTAAATAGAACTCAAGTTTATCAATGCAAGTTTTATTTAAGTTTGATCACCCCATACCTATAGCTGCATTCAAGGAGCCCTATAGAGGCGTTTTAAAACCCTATAGCGACATTTTTGCATGGAACTCGAGCTCCATGAACTCGAGTTCCATGAATTTTTTTTTTTTTTTTTTTTTTTTTAAGTTTGATCATATAGCTGCGTTTTAAAACCCCATGCTCCATGAACTCGAGTTTCATGAATTTTTTTTTTTTTTTTTTTTTTTTTTTTTTTTTTTTTTTTAAGTTTGATCGCCCCATACTTTGATTTTCTACAAATCGAGTTTTACATTGAAACTAGATTTTGAGAAAATTGAGTTTCAAAAGAGGGATATTTTCTTAATTAGTTTGGAAAATGGGGTAAAATACTAGATTTTTTTTGTGTAAAATGGGCAAATGCCCATTTTGGCCTTGGAAGTTGTTAAGAGTATTGCTACTCAATTGGCATCATTTGGTATTCCCAATTGCTATTGGTGTTTGCAATGGAAAAATCAAGGATTCAACACTACCCCCTAAGATAAACAGACAAACATGAAAATATTTTATAAGGAAATAAAAAATGAAGAAAAAGAAGACTAGTGCCAAGAATAATAAGAAAGGGCCATTAAAAGAAGGGAAAAGATGGAAGGAAACCTTTCATAGAGAAGTGCAAGAACACCAGTGGTTAGAGCTCCAAAAGCTTGTCCGTAGGACAATAGCACATAATGACTGCACCCCATCTCTATAGAGACCTTGATGACTATGATCAATCCAGAGAAGAGCAAATTGGCAATTACACGGAGAATATATGGTGTCAATAAATCAAATAAAGTAGAGATAACTGTTGAATAAATGATGGTATACATGAAAATATATACCATCATTTATTATAGTATTATCTTAGAAAAGATAAGGCAAAAATGGGCAAATGCCCCCTTTCCCAAACTAATTAGGGAAATGTCCATTTTTTTTTAAACTCGATTTTCTCAAAATCGAGTTTAAAAAAAAAAAAAAAATTTAGAGCCCTATAGCAACGTTTTAAGGACCTATAACGGCGTTTTGTAACTCGAGGCCTATAACTCGATTTCAAGAAGCTCAAGTTCCAAAACACCGTTATAAGTTTCTTAAAACGTCACTATAGGCTCCTTAAAATGTCGCTATAGGGCTTAACTCGATTTTGAAAAAAATCGAGTTTCAAAAGAGGAGTATTGCCCTAATTAGTTTGGGAAATGGGACATAATGCATTTTTTTTCTGCGAAAAGGGTATTTGCCCATTTTGGCCGAAAAGATAATACTATATTTACTGTATTCATGTGTAAAATTATATAGGTGATTTTAATTGGAAAACCAAAAATACACCATTTAAGGAGCAGTACTGTGTTCTCTCCTTTTAATTAATGTAATTCAAACTATTAATTACTAAATAAAAGACGACAGATTAATCTTAAATGTTTTTCGATTGTGCACAAAACCAAATCGACCTAATACTGAATGCAAATTCTACATTGATTCCAATTGCATTTTAACAAAGGCTAGTGCTTTTTGAATGTTCTCAAAGGAAATTATTTTTTATACTGGTTCAATCTCATAAAATAAAAAATAAAAAAAATAAAAGCTATATAAACTTCAGGGCACAATAACCAAGCCAAAATAGGGTAATTCTAGTTCTTAGGTTATAAATATTTAGTCTTAAATGTTTAGGTTCTAATTTTGTTGTATGTTGACAAACTGAGAACAAAAACATGTCTAGTATAAGATCTCAGTGTCTTAGAAATGTTCTAGACATTGCTCAAATTGATACAATAAGTTAAGATTCAAAAACATACAAGTTGAAGAAAACATAATTCAGAAACTATAAAGCTTGACTAATTGAGAGAGACTTTCGACCAATCAAATTGCGATCTGTAGAATTTTAATTGACACCGAACAGCCTGCGAAATGTTTAGGGTTTGAGTCCAACACTACTAGGTATAAAATCAAAATCCTAATATACGTTTTTCAAATGTTGAGAGTTATTCCTGTGAGATCCGTGAGGGTCTGTAATCTTCTAACAATACAAGCACCTACTGAAGATCAAATCCATATTGCTAGTACAAGTGGAGTAAAGTTGTTGCCTTCAGCTATTAAGTGTACTGATGATCAAAGCATGAGTAACTATCTTGGGCCCTACTACTTATTTCATTCAACTCATACGGATTTCATTAGGTACTCATCAACGTTCATTACAATTTTCTAATTTGATCTCAATAGTTTGCCCATACCTTCCACGTTCAGTGTGTTTCTTCTTTCTCTCACTTTCTTTTCCCCATAGAGTCATGTACAAACCAAGAATGATCAACATAGCTCCTAAGATACTGCAAATGTTTGAAAATAGAAATAAATCAGAATCGACCATTCACATTCCTTTGAAAGAAAAGAGAAAAGGCTTGTAAACCAAAATAAAAAATAAAAATCTCAAACAATTGGGGAAGAGATCCAAGCAAATAAATGTATATACCTTCCCAAGTGCAATGCCTCTCTCAAAATTAGTAGTCCCATAATAGCTGTAAGTAGAGTACACAATGGTCTAAATGCTGTCATGAAAACTGGACCTTTTCTTTGTGAAACCAATGTTTGAAGAAAATATGTTATTCCATATATTGCAACTCCCTATAAAATGTGACATTTACGTAACAGCTTAAATTATGTATCAAAACTATGTACAATATGTAATTCCATATAGTTGAATTCCTTGAAAAATGGGTAATGTTCTAGAACTCACACTATAAATGGGAGCAAGAAGGGTGATGTTCCATGACAACCTCCAAGAGGAAAGTTTATGATCAAAAATTACTGCCATGATTGTTGAGAGTAACGCGCCTGATAAGCATGTCAATGCTGTAAGGGCTAATGGTGATGGGTACTCCTTAATTGTTTTAGTCTGGATTAATCATCAGACATCAGTTAGTTTCATCACAAAAAGTAGAAACAATATATGGTTCTATACAATGTTATCCTCTAGCTAATGCAAGCGAGGCAAGGAAACATAAAAATTGCACTGAGAAAAGGTAATCAAGAATTCTTAGGATTTAGGAAATCCCTTGTGTATTTCTTTTTTAAAAATTAAAAATTAAAAAAAAAAAACCCTAGGGAAATCAAAATTTGATTTTTTTAAAATGCTTTAATCGTTAAAAAAGAAAATAAAAATGGAGATAATAGTTTTAGATTTTGGGAATACATGGTTCTTGAAAAAAATGGTATCAAAACTACTTATATGCGACTTTGGGTATTGTGTGGCCGGCTTTCGTTATATATAGTAGCAAATGCCTAGCTTCAATTCATAAGAGTTTCCAAAGTGTAAGTAGGGCATATTGAAGTGGGTAGTGTCTATTACACACTGCCACTTACATACCACAACATACAAACATTTCAATTCAAAAATTTTGAACTAAAATTTCAATTAAAAAATAGACTAAGTTTTGATTCAGGATTAGACAATGACCTCATAAATAATAAATACTTTAATTAAATATATGACTCGACTTATTAAATTTGAGAACAGTTACTCTTAAACATACTTCCTGGTTAAATAAAATGAAAAATAAATAAAAGAAAGAGGAAATATACCTAAAAGGACTTCCTTAGTGCCGGCCCTTTCCAATTCAACGATGAAAAATAAATTGTAAGAATAGCTCATTTATAAGTAAATATACCGTTAAAATCCATGTTAATTTTTCAAAGGGTGACTAATTTTGTCTTGGGAAAGAGTATTTTGAAGTCCCACACTACAATATAAGAAATAATGATATGTTGGGTTAAGATAGCTTGAACCCGGTTAATTAATTCAATTACCCAAATTGATTAATTAATTTCAATTGCATGCAAATCATGAAGGTACCAACAAATCACCAAAAATACAAAGTACAGCGGAAAATAAATTAAACACGGTTATTTGTTGACAAATGGGAAAAACCTCGCAAGGTAAAATAAAGAAGATTTGGAAGCACTCGATTACAAAACTATTAGATTCTAAGGATTTAGGATCTAAATGTTTTAAAACTTCAATGTGTATATGTTGGCAAACCATGATCAAAACATTTAGTCTAGATTTAGGTTGCTCAAAGTATGTTTAATGTAAACTTGGAATCGAGTAATTGCAAAAAATTACTATTCACTTTCTATAAGGCTCGATCGATCAAAAATTAGACTCGATCGATCAAAGCACGTGCAAATTGCTTTTTTGCATAATTTTCCAACTCAACCCAAGCTCAATTGACGTGTAGGGTTTTATGTTTTACCTTAAGTATAAAAAGAAAAACCCTAGCCACGTTTTTAGGTTGTTGTTTATGCTATATGTGTGAATCTCTTGTGAGATCTAGAGGTGTTTGCCTTCATGCACACTTAGGGTTATCAAGATCAAGATTGATGTTGAGAGTTTGATGATCGTTTCAATTGCTTCATAAAGAGCTTAAAGGAATACAAGTGGTATACTTGTGGATGCTATGGATTTGAGAAAGAAGTAGTCCATGGACTCAGAATTGTCACGTGATCGTGGTAGTAAGTTTTACTACTCGAGGTAGCAATAGGATATTAGTGGTCTAAGTCGCTATTGTAAAACTTTAATTCTTTCATAGTGGATCTATTTTACCTTGAGGATAGATAGGTTAAATTCTCCCTAGGTTTTTTACCGATTTGGTTTACCTGAGTTATTATATTGCTGTATTCTTTATTTTTTGCTACTTTAATACATGATATGATTGTTGTTACTTTAACCTAGATCTGAGTAATTTACCCAAGTTAATCACTAGGCTAAATAATTAGGTTAAACAACTTATGTTTTAAGGGGTCTAAAAACGTACAAGTGATATTAAAGTGGGTTAGCTCTAGTGTTTAGATTCACTAATCTAGGAATTGATTCTTGACCCCCTGTTGTCATGGAACACGGTCACTCTCTTGTGATCTCATCTCACTTTGATGGGAACAACTATGCCTACTAGAAGATAAGGATGAAAGCATTCCTGAAATATATTGATGAGAGAGTTTGGAATTCCATTGAGTACAGATGGGAAAAGCCCATTACTCCAATTAGTAAGTGGCGAACTTCTCAGAAAGAAGCAGTTGCTTTTAATAGCAAAGCCATGAATGCTATTTTTAATGTTGTTTCTATGGAGGAATTCAAAGAAAATCTCTAATGTTGAGGTTGCTCATATTGCTTGGAATATTCTCCAAACTATGCATGAAGGCATAATGGCAGTTAAGATCAATAAGCTACAACAGTTAACATCTAGATTTGAAACTATTAGGATGTTTGATGATAAAAGTTTTGATGAATTCTATGTTAAGCTTAATGATATTATTAATTCTACTTATAATTTGGGTGAAATCTATGATCAACCTAAGATTGTTAGGAAGGTACTTAGATCTTTGACTGGGGACTTTAGACCCAAAGTGACTGCCATTACTGAAAGTAAAGATGTGAACTCCATCCCTGCTGATGAACTTGTAGGATCTCTCCAATTCTATTAGTTAGACCTACCCAAGACAAACAAATCCAAGTTAATGGCTCTTAAGTCAGTTGATGTTGTTGAAGGGAATGGATTTAATGACGAACTCTATGCTACAGAGATTGCTTACCATGCCAAGAACTTTGGAAATTTTCTTAGGAACAATAACAGAAGGGCAAGAGGTAAAAACAATGTTGAACCTAGAAATTTTAGAAGAAATGATCCCACTAAAGTGAACAATGCTTAAAAACCTAAAGAGAAAGTAGGTCAAATCTCTAATACTTCTATGGGTCAACAATGTTTTGGTTGTCAAGGGTATGGTTATGTGAAATCAAAATGTCCTACATTCTTGAGATCAAATGGTAAGGCTATGACTGTAACCCTTAGTGAGGATGAAGTTTTTGATAATGAGTCTAGTAGTGATGAAGATGGAAACTTCATTGCTTTCACAGCTACTATTGTAGTTGATGAAAGTGTTATGGTTAATAAGAACCCTTCTAATGGGGAACTCTCTAAGAATGCTGATTTGTAAGAAGCCTATAATAAGGTTTGCAAGGTTGCTGCAAAGGATGCTATGAATGTTGATTTAGGCCTACAGAAAATTGCTTCTCTTGAACTTGATAAGAAGAATTTGCTTTTGAAATTTTTTGATGCTAATGAATTGCTTGATAAGGTAAAGATTGAGAACGTGTTGTTGCTTGATGAAGTTAAGAACTTAGAACTAGAATTATCTATTGATAGAGAACAAATAAATAGGGATGCTAGTTCTAAACTTGATCACATGTTAAGTGTTCAAAAGTCTCCTTTAGACAAAACTGGTCTAGGTTTTGTTGAAAGCATCTCTTTGTTTGAAACTCATTCCATAAATTTTGTTCTTTCTTCTGAGCATCCCATGAGTGATATTATCAAACCAGTAAAAGTTACACCTCCTAGGAAGATTAGGGTTGATCTTAAAGAGTCTAAGCCTAAAAGTCCTAACCCTTCTAAGGATAAGTTGCATGATAGACCTGCATGGGTTTATCATTTCTGTGGAAAGTCTAGGCATATTCGTCCAAATTGCTTAAAGTGCAAGTTGCTAAGCGAGCAAATAAGCCAAAAGTACCCGTGCTTCAAGCACAAGATCCTTTGGTACTTATTGGTGCATTGGTAAAGGCTTTAAATCTTTATTTCAATCTTGGATTTGCTCATCATTCTAATCAGAATAATAACTCCTGATGTGGTATGATAAAATACAACTCCAATTGTCCATAAAGATCGTCCAGGATGGTCAAGGTGCTCAAGACGAGGTAAGCTGTCTTGGCCTGTTCAAGACGAGGTAAGCTGTCTCGGCATGATCAAGACGAGGTAAGCTGTCTCGGCCTGCTCAAGACGAGGTAAGCTGTCTCGGCATGATCAAGACGAGGTAAGCTATCTCGGCCTGCTCAAGACGAGGTAGGTTGTCTTGACGTGCTCAAGACGAGAAGAGCTGCCTTGAAGGCCTTAGGACGAGAAGTTATGGACGACACGTGAACACTTAGAGAAATTTTATGAAAGTCTAAAATATCTCCTCATTATACGAGTAACCCCCAGTGACCGTTGCGCAAAAAAAGGATAACTCCTAAACGGTTGAGGAAGTTATATTCAGATACAAATCTCCTCAAATCAAGGGGAAGTTACGAATTTAATAACCGCTCTTAAGACACTATATAAACGTTGGTTCAAATCAAGAAAAGGCACGTGGAATCATTCCTAAAAAATTGGAACTTGAAAAATACTTGAGAGAAAAACTGACTTTGTCATCAGAGGGTTATTGGCCGGCAACCCCGGTCACCTTTGATCACTTCTCTTTCTTTTTCAGGCTACCAAGGCAATCGTTAGCCCTATCGAACCCGAAGCATCCAGCCTACTAATTTTCTTTGTATCATCAGTTGGCGCTGTCTGCGGGAACAATAATTTTCGTTTTTGTTTCATTCTTTCGATCACTCTTTGTTCCTAGACAAAAGGCTGAATGGTTCGGACAAGATCAAGGGCCACCAGGCCAGGCCACCAGGAAAGTAGGGATGCTTCCAGTAATCCCTACCGCGATCGCCAGTCAGTGCCTGCCGCGCAGCCGTCGTCCCTTCAACAAATGCAGTCCATGGCCGTTGCTATGGCGGAACTGACCCGCCAAAATCAGGAGTTGAACTGGGAGATCAACATGAGGAGGCAGCACCGTGAAGGACATGCAGAAGGACGACCCCAGGGTCAGGAAGGTAGAGGAGAAAATGCTGAGTCCAAGGATCAGACAAGGGGTACCACTTCAAGAAGGGTGCCACATTTGGAGAAAGAAATGGATCAGATGAGAAGGGCCATGGAAGAAATGAAGGAGAATATGAGGCGGACGAACCCCGTGGAGGACTTAGTTCATCGAATGGATTCCCCATTCACGGCTTCCATCAACAGTCATCCCCTGCCCCCTAAATTCAAGATGCCTTCCTTGGATTCATACGATGGGAACCGCGATCCATGTGACCACATTGCTACCTTTAAGACAACCATGCACCTTCAGGGAGTTCCAGATGAAATTATGTGCAGAGCGTTCCCTACCACGCTGAAGGGGCCAGCGAGGGTGTGGTTTAGCAAAATACCCCCAAACTCTGTTGGATCATTCGAAGAATTGAGTAAAATGTTCGTTAATAACTTCATTGGAGGACAACGCCACAAGCGTTCTTCTTCTAGTTTGTTAACAATTGAGCAAGGGGAGAATGAGAGTTTGAGATCCTTTATTACCCGTTTCAACAGGGAGGCCTTGACGGTGGATGAAATGGATGACAAGTTGCTGTTGGCCGCTTTTCATAATGGGGTCAATTCTGACTTGTTCATTCATAAGTTGTACGAGCAGGAACCTCAGACTATGGCTGAACTCGTCCATTCAGCCCAGAACTTCATGAACGCCGAGGACGCAATAATAGCCAAGAAGAGGAAAAGGTCAGAACGTTCGGAGGCTGGTCACCAACGACATTCAGATCAAGTTCCTCGTCCTAAGAAGGCCCAGGTAGGCGATAAAAGGGATAGGGAAGGTAAAAAAGCAAGTTCATCCTCAAAAAGTCAGCAGTACACCCCCTTGAATACTCCGCTAGAGCAGGTCCTTATGCAAATCAAGGACGAACCATCCTTAAAGTGGCCAGAAAAAATGAAGGGAGATCCTAACAAGCGCAATAGGAACAAGTATTGTCGCTTTCACAGGGACCATGGGCATGACATGGACGAGTGTTTTGATTTGAAGCAGCAGGTAGAGAACCTCATCAGGCAGGGAAAGTTGAAAAATTTCCTTGGACGAGACCACAAGGACGAGAGGCTGAAGGCCAAGGTGGAAGAGTCCTCACGACCTCCCTTAGGAGAAATAAGAGTAATCATAGGAGGAACCTCAGCAGCACAGTCATCCAAATCCAGAAAGACGTACCTGAAGGTGGTTCAGAACGTCCAGCTGTCAGGACGATCTCCATGGACGAGGGAAGCTGACGAGCAAACCATCACGTTCACGGACGACGATTCTGGAAGAATTCATCACCCCCACGATGATGCGATTGTCATTACCTTACTCATTGCCGACTATACGACCAGAAGGGTATTGGTAGATAATGGAAGCTCGGCGGACATTCTTTATTACCCTGCGTTTCAACAAATGAGGCTAGGACGAGATCAGCTTCGCCCAGTGAGTTCGCCCCTGGTAGGATTTGGAGGAATGAAAGTGCAACCAGTGGGCACCGTCACACTGCCCGTAGTGATTGGAACATACCCGCAACAGATAACTAGAGAGGTAAACTTCCTCGTAGTTGATTGTTCATCGTCATATAACGCTATTATCGGAAGGCCTACTTTGAATAGTTGGAAGGCGGTAACCTCTACCTACCATTTGTCCGTCAAGTTCCCAACTGAACATGGCGTAGGTCAAGTGCAAAGAGATCAGTTAGCTGCAAGAGAGTGCTACCTAGCTATGTTAGCGATGGACGAGCATTTACAAACGATGAGCATAGAGAGGGTGCTGGAAGAATCACAGCGGAGCCTGTTGAGGTGTTAGAAGATGTCCCCTTAGACGATAGCAGAGCTGAAAAGTTTACCAGAATAGGGGTAAGCATGGAAGAAGAGGCGAAGAATGCACTGGTCCAGTTTTTGAAGAGAAGCCTTGATGTTTTCGCATGGAGTCATGAAGACATGCCTGGTATTGATCCAAGTGTTATAACTCATCGTCTAAATGTAAGTCCCTCGTCCAAACCCATCCGTCAGAAGAAGAGGGTATTTGCTCCTGAGCGAGACAACGCCATCAAAGAAGAAGTACAGAAGTTGATTGGGTGGAGTTCATTAGGGAAGTTTACTATCCGGACTGGTTGGCAAATGTAGTCATGGTAAAGAAGGCCAATGGTAGGTGGTGAATGTGTGTAGACTTTACCGACTTAAACAAAGCTTGCCCAAAGGACAGTTATCCGCTCCCACGCATTGACCAGCTGATAGACTCGACGGCCGGTCATAGGTTGTTAAGCTTCATGGACGCCTTCTCAGGCTACAACCAAATAAAGATGGACGAGGCAGACCAGGAGAAGACTTCATTCATCACCAGCCAAGGGTTGTTTTGTTACAAGGTAATGCCTTTTGGTTTGAAAAACGCAGGGGTGACTTACCAGAGGCTGGTGAATCAGATGTTCCGTCCTCAAATTGGAAGAAATGTAGAAGTCTACGTTGATGATATGCTGGTAAAAAGTTTGGACGAGGGAAAACACCTGGACGACCTTCAAGAGACCTTCGACACACTACGACAGTACAACATGAAACTTAATCCAAGCAAGTATGCCTTCGGGGTTTCATCAGGGAAGTTCTTGGGGTTCATGGTTTCGCATAGAGGCATTGAAGCAAATCCAGATAAGATCCAATCAATACTCAACATGGAACCGCCGAAAAATATCAAAGAAGTCCAATCCCTTACAGGACGAGTTACCGCCCTTAACAGGTTTGTTTCGAAAGCTACTGACAAGTGTTTACCGTTCTTTAAAGTCCTCAGGAAGGCGTTCGAATGGACGGACGAGTGTCAAAGGGCCTTCCAAGATTTGAAGACTTACCTCACAAAGGCACCGTTGCTAAGTCCATCCGTACCTGGCGAAGAGCTATATTTGTATTTGGCGGTATCCCCGCATGCCATAAGTTCTGTGCTGGTCAGGGAAGAAGAACGAGTGCAGAAACCGGTATACTATACCAGCCGGGCACTTAGAGGAGCGGAGGGACGGTATCCAATGATGGAGAAGTTGGCCTTTGCCTTGGTCACGGCTTCAAGAAAATTGAGACACTACTTTCAAGCTCACGTCATCATCGTCTTGACGGATCATCCCCTGAAAAAAGCAATAAGCAAATTGGAAGCTGCAGGACGGCTAGTCCAATGGGCGGTGGAACTTAGTGAATTTGATGTCAAGTATCAACCAAGAAATGCAGTCAAGGCGCAGGCGTTGGCGGACTTTATTGCGGAGTTCACTCCAAGCCAAGATGAGCTGGTCAATAACGAGCGAACAAGAAGGTGGGTTATCAACGTGGATGGATCATCTACGATGTATGCAGGAGGGATTGGAGTCATACTTCAGTCCCAAAGGGTGATAAGTTGGAGTATGCAGCCCGCCTATAGTACCAAACAACCAACAATGAAGCTGAATATGAAGCACTTCTCAAAGGGCTGGAACTGGCTAAGTCTTTGGGAGCGGAGTCAGTAATAGTCAGAGGAGATTCTCAGCTAGTCATCAACCAGGTGAATAGAATGTGTGATGCCAAGGAAGAACGAATGAAGAGATACCTCAGCAAAGTGAGGAAGCTTGTGCAAAAGTTTTCAGAAGTGAGTTTTGTTCAACTCCCGAAGGAAGAAAACATAGAAGCAGATGCGCTGGCGAAAGCAACGTCGGCAGGTGGAGTCATGGACGAGTATGGCAAAGTCCAATACATGCCGAGCATAGACCTCCCAGAAATACAGCAAATTGGAGGAGAAGAAAATTGGATGAGTCCAATTGTACTCTATCTACAAGATGGGAAGCTTCCAGAAGACGTTCTTATAAATGAAGCTAGGAAACTTAGGGTTAGGGCTGCAAAGTACGTCCTTATAAATGAAGTACTTTACAAGCGAGGCTTATCTCAACCCTACCTGAGATGCCTAGCTCCAGACGAAGCAAATTATGTTTTGAGGGAGGTTCATGAAGGAGCATGTGGAAATCACTCGGGGGCAAGGTCCCTCGTCCATAAGGTCATTCGTGCCAGCTACTATTGGCCCACGGTTCAGGCAGATGCCAAGGCTTATGTCAAGGTGTGCGACCAATGCCAGCGCTACAGCAATGTCCCTAGGCAACTGTCGGAGTATCAGACCCCGATGATGGCCCCGTGGCCCTTTGCACAATGGGGACTGGATATCCTAGGTCCTTTCCCCCCGGGAATCAGACAAATGAAGTTTCTGGTAGTAGGGATTGACTATTTTACTAAGTGGGTAGAGGCTGAACCTCTTGCAAAGATTACACAGCAAAATGTTAAGAATTTTGTTTGGAAGAATATTCTGTGTAGGTTTGGAGTACCAAGGGTGTTAGTATCGGACAATGGACGACAATTTGACAACACACCGTTCAGAGACTTCTGCGAGCATTTTGGAATCAGAAATCATTATTCCTCACCCTCCCACCCACAGGCAAATGGACAAGCAGAGGTAGCAAACCGTTCCTTGCTGAAAATCATCAAGACCTGGCTAGAGGGGGCAAAGGGGATATGGCCTGACGAGTTACTAGGCGTTCTTTGGGCCTACAGAACCACTGTGAGAACCCCAACAGGAGAAACTCCCTTCAAGTTAGCTTATGGAAGCGAAGCGGTCATACCAGCAGAAGTTCATATAGCTAACCATCGAGTGATAAAGTACCAAGAGAAGGAAAATGAAGAACTGCTTCGTCTTGACCTTGACCTTATTGATGAGGTAAGGATGGATGCGGAGCAAAGGACAGCAAGGTACAAGAACCTTATGGCCAAACAGAATGATGCCATGGTGAAACCCAAGCGCTTCAGCATAGGGGACCTCGTTCTCAAGAGAGTATCCTTAGCAACTAGGAACCCAGCTCACGGAAAATTGGGACCCAATTGGGAAGGACCATACAGGGTAGTAAACTGCAAGAGGCAAGGGTCGTATTACTTAGAAGCTTTGGACGGACGAAAGCTGGAGCATCCTTGGAATATGGAGCACCTGAGAAGGTACTATCAATGAGCTTAGACGAGGTTAATCAAAGACGAGGTCATCATGGACGACCCTACTACTATGTTTAATATCTACTAGTGTTCTTACTACTGCTATAGTGTGTACTAAGAATAAAGGTGCATTAGTTCTTAAACTTTTGCACCGTCTACAGACAAGTTTGTTAAAGACAAGGTTGTGTATTTTAAGTATTTTCATAATGCACTAGCTTCCAAGCAGGTGCTATGTTTGTGAGCAATGCTTATATAATATGGTTTGGGTTTTAAATGTATTTTATGCGTAAAATCTAAATCCCATGGTTAAACCCATGAAGGGGGGCCAAAATCTAAAGACGAATGAAAAATCCCTAGACGCAGGGATGTAACATTCACACGCTTTCCCCAAGACGAGGATAAAAGCGCAAAATAAGCAAAGGCACAAAAATTACTAGTCCATGGACGAGAATCTGACCAAGATGCTCTAGGACACGTCAAACGCTGGAAAATGTCCTTGATAAAATGCCAAAGGAAGGCTTACGAACAAAGCGAAAATAAGCTATGGACGAGGCAAAATAGGTCAAACCTATGAACGAAAGGTGATCACTAACTCGTCTATAGAAGAACAAAAGGATAGAACATCCATAAGCAAAATGTATGGACGACCCTTTAATACTTAAGAAATATACAAGTTTCAATCACAATAAAAACAAAGGAAAGCACGTCCATACATTAACAAATAGTGGATAAAGATAAATATTCATTGAAGTTTTAGAAAAGGGTAGACGACTATCGTCCAAAAACCCTTATAAATTAAGCCTTGAAAACGATTGTTAATAAACTCGTCTATAACACTTTAGACGAGATAATTGTACTACAATACATTTCAATATAAAAAAAAAGAAAAAAAAAGAAGAAAAGGATCAAATTACATCAAAACAACAAAAATCTTAAACGGATGGGGGGTTGGCGTCTGGCTCGTCTTGAGGTGGCAAGGTGGTAGTGTCATCGTCCACGTTGATGTCTTCTGAGCTGGTTTGGATGAGAGAGCTCGTGGACGCCCCACCAAGATTGAGTTTTATAGAGCTGAAGTCCACTTATGGGAATTTTTCTAAGGCGTCCATTCTAAAATCTTCAAAGCCAGCCGCGTAGTTGGCGTCCATTGAATCAGTAAATTCTTTGGACGCCTTAAACTCAGCGACGGCATCCCCTTTAGCTTTCTCCAGAATAACTTCTAACTCGTCATGCCTCCTTTGAAGGAAGGAAAGACGGTCGTCTTTCTGGTGGACTTCATTCTCCAGCTCGGCAACGCGTTTCCTCAAGTTCTCAGTCTCGTCTTTGGACTTAGCTGCCACCTCTGCCCACCTCTTGGACTCGTCCCTCCCTTTTTGGACAGTTTTCTCCAGCAGCACCCTCGTCTTGTCCAGTTCAGTTGCCTGCCTGGACGCTGCAATGAACTTGGACATTGCCTGCATAGCACAAAACTTCATCAGAATGCATGCATAAGCTAATTACAAGACGAGACAAATGTATAAAAGTTACATACCTTGAAAAGGTCATGAATGCCTGAGTGCTCAAAATCCTTCAACGACATGTTGTAGCATGCCGTTATGTCCTCGTCCGTCACATCCTTCTCAAATTTCTCCCAGGCCAAGTTCTCGTCCTCAATAAGATTGTGAGGAACTTGGATGGAAGTTTGAGATGAGGTTGGGACTGTGGACGGGATGGGCGGAGAGAGCTCTGGTTTAACTTCCAAAACTTGAACAGGAGGGCTAGGAGGGACGAAAGAGCCACGTTCCTTGGCTTGGACGTCTTGAGGCTTGGACGACTTGTGCCTAGCCTTCTTCTCCTTGCGCCTACTTGGGAGGTTTCCCAAGTCAACGCCAAGAGAAAGGCTCTTCCTCTTCTCGCCAGAAGCTGGACGAGGGTTGGATTTCACCCCAGGCCTAGTCTCCTCGTCCATAGCGTCCTTGCCTTTATTTTGTTTCATCGTAGCCATTCCTGCAAGCAAAGACGTCAGTAAAAAAAAAAAAAAAAAAAAGAAAAAAAGAAAAAGACGAAGGTAAGGACGACTTACGTCTTCTCACAGTAACTTCGTGAGCAATTGCTTCGTCCAAAGGGTCGGGACCTAGACCCCAAGTGGCAAGACGCCTAAAGGTAACCAAAAAGTGGAAGGTCCTGTCACTGTATAGACGAGCTTTTTGGACTCGTTCCAATTGGAGCCTATCCAAGTGAGGTCGTCTAACACCTTCAAAACAGAACAAACAAAAACACGTTAGACGACCATTAACAAGGACGAGTTCAATAAACATAATGAGAAATGCATACCTTCAGGACGAAGGTTCCCTATCTCTCCTGTATAGGGAGGAAATGGATCTTGGGCAACTTCACTAGGACGACCAGCCCAGCAACCAGAGACGAAGAAAAACTCCGTCTTCCAGTTTCTGTCTGACGTGACTAGTGACTCAATCAATCTACAATCTGTCCCTCTGGCTGTAAATTGATAAAAGCCAAGGGACTGGTTAATCTTAGAGGGTTTATAGCAGTAGAGGAACTCGTCCACGGAAAGGGGACGGTTCCCCTCAAACACCTCCCTCCACAAAACTTGCATAGCTACTATTAGACGCCATGCATTGGGGTTAAGTTGGCATATTCCTATACCTAACCTAGAAAGCAACTCCCTAGCGAAGGCATTTAGAGGCAACCTCAAACCTCCTAGGAGGTAAGCCTCGTAAATACCAACACCGAAGCGGGGTGCACAACACCACTCGCCACGGACGGGTAGCCTAGGGTTTAAGTTATCAGGAATTTGGTACCTCGTCTTTAGAAGGTCCAACCTCTTCTCGTCTATCTTAGAGCTAACCCCTATAGCACAAGTGTAAACTACCTCCTCCTCCTCGTCTTGAGCAGAAGACGAGGGAGCACTTGTGCCAGCCCTAGAACCGGACTTTACCCTCGTCCTATGTTGTTCCCTAAATACCTCTAGAGGAACCCCTGGGACACCAGACGTGTACTCGTCTGTAGTGTTCCCATCACTACTGCTATAACTACTAGAACTATCACTAGAGCCACTAAAGCTACTCGGGTCTTGGTACTCGTCTATGGCTTTTGCAATGCTATTGCTAGACGAGGAAAGGACTACCTCAGACATTTTAAGGAAGAAACTTAAAATCTAAGGACGAAGATTAAAGAAAATACCTGGAACTAGACGAGAGGAGACTAACTGACGCAGGAAACTTCTAGACGAGGCGCTAAGACGAGGGAGGTCGAAGAAGAAAATTTGAGGAAATGAGGAGGGTAGCGGAGGAATTCAACTATTTATAGGCATTGACCCCAGTACACGAAGCGACGCGGCCAGCCAGAAAGCAACAAATGGCACGTCCCTCGAAAAATGAGCTGACATGATTGGTCTCCAATTAAATCATGACATGTGGCACCTACGACAGCTGACATAGGGACACCTGTCCAAACAACAGCGTTAGTAAATATAAGTCCTAGACGACCCATGGACAAGGGGGCAACTGATGTGGTATGATAAAATACAACTTCAATTGTCCAAAAAGATCGTCCAGGACGGTCAAGGTGCTCAAGACGAGGTAAGCTGTCTTGGCCTGCTCAAGACGAGGTAAGCTGTCTCGGCATGATCAAGACGAGGTAAGCTATCTCGGCCTGCTCAAGACGAGGTAAGCTGTCTCGGCATGATCAAGACGAGGTAAGCTGTCTCGGCCTGCTCAAGACGAGGTAAGTTGTCTTGACGTGCTCAAGACGAGAAGAGCTGCCTTGAAGGCCTTAGGACGAGAAGTTATGGACGACACATGAACACTTAGAGAAATTTTATGAAAGTCTAAAATATCTCCTCATTATACGAGTAACTCCCAGTGACCGTTGCGCAAAAAAAGGATAACTCCTAAACGGTTGAGGAAGTTATATTCAGATACAAATCTCCTCAAATCAAGGGGAAGTTATGAATCTAATAACCGCTCTTAAGACACTATATAAACGTTGGTTCAGATCAAGAAAAGGTACGTGGAATCATTCCTAAAAAATTGGAACTTGAAAAATACTTGAGAGAAAAACTGACTTTGTCATCGGAGGGTTATTGGCCGGCAACCCCGGTCACCTTTGATCACTTCTCTTTCTTTTTCAGGCTACCAAGGCAATCGTTAGCCCTATCGAACCCGAAGCATCCAGCCTACTGATTTTCTTCGTATCATCAACTCCAATGCTAGAGTTGAATCTAAAAAATTTTGGATACAAAAGGCTTAATCTAATTGAGTCTTTCTATCATGGTCCTCGTGCTTCATCTCTCTATTCTTTGTGACCATTCTTCTTTGTTATTCTTGTTTTCTTTGTTTCTCTAGGATTTGCATTGCTTAACTTTCATGCATTTCATGCTAGGTAGTTTTTTTTTTTTTAAATAAAAAATATGTTTTGCATTATTTTTCTTGGATTTGAAATCAAGGCTAACCATACTATCTTTACATAACTTGTTTATGTACTTTGTTTAGCTTGAATGAGCTTATTTTATTGTACTTTACTAGTTTGAGTTTTGTAGTGCATGTTGTGTGGGAGATATTTATAGTTTTTGATTATTTGATGTTAATCTTGAAGTCACATGCTTTTGATTGTTGGACTTGAACTTAATGAAAAAGGCATAAATAACCATCTCACCACTGTTTAATAGCCAATCATGAACACCTTAGCGCATATAATAAGATTTTGACCTTGATAAAGTGCAGCACATGCACAAAAAGAACATAAAGTGTAGCCTCAGATTAATACTAAAATTGGTGCATACATTATTGGGCCATAATTAATTCAAAATGAAATAAAATCGGTGTGTACATTATCTTGACTATTTTAATAATTTCTAAATCAAATAAAATTAGTGTGTACATTATGAGGCAAAATATGAAACTTACATGATTGTAAGCTTGTTTTCTAGGAGATGTAGGAGTTATATGATGTAACTCTTTAAGTAAAAGTCTCTTTCAACTTTATGTGATGAATTTTTGTAGAAATTGTAATTGATTACTATCTACATATCACCTCACATGTATCTCAAGCTTTTGCTAGTTACACATACTACATAAGTTACTCTTTGTTAACTTAGTACATGATATTGTGTGTGATCTTGTTGTGGCCATCCAAGATTAAAAACTCCTTGATTTTAATGCAAAATGTGTTTTAGAGTTTGAGTTTTGAGGAAAAATTGATTGAAAATCTTGTTTTCAAAAGATCGGGGTTAAATTTAAGGGTTTTTGAAAAACCTTCCATCTCATTCTTATGTATTTCATTCATAAAACAATGTGTTTTGAGGTGTTTTTGCATTAAAATGCTCTGTTTTAAAAAAAAAAAATGAATTTTTAAGATTTTCGATCGATTGAACTTGTTGTTCGATCGATCGAAATTATAATTAAAATTTGGGTTTGAATCTGCCTGGCTCGATCACTGCTAGATTGATGATGGATCTATCGAATGTGATTTTTGTTGATCAATCGAATCTATTTTTTGACCGATAGAAAATCGTAAAGACAGTTTTTTAAAACATGAGATCTTCACGTGTTCTTTACTTTTCAAAAGTTTTCAAAAAGTTTTTCTCTTTCTCTTCAACCGGTCCAGATTCAAAACCAAGTTTTTTTCGTTTTTCATCCAATTTTTTCTCAAGGTTTTTGTCTTCTTGTGCCGGTAAGTCATTTCTACCCTTCCTTTTTTCATTTTATTCACATATTTCATGCATTTTAGGTGTAGTTTTCGGAATTAGTGGTTTTTGATGTTTGAGTTTGTTTTTGTCCAAATTGATTCATGGGTTTTTGTCTCTAGATACTATTAAATTGATCCTCATGCTTTAATTTGATTAGAATTGTGTTTTAGGACAATTTTGAAATTCTAGGGTTTGTAACTACCCAAATTTGGGGATTTTGTTCAATTGGAATTAATTGGGTAAAGTAAACTTGTCAAAATGATTGATTATATCATTATATGATGATTTCTATCTAGTGTAATGATTAATTATTCAATTTGGTTGAATTTTTGAAAGTGGGTTTTCAAAATTTGGGGTTTTTGTACTAAAACTCTATGGTCAAGTCAATTGTTGGTTTTTCAAGTATAATTGGACTATTCTTAATGCATTAGAGCATGCATCATGTGTTTATTATGTTCATGCATTGTATAGATTGTTCGTTTCTATATTTTTTGTGCTCTAACTCTGTCTAATGCAGTCTACCCTTGGTTTTTCTTTTTAATCTTTTTGGTTCTTTTTAATCTATCTTTTCCAATCTCTTAGCATCATGGTTAGGAAGACTAGAGCCCATAGGACCACCACCTCTTCTTCTCCAGCCTTTGAGAGTGATAAGTTTCTATCTGAGAAAAACCAAGAAACCTTTGAGAAGCTGAATATATATAGGAAGGTGTGGGCTGAGAGGAAAATGATCTTAGATGAGCTGGATTCTAAGATTCGGAGGAAATTTGATCTTAGGGGTTAGTTGCCTCTTTTAGATATAGATCATCCTCCTCCAGCTATTCTATTCAAAGAGTTCTATTTGAACCTCTTTGTTCACTCCACTTCATCTAACATTCAGTTTGTAAAAAGTTGGATAAGAGGAGAAGAGTATACCATTACTCCTCAAGTAGTGGCCTCTACTCTTGGTGTACCTTTGGTACAACAGCCAACTTATCCCTATCTTGAGTCTCCTCCCCTGGATGACATCATGTTGCTCATCACTAGTACTACCATTCAGTGGGGTACAAATCCTCGTATTACCTCTTATGAGCTTACTGAGCTCAATTATCTGTTTTTTGGGATTTCTTGTCATTCTATCTGGCCCATTTCTCATTTGCACACCATTCCTATTAAGCGTTGTGCATTTTTGTATGCTCTTGTGGCAGATGCTCTTATGAGTTTTCCTACTCTTTTCATTCGATCCTTGGTTGAGGTTTATTGGAGTAGTTCTAGGTCACATGGTCTTTTCTTTCCTGTTTTCATACATCAAATTTTGTTACACTTAGGATTAGATGTTTTTCTAGCATCTGAGCCTGTACACATTATAGCTCCCATAGGTTCCACCTTCCTTTGGTAGAGAGCTGCTCAGATGAGAAAGAGCTTGAAACGCCCTAGAGTTGATGTTTCTTTAGGTGTTGCACTTCCTCCTCCTTCTTCTTCAGGTGATCCCACTACTGAGGAGTTTGTTGATTCGACTACTGTTGCTGCTCCTCCACCTTTTACTTCGGATGATTCTAGCATTTGTCGTATGTTAGACACTGTCGTGACCATTCAGGCGGCTCATGGTCAGCTTTTGGTGGATGTACTCACAGAGCTTAAGGCTTTACGCGTAGAGTTGGCGAGTATTCGGGGGTCGCCTCCACCACCTCCTTTTGATGATGAGTCTTAATTGCCCTTTGGAAATTTGTCACAAAAAGGGGGAGTACATGTGGATGGGGATAGGGGATAGGGGGAATTTTTGTTTTTTCTTGGAGCTTTGAATTGTATCTAGGTGCTTCATCTTGTAATGTTTTGGTTCATGATGTTTTTTATCTTGATGTATTTATTTTTATGTGATGTATATGTTAAGGGAAGACATTTTATTTATTATTTCTGTTTCTTGTTTCACATTATGCTACATTGGCTATTGTTTTATGTTATGTGAAATCAAGAATATATTTTGTTTTACTTATATTTTCCACACATGCGTTTATGTGTTTGTTGAGTTTTTCACGAATATATAGGTTGATTCAGTCGTGCTGTTGTCTACACTTGCAACTGATAGATAGTGGTTAGGTTGAATTGTTTTTGGTTGGGTAATTTTAATGTAATGGGCTGTTTTTGTAACTTTTAGCATTTTTGTTTTATTATATGTTTTGTCATGGATTGCCAAAGGGGGAGTTTTTTAGGTTTTAAGGATTTAGGATCTAAATATTTTAGAACTTCAATGTGTATATGTTGGCAAAGCATGATCAAAACGTTTAGTCTTGATTTAGGCTGCTCAAAGTATGTTTAATGTAAAGTTGGAATCGAGTAATTGCAAAAAATTACTATTCACTTTCTGCAGGGCTCGATCGTTTGAAAATTAGACTCGATCAATTGAAGCTAGTGCAGATTATTTTTTTTTATAGAATTTTCCAACTCAGCCTAAGCCCATTTAACATGTAGGGTTTTATGTTTTGCCTTAAGTGTAAAAGGAAAAACCCTAGCCACATTTTTAGGTTGTTGTTTATGTTGTGTGTGTGAATCTCTTATGAGATCTAGGTGTTTGCCTTCATACGCACTTAAGGTTATCATGATCAAGATTGATGTCGAGAGCTTGGTGATCATTTCAGTTGCTGAATAAAGAACTTAAAGGAATACAAGTGGTATACTTATGGATGTTGTGGATCTGAGAAAGATGTAGTCCATGGACTCGGAGCTGTCACGTAATCGTGGTTGTAAGTTTTCTACTCAAGGTAGTAATAGGATGTTAGTGGTCTAAGTCGCTATTGTAAAACTTCAACTATTTCATAGTGGATCTGTTTTACCTTAAGGATAGCTAGGTTAAATCCTCCCCAAGTTTTTTATCAGTTTAGTTTTCCTAAGTTATCATATCGTTGTATTCTTTATTTTCCGCTTCTTTAATACATGATATGATTGTTATTGCTTTAACCTAGATCTGAATAATTTACCTAAGTTAATCACTTGGCTAAATAACTAGGTTAAACAACTTGTGTTTTAAGGGGTCTAAAAATGTATAAAAACCCTATGACGTACAAACACAATAGCTTCACATAGAGAATATAAGTCTCTTGGTCTCTGTATTAGTATGTGACAGCCTTTAAAATAAGTCTTATATATATCTAGATTTGTGAGAAAAGAAACCCCAAATAAATATACAAGATTAGGCTAAATTTCAAATCTAGAAATTCTGAAATCGTAATTCTTGATAGATTGAGCTACTATCGGACTATCTATCGAGCTTCACATTAAGTCTCGATAGTAGACATCTGTCAAGCTATCTGTCAAGACTTAATGAACAGCTTTTCCTAAATTGTTTCTTAGACCAATCTTCATGTCTTTAATACTTAACTTGAACAACATGTTTCTTGAAGTACTAAACCTATCTTAGATTTTCCCAATTACAGGTAAAGTGAATTTTGTCAAAGGATTAGCCAATTACAACAAAATATAACCCTAACAAAATATATGGAACAAGTTTGGGTCCAATGTACAAGAACACTCAACATTATTATTATTATTATTATTATTATTATTATTATTATTATTATTATTATTATTATGATTGCTATAATTTGCCTTGTACAGATTCAAAAACAATAGTGATAGGATGCCAATGATTTGGAATGTGAAGTGCCATTGATTTGGATTGTAACAATGTGTGCATTCGAATGTTGGGACTCACAATAGACATGTATTAAGTTTTTTTATTTATTTATGGGAAGACTACTAATATTATTCAAAATGAGAAGCAATAATTATATCTCGAAAAAGAACTTGTTCTAAGGAACAAGGACTCTCTTCAATCTAAACAAAGAAATCAACAATGCTTAAGCATGTTTTACTAGTAAATAGGAAGATTTATTACATTGCCTATGAAGTTGATAGGATTAAACACACGAAATACTTACCCAATGAAATCGAATAACCCAATTCAAGTCTAATAGTTTCAATCAGTTTCATTGATACAATACACCAAGATACCTTTAGACAAGTCTCATTGCACTAGGTATTGAAAACAACCCCACGATTCCAACCCTAAATTGGCTTAGCTATCCTTTAATTCTTAAGTCCTATAACTAGTTTCATGTAGCCAAAGTGGCCTTCAGAGATATCGAGGATCATTGTTGTGGGAAGCCAACCTGATGACCACAATGGTCTTTAGAGTTTTGATACTTTTACTTAAATGTCAATGAGATTGAGATGGAAAGTTGTTTCCCCAACCTCTTCTATAAAGTTGTGATTTCCAACTAACCTTTTTTGGCTTTAATTCCATACCAAATTTAGCTGTAATTCAGTCAATCATTTTCTTGTATTTATGTGGGTTTAATTGTAAGGGATGAGTGTGAGAGATTGGTGAAGAATCAAGCAGGCAATGAAGATCAATGCAATTTCGCAACTAGCTTGTGAGTAAAAGCACCCACGAAAAGGCCATGTGTGAAGAACATGATTAGAAGCTAAAGAGTCATGCTTGCCTGTCATTTTGCGAGTACTTCGCAAGAAAGGCCATCTCACTATGCACCTACGAAACTCTCTGTTTGGAAAAAGTAAGAGTGTTTTCCTAAATTCTTTACACACACTATATATACCCTCATTACCCACGAAATTTTAAAGAGTCTTTTCTAGAGATAAACCCTAGCAAAATACTAAAAGTTAGATATTGTCATGCCCACAATCATATACATAAATTCTCTTGGTTTTCCTCTACTCCTACCTCACCATCTTCATATCTTTGAGATGTTATTAGCCCAAACACTTACCTCACCCATTCCGAGTGTTGAGAGAAGTTTTAATGCCTATGGGAAGCATTGAAAGAAGCCATTGAGTGGCAGATGCAATCGGATGGAATTGCGGTATCTGGATAACTAATGAAGACAAGACTTCGAGAAATCCGTTGGTAGCAAGAGCTTGGAGGGCTCAAGTACATTGGGTAGATTAGGCTTGGAGAGTCTTTTTGATATTCGTGTACTCTAACTATTTACTAATGGATCAATTTCGACTTGGAGGGCCATGGGAGGTTTTTCGCTGAGTACTGAGGTTTCCTTTTAGATAACACGTCTCAGTGTTATCCTGTGTTTGCATCTCTCTTACCTACTCCTTAAACTTTACATTTATTGCTCATTGTACTTGGTTATGGCTTAGATTAGTGTTACCGGTTTATTGCGCATGTTTTACTCTTATTCTGCCCTTAGACAAGTTAGAGTAAAAGTAATTAAGCTGTAATTTAAAATTGGGGGTCTAAACAAGCATTAGTGTTTTCACACTAATTACGTTTTCAATTGGTATCAAAATGAGTACACTTTTGGATTTCGTTATCTTTGTGTGACCCTAGACCCCATTTGAGATGGTTAGATCTCAATCCCTCAACACACCTCCTTTCTTTGATGGGAGTAGCTATGCATTTTGGAAAGTATGTATGCGTACTTTTCTATGTGCTATTGATGAGACCATTTGGGATTTAGTTGAGAATGGTTAGGTGAGACCAACAACACCTAAGGCTAAGTGGGACAAGGCTGCACTTGTTTTAGCAAATGATAATAGCAAATCTATTAATGCAGTCTTTTGTGGTGTTTCTACTTACGAATTTTGTATTAAGTTGGTGAAGAATCGAGTATAAATTGGAGAACAAGTAGATTTCGCAAGAAGCTCTAGAGAAGCTAACCCACGAAAGAGCCTCGTGAGAAGCACATACTGGAAGTTGAAGAGTCATGCTAACCTGGAGGATTTTGCGAGTGTCTCGCGGGTAAGGCCTTCTTGCGAGATACCTGCGAAACTCTCTACCTAGAGGATTTTTAAGTGTGACTTTCTTACCCTTCACCCATACTATATATACCCTCATTACCCACAAAAGTATAAGAGGCCATTCAGAGAGAAAAACCCTAGATAGGTTTTCTACAACACACTTACCCATTTTTTAGAAAGAGAGCTACTCATCCTTAGTGAGAAATTATTGTAGCCTCTTTTCCTTCCCTCTCCCATTATCATACCTTGAGAGGAGATTTGTACCCAAATACAACCCACATCTATTCAGAGTGTAGAGAGTGTTTTGGAGTTTAGGAAGCTTCAAGGATTATCAAAAGAAGCCAGTGAGGCTTGGCGGATGCAATTGGGAGTATTACGGGATTTGGAAAGCTAAAGAAGACATAACTCAGAGAAGTTCATTAGTAGCAGGAGCTTGGAGGGTTCAAGTACATTGGGTAGACAAGGATTGGAGGTCTTTTGTTATTCGTGTACTCCAACTTTAGTCTCTAGTGGATCGATTACTGCTTGGAGAGCGGCGGAGAGGTTTTTTGTCAAGTTCTTCGGTTTCCTCTTCGAAAACACATGTTGGTGTTATTTTGTGGTTGCATCTCTCTTCCCTTACTCTTATGCCTTACTTTTATTGTTTGTTGTTCATGTTTATGCACTAGAGTAGCTATTGGTTCATTGTGCACATTTACTCTTGTTCTGCACTTTGATTAGGTAAAAGTAAAAGCAAAAGCAATCTAACCGTAATTTTTAATTTGGGGTCTAAACAAGCTCTTGTATTTTCATACAAATTCGATCTTTTAGAGATCAAGATCGAAGAACTTGTTGGCTCTCTTTAAACTTACGAGCTCGGATTGCCCTCTCACAAGTCCAGCAAATCACTTGCTCTCAAAACCATAAATGAGAGAACTAGTGATTCCTCGGATAAGGATGATGTTGAAAAAGAGATGGCATATCTTGCAAAGAACTTCCAAAAGTTTCTAAAGATGAAGAATAATGGGAAGTCATTTGGCAAAGGAAAATTCACATCCTCTAAGAATGACAAAAGAGACTTCAAGAAGAAGGATGCAAAAGACTTATCACCATCCCAAGGGATTGTTTGCTATGAATGCAATGGTTATGGGCATTTGAAGAAACAGTGTCTAAACTATTTGAGAGGAAAGGGTAAAGTGCTAACAACTACCCTTAGTGACTTGGAGAGCTCAAATTCTGATTTGGAAGAAAAATTCGATGGTGGTGGTAATTATTCAGCATTTATGGCAATTACCTCAGTTGATTCCAAAGATGAATTGAGTGATTTGGTTGAAGAACTTGGTGTTCACTCTGAAGGTGAAGAAGATGAAATTTCAGATGATGAGGATGTGTACCTCAATGAAGGTGATAAGAATCTTTAATATTTGTACGATGCATTGCTTGAGGATTATGGAAAATATGCTAAAGTTGCTAAGAGTGTAGCCAAGAAGATGAAGAAAATTGAAGAAGAACACAAATTCATTCTTGCATAAATTAAAGATGCCAAGTGTGAAGTTGAAGAGTTGAAAGAGAGCTGCTAAATGCCTATTCTAAGTTCAAGTTTCTCGAACTGAAAGTGATTCAAGCTAATGTCAAAGTGGAGAGCATCACAACCAAGAAACTTGATAGTGTACTTTCATTTCAAAAGCCTTCCACGGACAAAGCTTGATTGGACTACACCATAGAAGAAAGTTTGGGTGGTGAACCAAAAAGGGAGATGAAGTTTGTATTGGCGAAGAATGTAGAGAAGCCCAAGATTGAGATCCCTACCATTGAGAAGAAGGACATTGGACCAAAACCAAAGGCAAAAAGAAAGTCATTGCCTAAAAATCAAAAAGGACCTCAAGTGAATCATTTTTGTCATCATTGTGGCATTCGAGGGCACACAAGACCAAATTGCTTCAAGCTTCATGCTCTTAAAAGGGCTGATTCTTTGCAATACAAGAAGAATACCAAGAAGAAAGCAAGCTAAGGAAGAAAATGAGGGTCAACTCATTGGAGATATCATGGAAATGCTTAAGAACATCTCATTATGTCTAGCTAGCTTCACCTTGAGGTTTAAAAGTTATGTTAGTCGTATCCCTCCATCTAAGGACCTTACCCAAAGCACTTGTGCAATGTGGGTGAAGAAGGGTACCCATGCATTAATACTTCTAATCCATCAGGGTCGTAGTTTCATGCATCATGTCATATGTATTCTTCTTGCTTCAATGCTTCCTTCCTAGCATGTTTCTTTTAATGTTTTTTACTTCTTCTTCTTTTTTGGGTTGATCTTACATTATTGTTTTTGTTTTAAGAGAGTAAAAATCCAAAAAACTCATAAAACGTAAAAATTCTCAAAAATTTTGATCGCTTGTGTTGTGTCATATCACATGTTGAGTTTTAGCCTAATACCTTCGTACTAATGACATAGTGTATTTATGAGTTTAGCTTGTTAGGTATGCACATTTTAAGTGTGAGCAAAATCTAGAAATTTATGTTTGATTGTTGCAAATAGATCTTCAAGCTTGTCATGAATGTATAGCCTATAGTCCTCATTAATCTTCATACATGCGTAGACTTGATCCTATATATCTCCTCACATTTATTTCTAATGTCAAAAAGCTCTTCAAACGTCAATCTCTAAAAAAAAGAGTTGAAAAAGTCTTGCTTCGAAAATTAGTTTGACTAGGAAAAGGTGGAGCAAAAATGTATGATGCCAAAGCAAAAGACTTATTCTTCAAAGAAATAAAAACATTTCATGGCATCATTGCTCAAAAATTGAGTTGTGTTAATCATAAAGTATGAAAAATGGAAGCCATATGAAAAGCTTTTAATCAATGTAAACACTTTGGCGAGGAGTCATATATTTTCATTTCTACTAGTGAGATAGGTCACTTGACTTCATGCTATTTGTGTATGACTTGATTGAATTGATCATTGAATCTTCATACTAGACTATGGACCAATTCATACTTGATACCTACAAATAACACGAAAGTGTATGGTTGATAGCTTGATTGTCAAACCCAAAAGGATTTTTGAGTATTTTATTTGTTTTTGGAAGTGATTTTATTTGTCACTTGTGTTTTGAAAGTTTTTCCAAAAAGCTAAATCAGTTTTGTTGAAAATATTCTTTGTTAGCATTTTCGCGAATGCTTCATGAGTAAGGGTTCCAATACCCAAATCACAAAAATGTGGAAGTGAATTTTCAATTTCTTCATAAATTTACACAAAGAGTCTCGCAACTCCCTCATGAGTCCTTCGTGAGATATGGTTACCTGCAAAAGTTGCCCTGTGCAAATTAGGCTTTTCACGAGTAACTCGCGAGTCTTTCGCGAGTAACTCGTGAGTATTTCGTGAGTCATTGACTCGCAAAATGAGCAAAAATTCAGTTTTTAAGAAGCTCACAATGATAGTGTTTTCAAAATTTTATTTTTGCATCCCTAGTATCTCTCTTAACCTAAAACACCAATTTCTGTTAAAACTCAACCAAGTCTTCTTGGATTTCATCTCTAAAACTTATCTAAGGTATGATTTAACATTTTTTATCTTTCAAATCCTTAGATTAAGTGTTAGATTCGTAAAATTTCTAAGGTTGGGCTTATTTTGAATAGGGTTGGGAAAATTTCATTTTTGCAAATTTTTTCAATTTTGTTGATTGGACTTAGTCCCATTATGTTTGTTGTTGATTGTGTTGACCCCATGTGACATTTTAACATCTATTAAGGCGAGATTTTCACATGTTCATACATTGTTCATCACATGTGTAGTGCGTGCACTCTAGGTGTTTGACAAAATGCCTCTATGGTATTTTTTTTTACTCTTTTGGACTTCTATACGTACCAAATTTTGGGGTTTACCATATTTATACATGCTTAACATATTTTGATAATTGTTTGTGTGTTTACACACTTTGCCCCATGAGTGCTTGTTCATGCATTGATCATGCATCACACATGCTCACTTGATGCACCCTTAATGCACACACCCTATCACTTGACATGTTTTTAGACCTTTTAGTACATATAATATGTTCTTGTGTCTTTGTTATGCTTGTTTTTTTCTATTTTGGGGCACTTTTTTTTTTTCCTTGTTGTTGGACTAACTTGAATCTAATCAAGGTTGTTGTCATTTTGTGTATAGTTTGTGTGTTTGCTCATTATTGTAGATGTTGCCTCGTAAGACAGTTGCCAAGAAAGCATCAAAGCATCCTCGCCATTCCTCTAATTCATTTAGAGATGAAGATGCTAATACCGTCTAAACCAAATACTACAAGGATGCTGTGATCATCGTGGAAAGGGGTGTGGATTTTGTATCCTTAGAGAAGACATTCATTCCGGAGGTGTTCAAAGAGAGGACATGGACCAAATTGCTTAGTTCATCCAAGGATGTGTATGACTGTATCATCAAGGAGTTCTTCTCAAATGCTTTTATGGAAGATGATCATCTCAACTGCTGGGTTTGGGGGAAAGAGTTCATTTTATCTACGGAGTCAATCCAAAAGCTTTTCAAGACACGTCTAATGGCTTCGGATTCCTCCTTGCACTATGATAAGAAAAAAGATAAAATTGAGTCTTTTGTGCTAATCCTTGGAGGCAAGATCGAGAAGAAGTCCTTGCACACAACAGAATTCTCTCCTTTGATGAGAGCATTGGCGTACAACATTGTCATAGCCAAGGACCATTTTTCTTCATATCTCTTCACTCACAAGGAGATTGATATATATGGTCACATCTACCACCTTCTTGTTAAGTGCGTTCGGAAGAGGAAGTCTAGGGTGACTCTTCCATTCTCGAGCCTCATCATGTTGTTAATCTTAAAGGCAAGGGTGAAACTTCCCATTGGATTTCCTGTGCTATCAAGGGAAGATCCAATTAGTGCTCACACTATAACCACGAGTAAAGTTGACATCCCAGGTCAAGAGAGAGAAGCTGGTGAAGTGCAAGCTCAAAGGGAAGAAGTTGAAGCTGAAGGTGGCAACACCGAATATGAGATTGATCGGTTCACACTAGGACCGGAGGACATTCCATACTAATCTTCTCAGGCACTAGCTGGAGCTCCTGACCGCCTTGATTATCTTCTAGACAAGGTAGAACAAATGCATTGTCTATTGAGTGAACACATCATCTACTCCAGCAGCCAGTTTGCGTAACTCTAAGAGCAAGTTACTTCTCTATCTTCTCAGATCCAATATTTGCAACACTCAGACCCAAATTCCAATGCATTCTAGGGTCTTTGGCCATTTCGATCAAAAAGAGGGAGTAGATAGCTTAAAGGGGAGTGCAGCTTAAGGGGGAGTAGAAAACCATTGGTTCATTGGTTCATTTTTGGCGGTTAATATATATTTCTTTATTTAAAAGCTTTCAATACTTTATGGCCTGTTTGGAAGTTTAGAGAGGGAGGAGAGTAGAGGAAAGTAGTGGAGAAGAGAGTAGAGGGGGATAGTTATCCTCCACCTTGTTTGGATGCTTTTAAAATTAGTAATGGAGAAGGGAGTAATTAGCCCTTCCTCTTGTTTGGATGTTTTAAAATTTAGGATGAAAAAGAGAGGAAATGATTTATATAGACAAATTTACCTCTATTTGAAAATGGACTTGCAAAATTGGTCAATGATTAATTTATTAGATTATATAATTATTTAATCAACATTCTCATTCCATCGAATACCACTAATAAAAGTATAAAACTACTATTAACTATTATAAAATAGTTAATAGCAATTTAGAAAACAAAAATAAATAGTAAATACTGAAAATAAATAATAAAAATGAAAAATAGAATGTACCGAATAAATAGTAAATACTAAAATAAATAATAAAAATGCAAAATAGAATGTACTAGACAAATCAGTTTTAGCTTTCTCTAGCTTCTTCTCATCCCAACCCACCATGTCCTTGCCTCCAATCACTGGCAGCATCACCAGTGGCGAAAAAAGGAAATTACTGGCCACTGGATGAGGAGATGATGTCATCAAGCTCGAAGCTCCACACTCAGTCTTGAACCGACGGCACGAGAAGCTACTACTACAAGTCTCTGACTCGCTGATGTCAGCGCTTAGGCTATAGCTGCCACACCGCTCGCTCTGCTCTTGGTCGGAGCCGGAGCTGGAGGCTTCCTCCGACGAAAGGCTGACCATTGATCTGGAAAAGATCGAACGATCACAACGATCTCTCTCAAGTCTTAACCAGTTTAGTTGCACATTCGCTATAGTGAAACACAGTGTAGGTGATTAGAGTGGAAAAAGAAAGCAAAGAAAAAGAAAATTGGTTTGTAATTTTGTTAATTTAGAAATGGTAAATTGGTTAATTCATTTGGTTAATAATTTATCTACTCTATTCTCCCTTCAAATTTCTCCAATTTGGGGGAATTAAAAATGAGGGGTTAGAGGTAATTGAAACCCCTCCAAATCCCTCTCCCCCCTTCCCCTTCCTTAAAATACTTCCAAATAAGATAATTGAATTACTCTCTCTCCCTTTACTCTACTCTCCCTCCTTTTTTAAACTTCCAAACAGGCCATTAGTTTAAAACTCAATTTACTTTAGTACTTTGTTGGACATGCAATTAATTTTTGCACTATTCTTAATTGCATGCGTGTTCGGATGATCATTTACTAGTTAAATGTTCATTGTGGTCATTTCTTAATGATTGTTCATGTTTGATCAAGGTATGCTATATGTTCTCATATCTATTGTTTATCTTGATCACATTTTACTTGCTCTTTATACATGCCTTGTATTCTACTTGTCTCGTATTTAATGAAGCTATTTGTTATGTGCAAGTGTTTTAGGATACAGGTGTATATGGTTTAAGTACTTCATAGGTTTTAAATTTAGGTGTGAATGAGTTTTGCCTCTGTTCCCAAACTCACGTTTAAGTTGAGAGTCTGTTTAGGGGTTTTGTCACAGAATATAGCCATAGGAATAGATTGGAAAGTTGTGATTTCCAACTAGCCTTGGTTTGCTTTAATTCCATGCCAAATTTGGTTTAAATTTAGTCAATCATTTCCCTATATTTATGTGGGTTTTATTGTAATGGATGTGTGTGAGAGATTGGTGAAGAATCAAGCATGCAATGAAGATCAGTGTAGTTTAACGACTAGTTTGTTACTAAAAGCACCTGCGAAAAGGCCATGTGTGAAGCACATGATTAGAAGCTGAAAAGTCACGCCAGTCTGTCATTTCACGAGTACTTCGCAAGAAAGGCCATCTCGCAAGGTACCTGTGAAACAATCTGTTTGGCAAAAATAAAGAGTGCTTTCCTAAATTCTTTACACACATTATATATACCGTTATTACCCACGAAATTGTAAGGAGTCTTTTCCAGAGAGAAAACCCTAGCAAAACACTTGAGATTTAGATATTGTCATACCCACAATCATTTACACAAATTCTCTTGGTTTTCCTCAACTCCTACCTCTCCATCTTCATATCTTTAAAAGGTTCTTAGCCCAAACACTTACCTCATTCATTCCGAGTGTTAAGAAAAGTTTTGGTGCCTATGGGAAGCATTAAAAGAAGCCATTGAGTGGTAGATGCAATTGGGCAAAATTGCGAGATCCTGATAACTAATGAAGACAAGACTTTGAGAAGTCTGTTGGTAGCAAAAGCTTGGAGAGCTAAAGTACATTGAGTAGATTAGGCTTGGGGGTTCTTTTTGATATTCATGTAATCCAACTTATTCATTAGTGGATCGATTTCGGTTTGGAGGGCTCTAGAGAGGTTTTTCGCCAAGTACTTCGGTTTCCCCTTTGATAACACGTCTCGGTGTTATCTTGTGTTTGCATCACTCTACCCTACTCTTTAAGCTTTACATTTATTGCTCATTGTACTTGCTTATGGCTTAGAGTAGTGTTACCAGTTTATTGCGCGTGCTTTACTCTTACTCTGCATTTAGAGAAGTTAGAGTAAAAAAAATTAAGCGGTAATTTAAAATTTGGGGTCTAAACAAGTATTAGTGTTTTCACACTAATTGACCTTTCATCTTCTTTCAAACTCCCATTTCTCTCACAACCTTTAATCACTCCATCAAGCCCACTCTTTTTGTTTTAATTCACTTCCTCTTCACCCCACCCTCATCCTTCTCTTCTTTGTTGTCATCATTGACATTGAAAGATAGTGAAATCAATTGTATTTGAGTGCTAAATTAAAATTGAAGTTTGGTTGATAACCTAAGCTTTTTTATTATTTTTGAGTTGCTAACTTCCTAGCCTAACATGATCGGGTTGTGTGGCAATTGATCCTAAACCGAATTAAATTTGTGAACACCCTTATGAGTCAATTTAGATTATTTAAGTATAAGGAACTTGAAAGCTCAATAGTGTAAAATACTATAACTTGTTTAGACCCTCAATTTTAAACTTACGGCTAAATTGCTTTTACTCTACTTAACTAAGTGCGAAATAAGACTAAATGAAATGCAATAAACTGGAACTACTCTCTAGTGCATAAACATAAACAATAAACAATAAATGTAAAGTACAAAGAGTAAGGGAAGAGAGATGCAAACACAAGATAACACCGAGACGTATTATCAAAGAAGAAACCAATGTACTCAGCGAAATACCTCTCTGCGGTCCTAGAAGATGAAATGATCCACTAGTGAATAAAGTTCAAGTACAAGGATATCAAGAAAACCCCCCAAGCGTAATATACTCAATGTACTTAAACCCTCCAAGTTTCAGCTCCTAACAGACTTCACCAAGTCATGTCTTCACTAATTATCCTCGCAATTAGCTCCAAATTGCGTGCCAATCAATGGCTTCTTTCAATGCTTCCCAAATGCACCAAGACTTCTCTCAACACTTAGATTAAGTGAGGTAAGTGTTTTGGCTAAGAACCTCTTAAGGATTTGTAATTAGAGAGGTAGGAGTAGAGGAAACCTAAGAAAAATTTTATAGATAATTGTGGGTTCACAATTTCTAACTCTCAAGTGTATTTCTAGGGTTTTCTCTCTAAAAATCTCCTTACAATTTCGTGGATAATGAGGGCTTATATAGTGTAGGTAAAGAAGTGTGGAAAGCACACTTTAATATTATCTTGGCAGTGAGTTTCGCAGGTCATTGTGAGTTGTTCTAGCTGCAAAATGACTTGTGAAATGCTTCCTAGCACTTGATTATTCAGCTTCCAGCATGTGCTTCTCACGTGACCTTTCACGGATTGTCCACTCACGAGCAAGTTGCGAACTTCACTGTTCTTCACAAATTTTCACTTAACTCTCGCACTCAACCCTTACATTAAATCCCATAAACATATAGGGGAATGATTTACTAAATAAAATCAAACTTGACATGGAATTAAAGCCAACAAAATATAGTTGAAAATCAAAACTTTGTAGAACTCGAATTGTAATTAGTCATTTTTGGGTGTCGCATAGATGGGTCTAGCATCTTCTTAGATTTGTGTGTGTTTTGCCTCTGTTGGGGGGACCACAATATTACTCTACAACCACTCTAAAAACAGGCCTGTGATGTGTGTTGTCAAAGGTTATAAAAGATTTAAATGTGTCTTCCTCATCACCAATTGGTTTTGAGGTGGGATGACACAGTTCACGGTTTGATCATCCTTCTTTAACATTTATCTTCATTTTCTGTGCTCCCTTCCATTACCTTTAAAGGATAGAAAACAATAAACCCTAACACAATAGATAACAAGAAAGCTATTTTAGTTGTTGGGTAATGATTTTTGATCACCTGTAAGATGTAGAATGCTGAGTAAGAAATGTTTGAAATGACGAGCATGAAGGATCCCTTTAGCCAATTTTTGTCGAAGGATGCTTTTGGAGTGAAGGTTTGATGCGATTGTTGGGTATGTAGTACTGAAACCACAACGATACCCTTGTAAAGGGTCATTAATGTAGCACCAGCAAATGCAACAACTGTTCCAACTATCTTTGCTTGCGCACCACTTTGGGAAATGTCTATTTTCTCCATCCCGAATTCATAAAAATTAAGCATAACTTCTTTAAATGAGTTATTCCATTGTCCCTGACTATGAGTGATATATTACAAACCTGAGGGTCCAAAAGTCCACTATATTACGTAGCCCAAATGCTAATTGTTTTACCTGCACAGGATCCCTAACTTTACTAAATTTACTCATAGTCAGTTTAGGGTATTCTTCACAACGAAGCAGTATCTCACACAAAGGAGATAGACAAAAGTGATTGATCCATACCTGCACAAGATTGCTAAGAGAAAGGTAATTGATGGAAGTAAGTTGCCTATAACGGCTGTAAAAGTTGATGACGTGTATTCAAGTCCGGCATAGTACAGTGTGGTGGCTAACACCCCTTTAAATTATTGACAAAGAAAGTCTAGAATTAGTTAGGGTTTAATTTGGCATGAATAATGATACATGCACAAACTATTTTACAACATTTTTACAAATTATTGTTGTGGCTAATTTCCTATTGGTTCTCATCTGGGTCTACCACTCACAATTTTTTTTTTCATTACCAATAACCATTCACCACGTCAACAATTCATAAATTTTTATGTAAAAAGTTTACATCTCTAGCATTTTCTATTTGGCATTGGGTAATACTTAGAAACAATACCTCTTCTTAATAATTAAAAAAAAAATAGCTTAAGTAAAGTTTATTAGGTTTCTTAATTAAATTACAAAAATTTGTTATAAGAACAAATAAAGTACCAATAATGTTATCTTTTGTGAATACAGTTAAATTCAAGAGTTGGGTTCAAGTTACACCTGGTGTAACTCTAATCAATGTTACATCACTCAATATTTTTTATTTGGATGTGAATATTGACAGATCCACCGTTAGATTACATTATCTTTGTATATTCTTTATACTTATAAAATTTTAAGGTAATAAAAAATTAATATCCATGTCATCAATCAATTGTTAAAATTCAAATTTTTGTAGTTTAAAATAATGCATAAAATATGAGTTTATGGATTAAATGGTAAATAGTATCCAATTGATATGAAAATTGGCATGCATGTTAAGAACTTATAGAACATGTAATTTAACGGTTGGATTTTCAAAATATTAATTCAATAACAAGTTATTGAGTGATGTAATATTGCTTAGAGTTATACCAGGTGTAACTTGAATCCAACTCTAAATTCAATATAGTTATATGTTTGACTATAATTAAAATTAAACCTATTGTATTGCTTACCTAAATTTTACCCATTGCCATTTGAAAGAAGAGTAGACTTGGACACTGCATGACTCATTTGTAGACAATTTACTCACCCTAGTAAACCCAGGAAAAAGATATTGTGGAAGATTGGAATGCTAATTTTGTTGTGATTATCCCTGCCAAAGAAATTATAAATGGTTAGTAGAAATTCAAGGCCAAAATGGGCAAATGCCCTTTTTGCGTAAAAAAAATAGCATTATGCCTCTTTCCCAAACTAATTAAAGAAATGCCCTTATTTTAAAACTCGATTATCTCAAAATCGAGTTATACCCTATAGCGATGTATTAAGGAGCCCATAGTGACGTTTTTAAGGACCTATAGCGGCATTTTGTAACTCGAGTTAAAAAAAAAAAAAAATAAATAAAAAAAAAAAAAAAAAAAAAAAACTCTTGCATGGAACTCTAGTTCATGGAGTTCGAGTTACAAAAAGCCGCTATAGGTCCTTTAAATGTCACTATAGGCTCCTTAAAGCATCACTATAGAGGTCTAATTTTTTTTTTTAAACTCGATTTGAGAAAATTGAGTTTCAAAAGAGGGGTATTTCTCTAATTAGTTTCAAAAGAGGGGTATTTCTCTAATTAGTTTAGGAAAGGAGGCATATGCCCTTTTTTTTTTTGTGCGAAATTGGCATTTGCCCATTTTTGCCAGAAATTCAAGCGTATTTTGTCTTTTAATTTGCATTTCACTAAAAATGTAAAATTCTGTTAAAATAAATCACAACTAATTTAAATATTTGTATGATCAAATTTCAAATAAATTTAACTATGTTTTTGTGAGTTAGATCGAAATAATACACACTTTATCAGTTTTAGAATAAGTTGGTTACATGTGAATCTTTTCAAGAAATGCTTAATTTTGAGCACATACGTTATTTACATTTAAAATCTTCTTTTGATAAATTGTTATCAATAATTTTCAATAGGAAGACAATGGTTCAAATATATTTGTTTTAGTTTTAGCATAATAAGTTGGAAAGTTTAGCTATATTACTGAAGACATATATCCATTGGAACATACTATGAACACTACAACTATTTATAGTCACTTTACTCATTTTCTTTTCTATTTTCTGTAATTAAAGATTAATATAATTATAATTTTTTAAATATTTATTTTAATTAGTTTTACATTTATTGGTTGAGAATGCATGCCGTTTTACAAACAATCGCAACTTATATATAAATCACGTTCTTTCGTTGTGTTATTAATCCCAACGACACAACTTAGACTTTGCTAGCCAGGACGGAAGGAACTAGTTGTTTTTTAATTTAAATATTTGCTAAAAAAGTTTTATTGTAAATTGAAATTACGAATAATTTCTGTCATGCTCTTATTTTATCTTTCGATTGTAGAATTTGAAGGGAGGGAATGAAGGATGGAAAGGGAATAGAAGTGAATATTCGGCGGGGAAAAAAAAAAAAAAAAGAAAAAAGAAAAAGGGAATACAAGTGAATATGTATAAATATACAGGGGTGGAGCTAGAAATTTTTGTTTGGAGGGCCCAAGTTGCGACACCTCCCCCCCCCCTTCTCTCGCGCGCACACACACACATATATATACACACATGCACATGCTTTTTTCTTATATATATTCACACACTTTTATTTTAGTTTTATAAGTTATATATATACACACACCAAAAAAAAAAAAAAGTTTAGTATTTTCAATCAAAATTATGTTTGATGGTGATTTTTCATAATTATTGTGAAATTCTTAAAAAAATTATTTTAAATACAAATTATCAAATTTTATAGTAAAGTATGTAAAAAATCTTTCAATTCAATTAATGAAATTCTCAAAAATGTAAATGATCCAAAACTTGGAGAAATAAGTCAGGCTCCAAACATATTTAAAACTATCTTGCTTTAACTCATTATGTGACAACTAAAACACATAACAGGTTGAAAAAAATATATTCAAATATGTTTAATACCAAACTTTACTAAATACTATATAGATATTAAAGCACATTTTACAATAAAAAATAGAATTATTAAAAAATAAAATTATCTCTATAACTATTAAACCAATTATTTTTTAAGAGCATTATTGGACTAATTCAAATATTTGGGGAGGCCAATCCCTATTTTTGTAGACTAAATTTTAAAAGCATTAAAATAATTATATATATATATATATGTATATATAAAAATTCAAAATTTTTATATGTACATATCATAAAAATTCAAAATTTTTGGGGGTAACCTAAGTAATGTTACACCACTCAATATTTTTTAATTGGATGAGAATATTAACAAATCCACCGTTAGATTACATTATCTTCATATATTCTTTATACTTGCAAAATTTTAAGGTGATCAAAAATTAATAGCCATGTCATCAATTAATTGTTAAAATTCAAATTTTTATAGTTTAAAATAATGTATAAAAGATAAGTTTATGGATCCAGTTTCCGATTGATATGAAAATTGCATGCATGTTAAGAACATATAGAACATGTGATCTTCAAAATATTAATTCAATATATATTATATATATATATACTATATATATATATATATATATATATATATATAGTCCAAAAGCATGTAGATTTGGGTATCATTCCCACCCACTATAAGAGCACTAGCACTCGGGTTTCTAACCTAGTCTTTATTTTATATGCTTAAAATATACTTTATCTATTTTACCATTTTATTTTACAACTCACCTAATATTTCAGTTTTTATTTTTACATACAACTCATTAAAATAATATAAATTACACTAACAAATAAAATAAAATAAAAATCAATGTCCCTCTCTTTTCTCCCATCTTTCTTTTCTTTCCGCCTTTTTCTCTTTGTCTCTTTGAGAAACCCACACAACACCTTCCACCAAAACTCAGCCACAAACACCAAATTTGTCACCACTAAAATTACTCCAAAAACAAACTGCCACCACTAACCACCCATAGACCTACTACAACACCCACAAGCCCACAAACCCACTGCAACACAACACAAATCTAACCTAAATTTGTAGCCACCTCTGTAAACCCATAGTGAACCCGCCCCTATCACCACCATAGCAACCCTCCACTACCACCACCATGAACCTGCAAATGCATTGATACCCACAAAAAAAATTCAAAGCAAAACATAGCATCCTCTGTAAACCCACAGAGAACCCATCCCCACAAAGAATATAGCAACCCCCTACTGCTGCCACAATGAATCTGGTATCAATACCCACAATAAAAATTCAAAGCAAAACCAAAACCAAAACCTACATCCAATCTAAAAGAGACAATCGAAGTGAGAGAAAGATAGAATTAGAATGAGAGAGAGAGAGAGAATCCACTATCGCCGCCGCTCCAAACCACCATGACGTCGCTCCTGATGTTGATATCTAGTCCATGCCAATCTGAGAGAAACTCCAAATCAGAGAGAGGGGAGAGAGAAAGAAAGATGAGAAATGAGAGAGAGGAGTGACCGTGTGATTCAAAAAAAAGAGAGAAAGAAGTGATATTTTAATAAAATATTATTTTTATTTATATTCTCATTTACAGTAGCTTCTAAATACACAATCCAACTGTTCATAGTTGCTGAAAATATTTAGGGCCTCTTTGGCACTATTGTTTTAACATACTTTAAACAACATTAAACACATTTTCACATACATTTTCACCCATATGTATATCAAAAACACTTAAACAATATAATTTAAACTACTCTTCTAAACACCTCCTTAGAAACTCATTCCCAATTGTAGCTGATTTTGACTTGAATAACATTGCCGCAGGGGGGGGGGGTGTTTACACCCCTAATGCTAATGCTCTGATGTTGTCTCTTTCTTCAATCCATATCTCCTAGACACCCCTATTAAAGGCTAAGAATTAGTTTTTTATGAAGCCAACAATTACCTCTTGTATCTACTCCACGTAACGAATTTCTCACAGCATGTTAGACCCATTAATATATATATATATATATATATATATACACACATATATATCATATAAAGGATTTATATTATGTGTGAAGCTCATTCTATAGGGTATAGATGTGAAGCTCATACTAAAGGTGTGCAGTGGACCAGTGGTACACTACACATTTTCCATATTTATAACCTGAGTATCAAATTTTGTATTAAAAGAATATTATTTACTATCATTCATAAATTCATCTTATGTATATAAATTTAGAAGTTCAAAAAACAAGAAATCAAAATACTTAGCCAAAACCCAAGAGCTTCATATTTATTTTCTTGTGTCATGTCTATGATATAATGAGCCAGAATCCAAGGAAGTAGTTAATTGCAGAATTTGTAAAAAGCTAACAAGGATATAAAGACAAACACGAAAATTTTTTTAAAGAAAAAAACAAAATGAAGAAGAAGAAGAAGAAGAATATTGGCGCCAATAATAATATAAATGACCGTCATAAGAAGGGAAAAATTGAAAGGAAACCTTTCATAGAGAAGTGCAAGAACACCAGTAGTTAGAGCTCCAAAAACTTGTCCATAGGGCACTAGCACATATCGACTGAAGCCTGTATCTAGAGAGACCTTGATGACTATGATCAATCGAGCGAAGAAGAAATTGGCAATTATGCAGAGAATATATGGTGTCAATACATCAATTAATCTCTCTCTTTTTCTTCTTTCACTTCCAACTCTTGCACTGTCTTCCTGTTCTTCCATCTTTAACTCCATTCACTTGCTCATAAAGCTACAACTACACTCTTTTTAAATCATAGTGGAGATAACTGTAGAATAAATTATGGAATATATGTATGTGTGTGTGTGTGTGTGTGTGTGTGTATGTGGAGAGAGAGGGAAAATTCTCGACCTATCACAAGCTGACACATCATACTACCAAACTCACAAAGTACGGCCAATTACAGAGCACCATATACTGCTACTAGATTTTGCTATCACTATTCATAAATGTAGTTGAAATAAAGACATAAAAAGCATGCAAAACCATTCACACATCAGCACATGTAAGTAATGACATAAGTAATACAGTGCATGTAAGCAATGACATAAACAGTCCAATTAGGTGCTAACATTTGTCACCTTGAAAATCAAGATATTACGGCCAATCAAAAGATGCCATGTATCTTGGAGAAAGTCTTAAAGCTCCTCCAATTAGACTGTGACACATGTGTATGTATATATATATATATATATATATATAAAATTATTAACCTCTAACGAAAATAGAAGAACCTTTAAGCACGCGTGTGAGTGCATGCTTGGAGGCTTGTTTTTTTTTAAAGGCTATTACTTTTTATTTATTTATCTTAATTCATAATTGTTGTATATTTTCATTCATTGAAAAATCTAGTGGTGTGATTAGATGTAGTGTTTGAGGATGCAAAATGCAAATGTTTTGCATTTTTGAATGGGGAGGGAAATGCTTTAACTCAAAAATAAATCTTCTTTATTTTGATCCACCATTATTCAAAGCAACTTTTGGGATGTTGTTTGGTTGCTTAAAACCACAATATATATATATTTTTTTTGAATAATACATACCAAAAATATAATCGTAATCAGTATGCACCAAGGGTGGGGATATTTATTTTGATGTCAAGACATTGAATCACAAAATAAAACATACAAAAAATTACATGAATCTTTGATATTCAACTATATAAATTCTTTACCTAGTCAAATATGATAGCTGGTAAAGATTATGTTAAGATTATTGAAAATAAATAAAAGAGATAAAGATAGCGATCAAAATAAAAATAACTTATATAAAAGTATATTCTTTTTGAAAAGTTAAAAAGTTGGTAGACAAAATAACATCATTATCTGACGGGTGACTCAAATAACAAAGCTACTCCATACACAAAGAATTTCATTATCATAAATTTAGTAAATTTTCAAGTTTTTATCTGGACTAAACATGGATATTACTTTTTTATATAATACTAACAATATGTCACATCAACATATGTTAAACTCTTTGTCAACTTTTTTGTTTCTATAGATTCTTTCTAACTCAGAATAGTATATACCCTTATCAACAGCCTTTTAAAATCTGGTTTAATTTAATTGTAACTTAAAATGGGCAATCACCATTTCACATGGAAACAAAGGGGATCCTTATATATATACTAAGAAGTTGGTAGACAAAGGTTCATTATTGAATGATGAGTGAGTGACTTAAAATTCTAGTTAGCAGCACCTAAACATGTCAACTTAAAGAGAAAAATCTAGGATCCTAAACTTTTTTCCCACAACTTTGACATTACAAATTGTGAGTAGTAGAGAAAAAGCTGTGGGTTTATGTAAAAAAGATATGCAGCCCAGTTGTAATTTGCCATAACACAATTGTGTCAAAAAAAGTTGTGGCAGTAGAACTACTCTAACTCAAACTATGCTGGTTGTGAAAAATTGTATAACAATTTTTGCAGCACCATTTCTTACAATTATATTATGTGATGAATTGTAACTATTTTTCACTTTTATATGTATCTACCATTTTTTTTGTCTATCATTCATTCTCATCCATCTGGAATAATGAGAGGGAGAGTGCTAGAGGTTGTGTTATTAGAATGATTGTTGTTTGTAGTCTTTGATAAAACCAAGAAAATCAATATGCTCAAAAATGATATCTAGCAAAATTTATGATAAGATTATAAAAAATTCAAAATAAATAAATAAAAGAGATAGAGATACAAATAGAGATAGTGATAGAATACCATTAGTTTTATAAAAGTAAAACATGGTAGTGGCCTAGTGGCTCTGGTCATATCAAAATGGTAGTGCATCCAAGTCCCTTTTCAAATAGCATAAACATATGAGCTATGTGAGTCATGAGTTATAAACTGGCATTATTAATTTACTAGCCTCTAAGCACGCACTCACACGCATGGATAGAGGCTCTTCTATTTTTTTTTTTAAAGATTAATAATTTTCATTCATCATAATTTGCGATTGTTTCATTCTTCAATCACAAAAATATCTAGAAGTGTGATGAGATTCGCATGAAAAAGTTATTTTATCCACAAATGCATAATTTCATCACACCTCTAGATGTTTTTGTAATTAAAGAATGGAACAATAGTGAATTATGATGAATGAAAATTATTATCTTTGCAAAAGATTAGAAAAGTCTCTAAGCATGCATGTGAGCGCATGCTTAGAGGCTAGTTTTTTTATAAGGCTAATACTTTTTTTTTAATCTCAATTTAGAATTGCTGCATTTTTTCCTTCATTAAAAAACATAGAGGTGTGATTAGATGTAGTATTTTAGGATGCAAAATGCAACTGCTTTGCATTTCCGAACATGGAGGGGAATGTTTTAACTTAAAAATCAATCTCCTTAATTTAGATCCACCATTATCCAAAGCAACTTTTGGGATGTTGTTTGGTTGCTTACAACCACAATTATTTATTTATTTTTAAATAATACATACCAAAAATATAATGGTAATCAGTATTCACCAAGGGTGGGGATATTTATTTTGATGTCAAGACATTGAATCACAAAATAAAACATACAAAAAATTACATGAATTTTTGATATTCAACTGTATAAATTCTTTACCTAGTCAAATATGATAGCCGATAAAGATTATGTTATAATTACTGAAAATAAATAAAAGACATAAAGATAGTGATCAAAATACAATAACTTATATAAAAGTATATTCTTTTTGAAAAATTAAAAAGTTGGTAGACAAAATAACATTGTTGTCTGACGGATGACTCAAATAGCAATGCTACTCCATACACATAGAATTTCATATTCATTAAATTAGTAAATTTTCAAGTTTGTATTTGGATTCACCAGGGATATTACTTTTTTATATAACACTAACAATATGTCACATTAACATATGTTAAACATTTTGTCAACTTTTTGTTTCTATAGATTCTTTCTAACTCAGAATAGTATATACCCTTATCAACAACCTTTTAAAATCTGGTTTAATTTAATTGTAATTAAATATGGGCACTCACCATTTCGCTTGGAAACAAAGAGGATCCTTATATATATATACTAAGAAGTTGGTAGTCAAAGGTTCATTATTGAATGACGAATAAGTGACCTAAAATTTTAGTTAGCAACACTTGAACATGTTAACTTAGAGAGAAAAATCTAGGATCCTAAACTTTTTTGCCACAATTTTGACATTATAGATTGTGAGTAGTAGAGAAAAAATTGTGGGTTTATATAAAAATGATATGCAGTCCAGCTGTACAATAGAGTTGTGGCAAAAAAAAGTTGTGTTAGTAGAACCACTCTAACTCAAAGCTTGTTGGTCGTGAAAAATTTTATAACAATTTTTGCAGCATCATTTCTCACAATTATATTATGTGATGAATTGTAACTATTTTTCACTTTTATATGTATCTACAATTTGTTTCCTCTATCATTCACTCTCATCCACCTAGAATAATGAGAGAGATCGTGCTAGAGGTTATGTTATTAGAATTATTGTTATTTCTAGTCTTCGGTAAAACTATAAAAATCAATTTGCTCAACAATGATATCCGGCAAAAGTTATGATAAGATTATAAAAAATTAAAAATAAATAAATAAAAGAGATACAGATATAGATGCAGATAGCGATATCAATAGAAATACTATTGCATTTATAAAAGTAAAACATTGTAGTGGTCTAGTGGCTCCGATCTTATCAAAATGGTTGTGCGTCCGGGTCCCTTTTAAAACAGCATAAATATATGAGCCATGTGATTTATGCATTACATACTAACATTATTAATTTATTAGCCTCTAAGCATGCACATAATTTACTAGCCTCTAAGCATGTTCTCACAAGTGTGCATAGAGGCTCTTTTACTTTATTTTTTTAAAGAGTAATAATTTTTATTCATCATAATTCGCGATTGTTTTATTTTTCAATCACTAAATACCTAGAGGTGTGATGAGATTTATATGAAAAAGTTTTTCAATGCATAATTTCATCACACCTCTATATGTTTTTGTGATTGAAGAATGGAACAATCGCGAATTATGATAAATGAAAATTATTAACATAAAATAATTTTCACTTTAACAAAATCCATTCTTGTCTATGTTTAAGAAAATACCAAAGCAGATTTTCGGTAAATTAGCAATCCATTAAGCTACAAACTTTGAAAACACAAATACACATAAATTTCAGTTAACTGAAAACTTATCTCTTTCGCTCGCTGTACTGTTTACTATCAAACTTAGGTTGTTTCAAAGGTTTTGCCTTTCCATCTACAAAAGAAAAGAAAAAGAAAAACTCTTTTTTACATAGGCGTGAGATTCTTTAGGAAAAGTGAGGAATTAAAAAGAGAGACAACTGTAATTGCTGCATAAAATAAATGATCTCTAATTCTTTGAGAAAGTTTAATCCCATAATTATTTCTCTCACTAATTGATGGTTGTAAGAGTAATTTAGAATTACATATTATTTATACTTGAAATAAATCAGGTGGAGAGCAAAGAAGAAACTTGGTCTCAGTTGCAAACAGATCTTCTACATGTCTACGGATGGTTATAGATGGCCTGCAATGTGTTGATAACTTGACTTTGATTATGGTTTGCAATTACTGGCAATTTGCATATGAAAGTTATTCAGATAAAGAGCGCCTGGTTGGCAATAGATTTCCACGGCTAATGGAGACAAAGATAAAAGATAAAGAAATAATGCACACAAATTCAGAAGAATAAAGCATGGGAAAAAGATAAAGAAAAGGGGATTAAAAAACATGTGAGATTAGTAAAAAATTATGGAAACAAAATACACAAACTAATAAATTAATAATTTCAACAATGTCAAAGGAAACAAACCTTTCTAAAATTGAAGATTGTGATGAAGTGGCCAAGAAATTGAGGCAATATATAAGTTTCTACAAATTGCAAAGAAACTGAAAACGAGATGTGTGAGATATTTTTAAATAGAGATAGTGTGTGCTAATTTTTAGGAAAAAGATTCAACAAAAGTGTGTGAGATGAGATAATTTGAAAAGTTAAAAAAAGATATATTTTTGATAATGTGTGCTATTTGGGTTTTTGAATGATTATGATGGGGTTTGGATTGTTAATTATGTTGTGTTTGTCATTGTGGCTCTTTTTATCACTTGTTTCTTTGTTGCTAGGAAAAAAAAATGGGATAGTCTTTTCTTTTTTTGATAGGAAGGTGGGGGTAGTTTTTTGTTTTCTTGATAGAACAAGTGGGTAGTGGGAAGTTAAATTTTTTTTGTGTTAAACATTGGCAGGTTGGCTTTATAGTGGGGAGTTGATAACTGATAGGTTTTTTATTTTTTTATATTTTTGTTTATTTACTGTTTTATCCTTTTTTTTTTTTTTAATTTTTTTAAGAATAAGGATAAGATAATTAAATTATGGGTATTTTTGAAAGTGAAAAATGCAATAACTAATTTTTAGAATATGCTTTTTTGAAAGAAAAAGAAGAAGGAAGGGGGTCGATTTAGACTCCTTCCCTTCCACTATGTAGCTAGGCTGGAAAAATAAAAATAAAAAAAATAAGGAAGGAGATCGATTTAGGCTCCTTCCCTTCCATTGCATAGCTATGCTAGCAAGTACTATGAGCCCATTGCTGCACACATCTAGCTAGCTGGCGTGGTTCACTAGTTCCACTGAAATATCTAATTTGTTGAAGTAGAGCATAGTGTGCTTCAGGTGCTAAGCGAGAAATGTCTCTTCTTTCGTTTCAGTTTATCTAACTTGTTTTCTTACTAATTCCAAGGGCGGTAGTGTTCTTGAATGAAGTCTATCTGAACTAAATTAGCACTTCTGAAAATTAGATAGGCCTCTCCAACTGTGCTGGGCGCCACTTTTTTCCAATGCTCAAACAACGTAGCTTACTATGAAGCCTTGCTTATCAAGTTAGAATTCTAGCCGTGGCAATGGGCATGCGATCCAACCATGTTAACTTTAATAAGGGTGATTCTCATCTAGTTGTGAGACAAGTCATCAATAAGTATTAGACAACTTAAGCAAAGCAGCAGCCATACACAAAAGGAGCCCTAGAATAGATTCGCCAAGTTTGATGAAATTTAGATTGACCATGTACCTAGAAAGGCCAATGTTGAGGCTAACATAATGGCCCAGCTATCTTCGATGTTTGAGATTTCCTAATCGGACAGCTAAACAAACATTCAAAGGAACATGTTCGTAGGACGATTCCAACAACATTCCAGAAAACCTTTGGCTGTTACATAATGGAGGAAGTGCTTTGTGCTTATCTAATAGATAGGGGTGGCAAGCTTTAGAGAGTATCAGCGAGGTCCCCTTACTACAGAAGGCCGAAAGCAATGGCTCGATGGAGATGGTTTAAATCAAGCGAAACCAAAGGCATTTGTTGGCACTCGGGATGCTAAGGATTGAAAACTTTTAGAACATTTAACAATGCTTTAAGGTTGTTCCCTGCCCCTTTCTTTTGACGACCAAGTCACAATGGCAAAAATCAGGGACGGACCTAAGTGGGGGCCTGGCCCCCCCTTGGGCCCAAAAGAAAAAAAAAATTAACAGCTTAAATTTTCCCAAAAAAAAAAAAAAAAAGAATTGGGCCCACCTCAGCTTTTTGCTTAGGCCCCCCTCTTGCTCAGGTCCCCTCCTGTTCAGGCCCCTCCCAAAATCCATGAGTTCCAAGCCCAGCTGTCCAGCCCAGAGGCAACAGCCCATGCCACGACCCATGTAAATCCAAAAAAAAAAAAAGATACTCAGCAGTAAACTTAACGCCTAACGGAGAAAGTGAAAGCCAAAGGAAAAAAAGGAAAAAGAAAAAAGAAAAAAAGGAAAGGAAACAGAACAGAGAGATAGTGAGGCTGAGGTGAGAGTGCGAGACAGAGAGATAGAGAGGTGCGACAAAGATGAGACAAAGAGATAGTGAGTGAGCCATTGAGCCCAGACGTCGACGTGACAGTGCGACGCCATCATCATCAGTCATCACACTTCACGCCGACACGAGACACTATCGCAGAACCCACCCACACCGACGCCGACGCCGGCACGCCATCATCATGCGAGCCCTCCTCAGTTGTCACCGCTGTCGGTTGCTTGAGGCTTGAGCCTTCACACTTCATAGGTACTTAATCTATGAACCTTTCCTTCAATAATCAAAACCTAATAAAATGTTTGTGATTTGTGAATCAATTGTTTTACTGATTTGTGGATCAACTGTTTTTACTGATGATGAGACTGCTTGTGGAGTGTTTGTGATTACTAATGAACTGATTATTGAATGGCTTGTGGATTTTTTTTTTTTTTTTTTTTTGGCTTTTTGGCTTTGTGACTCTCTGTCACTCTGCTGTCTCTTGTATTATATATAGATAAGAGAGATAGAGAGAGAGAAGAGTTTGTAGAGAATAGAGATATTTGTTTTATTGTTGGATTGTTTGTTTGTTTGTGGCACAACTACCGGTCAACAAAGCACAAACTTTGTGCTTTGTTGACTGGTAGTTGGGCATAATAGGGACAAGCCATTGACCAAAAAAATAAAAATAAATAAACTTAAGTAAAGTTTTTGTTAGTAAAGAATTTCTGGTAAAGAATTTCTATCCACAAGATTTCACAGATTATGAAAAACAAGTGTTGGAGAAGGAGCTTTAGCATTTTGAGTATAATATAGTCCAATATCCAGAGTTCAAAAAATTGAAAAGTTTATCTGAGTTGTGTCAATGGTTAGTGAGAACTAGAAATTCAGAACACTACAAACTTGTTTATAGAATGGTGAGACTTGTGCTTACTCTTCCAGCTTCTACTGCTACCACAGAGCGAGTATTTTTAGCTATGAAAGTTGTCAAAACTAACCTTCGAAACAAAATGGAAAATAATTTTTTGACGGACTCTTTGATGTTATACATTAAAAAGGATATAACTTCGACATTTAGTTTGGATTCAATCGTAAATGATTTTGAAGATTTGAAAGAGCGTCGAGTTCTCTTTTCATAGATGATTGTATTAAGAAACAATAGTATTTTGTGTATTATGTTTTTGTTGATAGATGATTGTATTTTAATATATTAAGAAACAATGATTTTTGAGTATTTGTCTTGGTTGATAGTTTATTAATACTATATAGATGCGTATTTGAATTTTTTTTTTTTTTTTCGCTTATCTCTGGCCCCCCCTGACTTGAAATCCTGCATTCGTCCCTGACAATAATGTATCTCTCTGAGGATGCGAAGCGAGATAAGGAATTGATAGAGCTTTCCCTCTAGTTGACAATACTTCTTATTCACAAACCGTTCCAAGTGTGGCATGCCATCCACGAATATGAATAAGTACCCGTGTAACGGCAAATAAAGCCGTGAAGGCATGCCCTTGTTCTTTGGTTGGACTGTCTCTGTCTTTGGTGTACCTCCTCTTAGCGTTAGTGGGCTGGCACAAACACTAGATCAAAATCGTGCCAATATGTATTCTTGTCATCAGCCAATTTCTCGTCTATTATATAAGGTTTTAGAATAGTTGGTCGCATCTAAATCTTTTCAAGAAACACCTCCCCTCTATTATTATTATTATTTTGAAGCTTTTCACGGATAAGTGACAACTTTGTTCAAATAAGCCATATTCCAACTAGTTGAAAGAGCTGTAAGATCATATTTTATATGGATTCCACTATTTTAGTGAGTAATATCAAAATAATATCTCTTACAAGTTTTGGAATAGTTGGTTGGCAACATATTAGTTGTATCATTAGCAATTAGTTGTTTTTAAATTTTAATTTTTATTAAAAATAGTTAATTTAAAAAATATAAAAATAATATTTCTGGAAAAAACTTGGTTGAAAAACTAGACAATGGCTACAACTCCTACTAAAAAAATTAAAATGGCTTTATATTTTGAAAATCCAACCGTTGGATTGTATATACTTTATGTTCTTAACACAAATGTCAAATTATGTGCTAATTAAATGTTATTTATTATTCTATTCATAAACTTATTTTTTATGCATAATTTTAAACTACAAAAATTTGAAATTTAATCATTTGATTGGTGACATAAATATTGAGATTTGGTTTTATGAAAATTTTGCAAGCACAGAAAATATAAAAACAAAATGTAATCCAATGGTAAATTTATCAAAATTCACATTCAATTAAAATATATATATATATATATATATATATATATATATTAAGTAGAGTTGTGACTATTAACTGTAAACTAGTTTGATAGTTTCTAGTCAAACTTTGTCCAATTTTTTTTTTGGGTAAAACTTTGTCCAATTTTTAGTCATACTCTTATTTATCTTTTGATTATAAAATTTGTAGGGAGAGAACTCGGGGAAGCATCTATTTAAGTCCACCAGATTAGAAGTCCAAAAATAGCTGGATTGGGTATCTCCCCCATTGATAATGATTTTCCTTTAATCATTCTGTATCTTCTATCTATAAAGCACGGACAGGAGGGCCTATCAACGGCTGAAAATTAAGCCCCCGCGCAACTGTCCATTCAGTTCTTTACGGATATGCACTTTGACACAACTTATATATTTGTTAATGCGTAATTTGGTAACATTATCTACACATGGTACTTAATAAAAAGTAATTCAATTACTGTTTCTCTTGTATCTGTAAAGAATGGATGGGTGGACCTATAAAAGGCCAAGAATTAAGCCCCCTATATGGAGACAATAGTTATCTCCTATACCATGCCCATTCAGTTCATTTATGGACAAACACTTTGACACCACTTATATATTTGTTAATGTGTAATTTGGTTATATTATTTACATATGGGTTCCCTATTTGTACTTAATAAAAAATAATTCAACCACCCTTTCTCTTGTGTCTAAGTTCTGTCAAACTCAAAGTGTGGTCCTAGACTTTTTGACCACTGTTGGGAGAATCTTGAGAAATTATACGGTCTTCTGGTGAGCTACATTACTTGTCCATTATTCCACTATAAAACTCCCACTTGTTTAAAATTGTTGAGTTAGTAATCAATTTTTGTTTAAAAAAATTTATTAACTTAGTAATTTTAAACAAATGAGAGTTTTTTAATGGAATAGTAGACCACATCATTTATCTATTATAAGCACTTTATAATTTTTTCTTCCCAAGCCATAAGTGCTTGGGAGGGTAGAGGAGCGTGAGTTCAAATTATCAAAGTCGTTGCATATATATTATGCAAATATTTATAACCATTTTTTTTTTTTGGAAAGTAGTTTTTTCTTGGATCAACTTTATAGAATAGGCCTCTATAAGTGTTAGAATGGGATACAAGGACGTGGCATAACTCCCCACACGTGTTACACACTTGTCCAAAGACATCAAAGTAATAATTTTGCACGTCAGATGGGCTCAAGCATGCACAAATCAACACACGAACTATTAGAAGACACTTGCATTTTTCAAGCTTTTGAAAATCATTTTTTGCAATTAGTTGATGATTAGTGAGGAATGAGGACTTAAATACTCTCCTAATTCAAGTGTGACGTACCTTTTACTATGGCAAAGAGTAAATTCTTTTGTTGTTGATGTTCATCGAAGATGAGGAATGTCCACCATTTTTGCTATACTTTATATATATTATTGATCATGTTAACGGATACTCTTAAAGCAAATGTTAATAAATTATAATAGAGAAGTTTTATTATCACTTTTATGAGAAATATAAAAGTTATAGAAAATATTTATTGTTTTATCATTCTCCCAATAAAATGTTTCTCAAAATAGCCCCTAAACCAATGCGCATTGGTTAACAATTCCCATTAATAAGTTAAGGTTAGTATTATATCACTTTATAACTTTTTGATAATCAATGAGAGAATTATTGGAAGTTGTTAAGAATCTTATAACTCGATTGACATTATTTGATATTTCGAACAGAAACATCAGGGATTCAACCCCAACCTCCAAGGTAAATAGACAAACATGAAAATATTTCATAAGGAAATAATAAATGAAGAAAAAGAAGATTAGTGCTGAGAATAATAAGAAAGGGACATTAAAAGAAGGGAAAAGATGGAAGGAAACCTTTCGTAGAGAAGGCCAAGAACACCCGTGGTTAGAGCTCTAAAAGCTTGTCCGTAGGACAATAGCACATAACGACTGCACCCTTTCTCTATAGAGACCTTGATTACTTTGATCAATCCAAAGAAGAGCAAATTAGTAATTACACAAAGAATATGTGGTGTTAATAAATCAATCAATCTCTCTCTTTTACTGCTTTCACTTCCTACTCTTGCACCATTTAACTATTGAATAAATGATGGTATATGATAAGGATAATTTTGTAGTTAAACTATGACAAGAAAAAAGGGGTGATGAACCCAATGATCCCCCCGGCATCGCTCGCCACAAACAACTGCATCATAAAGCTTACAGCTTCGTAACAAAGCTAATGACCCTAACAAAGGGATGACGCCATAACCTGACGAGAACAAGCTGAAGAGGGTAAGTGAGTCTCCGTCTAGTCTAATATAGCCTTGATCTCCATGCATACATGTATAAGAAGACTTCTTATGCCGCACGCTTAACTTTAATTAAGAAGACTCTTACAAGGAAAAGAACTCTAGGAGATATACAAAATACAAGAGGTTCTCTCCTAGAAGAAAAGAACCTCCTAGCCAAGGCACAGATGTCAACCCCACACTACTATAAATATCTCAAACCCCTCATAAATAAAGGTATGCATAATTCACCCCAGCTTTGGCACTCTAGAGTTGTGAATAAGAGATTTCTCTAACTTGACCATTAGAGGGTATTTGGCCTGTACCATACCAGTACTCCTTTTAAGGTCTTCAGCTTTTGTGTTGTGCAGGTTCTCTATCAAGAGCACATGAGAACCGTGTGACTTACTGACGATTTTTAGCATCATCAGTTAGCGTTGTTTATGGGAAACTTTAGCAACTCGTAAAGCCGTGCTATCGCTTCCCGAACAAAGAGTTGCATGGTACTCACTCGCCCGGTGACTACCACCAGCAAAGTTCAAGGAGACAAACCATGCACGACGACAAGTAGAAAGCTATGACGAGTCCAAGGATCCCTTAGATCACTTGGAGTCTTTCAAGACCTTGATGCACCTTCAAGGGGTGCCAAACATAATCATTTACAAAGCCTTCCCCACTGATAGGCCACAAACACGTTAACCCCTTGTGATGAATTAAGTTGATTAATTAGCCAATTTATTAATTAATCAAATTAACATGCAAATTGCATGGTAGCACAAACAAATACCAATAAACTAAAGTATGCAATGAAAATTAAATGACACAGTGATTTGTTTACGAATAGGGAAAACCTACACGGCAAAAAACCCCACCGGGTGATTTAAAGGTCACCACTTTTGAAATTCCACTATTATCACAACAAGCGGTTACAAGTAAAGGATCCCAAGTACCTTACCAACCTACAGTTGAAGCCTTACCCCAATACCTAATTGGACTTATTTTGTAGTGACAATTTCTCCTTTTGATGCATGGCTCCCAAGTATGTGACTAACCAATTGCACGGATTCCAGTACGCGACTTCAATCACCAACAAGAGAAAGTTGTTGGCTGTAAAGTTCTTCAATTCATCCACATGATGAAAATCAAGAAAATGCTTAGTTACAAAACCCTACGGTGCATATTACACAGCAACTTCTTCAGAAGAGAGATGAACTAGGGCAAGAACTTTGTCTCAGGTCACAAATTGCTTGAATAACGATTTCTCAATGCTTGTGCAACTTGTGTACACTTTGACGGTCTTTAAAATAATCCTTTTATATGTCAAGGGTTAGAAGAAAAGAAGTCCCAAAGACACATGTACGGATTGGAATCAAAAACATAACTCAGATCTGTTTTTCTTAAATCTCAACAGTTAGAGGTGTCGAGGTGCTGTCGAGCAGTTGTCGAGCCTTAGGGTTGAACAGATTCTTAAAGCTCGATAGATGCAGCTGTCGAGCCAGGTGTCGAGCTTTAATAACTGGCACTTTTCAACTTGAATCTTGGACAACTTGCATGGCTTTAACACTTGATCTTGAAACCTTGTTTCTTGAAGTATTTAAATCATCCTAGAGCTACCCAAATACAAGCTGAGTGTGTTTTGTCAAAGGATAAGCCAATTACATAAAAGAATGACATATGTTCAAAACAAAGTGAAACACATATGTCTTAACACCCACCACATTAAAGGGACCCATAAGGATCTAGTTTAGTAGGCTGGCCCCCAACTCCATTGGTACTTTCAAGGAGTTAAGCCCCCATTTCGCCTCGCACTTCATCGAGAGGCACAAGTATAAGAAATCTACCGCATGCCTGATGAACATTAAGTAGAGGGAAGACGAGACGCTAAGATCTTACATAGCTCGCTTTAACAAAGAAGCCCTCTCAATCGACGAAGCAAACGACAAGATACTCATAGTGGCGTTCGCCAATGGGCTACAGAAGGGTAAGATTCTATTTTCTCTATATAAGAATAACTCGAAGACCATGTCAGAATTGCTTTACAAGGTGACCAAGTACATGAACGTGGAAGGTGCATTACTGGCCCAAGAAGAGAAGCCCAAGAAAAGGGAAAGACAGGAAAAGGTACGATTGGACAAGGGGCGGAAGATGGCTAGATCTAGAGAACGACGGGAGGACCGACGCTCCAAACCACCCGCAAGGAAGTTCACAAGCTTCACCCCACTGACTGCCCCAATCGACTAAGTACTAATGCAAATTAAGAATGAAGGAGTCTTGACTTTTCCCGGCAAGCTGAAGGAAGATCCTAACAAGAGGTCAAGCGACAAATATTGCCGTTTTCATCATGATCACGGCCACGACACAACTGACTACTATGACTTGAAGCAACAAATAGAAGCTCTTTATTAGACAAGGATGAGGGTATTCCCCCTTGGTGTCGTCACTTTGGTTGCAACTGTAGGTGACTATCCCAACAAATCACTAAGAATGTAGCATTCATTGGGTTCGATTGCTCGTCGACTTACAACGCCATCATTGGACAGCCTACCCTTAATTCATAGAAGGCCATAACCTCAACCTATCATCTGATAATCAAATTCCCTACTAACTATGGAGTAGGGGAATTACGAGGAGATCATGTGGCTGCACGCGAGTGTTACGTAGCTATGATGGAAATGGATGACCGCCTCTAAACCATGAACACGGAAGAACATCAACAGTGATGGAGCCCATTGAGAGACTCAAAGATATACATCTTGATGATTCCTGACTAGAACGAACAACCAAAATTGGCACCCTTGCAAACTTAACGGTTCGACAAGCACTCGTAACTTTCCTCAAAGAAAACCGAGACGTATTCGCTTAGAGTCATGAAGACATGCCAAGAATTGACCTGTTAGTCATGATGCACAGGTTGAATGTGTCGCCTTCCTTTCCACCCATCCGTTAAAAGAAATGAGTGTTCACCCAATAGAGAGACCGGGCTATGGCAGAAGAAATTCGCAAGCTACAAGAGGCAAGTTTCATTAAGGAAGTTTACTACCCTGATTGGTTGGCAAACATCGTAATGGTCAAAAAGAGCAACTAAAAATGATGTGCGTAAACTTCACTGACCTAAACAATGCGTGCCTTAAAGATAGCTACCCCCTCCCACGGGTCGATCTCCTGATGGACTCTACAACTCAACATCAGCTGCTGAGTTTCATGGACGCATTTTCAAGAGACAACCAAATCCAAATGGACGAAGCTAATTAGGAGAAGACCTCCTTCATAACTAGCTAAGGCCTTTTTTTGTTACAAGGTCATGCCATTCGACTTAAAAAACACGGGCACAATATATCAGAGGCTTATGAACAAGATGTTCGCGTGGCAGATTGGGAGAAATGTCCAGGTATATGTTGATGGCATGTTGGTGAAAAACCGAAGGGAAGACGATCACTTGAAGGATCTCAAGGAAAACTTCAACGCTTTTCATTCCTACAACATGAAGCTTAATCCAGGCAAGTATGCTTTCAGAGTGATGGCGGGAAAATTCATAGGATATATGGTGTCCTAGAGAGGTATTGAGGCTAACTCGGACAAAATTCGGGCTATAATAGAAATGGCACCTCCTAGAAATGTAAAAGAAGTACAAAGCCTTAATGGCAAGATTGTCGTGCTTAATAGATTTATATCCAAATTGACGGATAAATGTCTACCATTCTTCCATACACTGAAGAAGTCTTTTGAGTGGATGGCCGAATGTCAGCAGGCATTCAAGGACCTGAAGGTCTACCTCTCTTCACCACTGCTTCTAAGTCCCTCACAACCAGGAGAACGATTGTTCCTCTATTTAGCTGTCTCCCCGACAGCCGTCAGTGCGGCCTGATGGAAAATAACATGCTCGTATTGCATACAAAATATACACAGTAGAAAAAATAATGGATCTACTTCATTCATAAATGTTAACATGCACTATCTAAGTTTCAGAATATAGAACAAGAGAGTGTACCTTGGAAGGGTGAATTTCAAAACCGAAGATCAGCAGCACTTGGGAATATTTTCAATCTTCACTCCAATTCCACTAACGCCCAAGATGTGTGGTCTCTCAATCAGTTTTCCAAAGGGAGAATGTCAAAGGGTTTAACACTTCTTACACCACTTCACAATAGTGTTCTTGTTGTTCTCTACAGAAAATTATGTATGTTTTTCCCTTTGTATCTAACTGATTATCTAATTGGGCTGGCTTTTTGGGCCTTTTCAATTAGGTTTAAGTATATGGCTTGGAATGGGACCAAAAGAGACCAATAAGACACTAGCTTCAATAAGCCTTGGGCTTTTCTATCAACTTTTAACAAGTCCAAAGTTACCATTAACTATATTTAATACCACTATAATAAAATAGTTGCACTCTAGGCCTTATTTTTAAATTATATCCTAAGAATTTATTGTACATGCAACCCTTTCATAAAATATTCATAGTAATACAAAGTCATGAAAGAAGACTGCCACTTTGTAGATTACTACATCTTAATTCCTTGAGTACCCGGTTTAATCCTTTAAAGTTATTTATCATATATTTATGAAATCCAATTCCATAAATATATATATTTTAGTAACTCTTTACTAAAGTGGTTAGGCCTAACTCTCTGAATAACCAAACCCATTAAATTTATCTCAAGGGAATATTTTATATCTTCGTTAAGAGACTATGAATTCCATCTTGAGAATATATGTTTCATCAACACTAAATGTGGTTGCCTAACATACAGAGGTTTTGACCGTAACTATAGATCTCACACCTGATATATTAAAGCAACCTGCACTTTATGATCAGGTTCATTATTCTCTCAGGATTAAGAGTTCATGTAAATATAAGTCATGAGTTTATTATTCATTTGACAGTCGTTAGAAGAATAATAAATCTCACAGCGGTTCAGTTTAATATGTCTTAACTCTTAAAACATATCAACTAGAAATCTTCATTTCTATGATCAAGACAAATCATTTTAGTTGATATGTTATAATTTTCGTAGATGAAATGCCCAATTTCATCATCGACTACGAATTGTACTTTTGAGTTTATAAAAAACTTGTGATTTATATCTTCTGTGATTTTTCACATAAATTACATACTATGCATCTCATGGACTATATGATAATGTCCTATTATTTATATTTCCATTATTTTAGATAATAATAAAATAACTTTATTAAACATAACATTAATTCATACATAATGTTATATATAGCATCATACAATAGGATTTAAGGGCACTAATCCTAACACCACCTTGATTAGAGAAGATAACAAGGTGCAAAGGTCTGTATACTACGCTAGTCTGGTGCTTCATGGTGCAGAAGAAAGGTACCCTCCAATGGAAAGGCTCGCCTTCACTTTAGTCACAGTCGCCCGCAAGCTCAAGCCATACTTCCAAGGCCATACGGTGATCGTCCTAACTGACATGCCTTTACGACGAGCGATAAGCAGTCCTAAAGCTGTCGAACATATTGTGCTGTGGGCAATAGAGTTGAGTGAATTCAACATACAATATTGCCCATGTACTACCATCAAGTGACAGGCGGTCGTCAACTTCATTACGGAGTTTACTAACGTAGAAGGTTAGGGGGCAGAATATCCCCAATGGAACGTATACACGAACAGATCATCCAACAAACAAGCAAGTGGAGCAGGGATCATACTTCAATCTTTAGAAGGTGACAAGATCGAATGCATGGTTCATCTCGATTTCCCTACAACTAACAACGAAGCAGAATATGAAATCCTAATAGCAAGGTTAGATCTTGCCAAAGCAATACAAGCTGCGAATATGGTTATTCATTGCAACTCCCAAGTCGTCACAAACCAAGTGAATGGTGATTATAAATGTAAGGGGGAAAAGATGAAAAAGTACTTAGAGCAAGCAAAGAGAAGGGTAAACGAGCTAAAGGCCAAGATTGTCCAAATTCCAAGAGGAGAGAACGAGCAAACCAACCGTCTTGCCAAGGTTGCATCGGCAGAATACATGATCACCCCTGACAAGGTACTCTCCTATATTCACTCTCACCCCTAATAGATATCGTTGATGTGTAGGAGATAGGTTCTGAAAACAATTGAACTACCCCCTTAATTTCTTACTTAAAATACGGCACGCTGCTTGACGGGAAGGAAGCTGCTAGAAAGCTAAAGGTTCAAGCGACGCGATTCGTCTTAATAAAGGACATCCTATATAAAAGGGTATTCTCCCAACCGTACCTAAAATGCTTAGGCCCCGAAGAAACGGATTATGTTATGAGAGAGGTTCACAAAGGGATTTACGACAACCATTCAGAGTCGCGAGCATTGGTGCAGAAATTGATCAAGATGGATATCACTGGTCGATTATGCAGAAGGACACCTAGATTTATGTAAAAGTCTGCGACAAATGTCAAAGTTTCAGCAACATCATCAAAAAACTAACGAAAGAGCTGACACCAATAACTACTTCATGGCCGTTCATCCAATGGGGACTGGACATCATGGGTCCATTCCCGATAGCAGTGAGACAGCTGAAGTTCATAATAGTCGGCATAGACTACTTCAGCAAATGGGTGGAAGCTGAAGCCCTAGCTACCATCACTAAGAAGAACGTACAGAGCTTTGTTTGGAAGGGCATCATTTGCAAGTGTAGAATCCCTAGGGTCTTGGTCTCAAACAATGGAAAGCAATTTGACAATGACTCCTTCGTAGACTTTTGCTCATAATTAGGAATCAGGAACCACTACTCCTTCCCTGCCCATCCTTAAGCCAACAGACAAGTTGAAGTCACGAACCGATCCTTGCTCTAAATCATCAAGACTCAGCTCGAGGGGGCAAAGGACGTATGGCCAGAAAAGTTGCATAGCATATTATGGGTGTACAGGACGACAACTAGAACCCCCACTCGAGAAACCCCATTTCGACTAGCATACAGAAGTGAAGTGGACATCCCAGCTGAGGTCATACTCACAAGCTACATGATGGACAATCACGACGAGGAGAGGAACGACGAAGCCATATGTCTACAGCTTAATATAGTTGACGAGGTTAGGGCGACAGCTGAACAGAGACTTGCGCGATACTAAGAACTCATGGCCAAATACTATGACTCCCAGGTCAAGCACTGAGACTTCAAAGTTGGAAACTTTGTCTTAAGGAAAGAGATGGGCGCTGCTAGAGACCCCATACAAGGAAAGCATGGCCCAAACTGGGAAGGACCTATAGAATCACATCATGGCTAAGGAAAGGCACCTACCACTTGGAGACACTTGATGGGCAAAAGCTACATCATCCGTGGAACGCCGAGCAACTCAGGAAGTACTACTAGTAGAAGACAGCATGAAGAGCGCTACTCCTTATTTCAATTTATTTCTTTTAGTCATTTATCTTAGTTTACTCTTGTTTATAGCACTTTATAAGCCCAAAGGGCTGAAGTTTATTCTTTTTGGAATAATTTTCTACTTATGTATGCATTCATCATAATAAGAGGAGTTTATTCAGAGATGACTGGTGTATTTGTTGTGTGGACAGAATTAGTTAGCCTTAAAGTGAATAGGATACATGACTACATCCAGAGATGGACGACCTTATTATGAAGTCCACAAAGTATACAAGCTTAAGCCCACAAAGTGGACGACCCCACAAAGTGGACGGGCATATTATCAGGTCCACAAAATGGATGAATCTACTATTATGTCCACAAAGTGGACGAATTTATTAGCAATTCTACAAAGTACACGAGCCTAAGTCCACAAAGTGGACAAGCATATCACCAAGTCTACGAAGTAGACGAGCTTAAGTCCACAAAGTGGATGACCCCACAAAATGGACAGGCATATTATCAAGTCTACGAAGTAGACAAGCTTGTCCATAAAGCGGACGACCCCACAAAGTGGATAGGCATATTATCAAGTCTACAAAGCAGACAAGCCTAAGTCCATAAAGTGGACGAGTTTGTTAAGTCCTCAAAGTGGATGGGTTTATTATGTCCACAAAGTGGACGGGTTCAATATAAAGTCCAGTCAATGGATGAGTTCATGACAAAACCCACGAAATGAATGAGTTTATTACAAAAGCCACAAAGTGATCAAATGTTTGGCTTAGCCCACAAGTGGACGAGTCTATCAAGTAAAAAGGAAGCTGATGCTATAATCCACAAATAGACGGATTCATAAACAAATTCCCTTCTCCATGGAAGGGACTGTTCAAAGAAGAAGACGTTTTAAAAACTGAGTCTAAAAAACTCAAGTGGATGGATCCGACTTAAAAGTATCCTAACATACATACAAATGCAAAAGATAGACACACATACCAAGTAAAAAGCAACACATATATACTACAAGTGATAGGCATAAAATATTACAAATAAAGTGATGTTTTTACAAAAGCCCAAAAAACCAACGAGCGTTAAACACTGAAATTAGCTTACATTTTACAATAAAGAAAGAAAAAGCTTAAGTTCGTGAAAGCAGGGGGTCTTAAGACGTTTCATCACCCTTTGGAAGAAGGACCCAGATGCTTGGATTGGAAGAATCTTCAGCATTAAGGTCTTCAGCATGAGGATTGGTTGACGGAGTTAAAGTGATGGGCTTGTCCACGGCAAGCTGGGCAAGGACGATGCTATCATCTTTTGGGTCCACCTCGAGCTTAGTAGCATCATCACTTTCCTCAAAGATAGTATCCACCATAGGGGTTGACGGTAAAGGCTCATCCATGGTAACCTTGGATAAATCCAAGACAAGGTAGATGGACTTGACCTGCCTTAAACAGTCATCAAACCTGTCATCGTAGTAGATGGCGCACAAATCTATAAAAGACTGCGAAGCCTTGAACTATGCCACAGCGTCACTCCTGGCCGTTTCCATCCAACTTAAAACAGCTTGCAACTCCTTCTCCACAGTCATTCTGGCCACTTGTTTCAGCTTCCTCTGACGACCCTCCTTTGCCAGTTGCTCCTTTAATGCCTTCAACTCCTTATTGTTGGATAAATACATGTTTGTATCGAATACAAAACATACGTAGTAAAAAATTAACGGATCTACTTCATTCGCAATTGATAACATGTACTATGTAAATTTTAGATTTAAGAACAATAAATTATACCTTGGTATGGTGAAATTCAAAACAAAGATCAGAAGTTCTTGAGAATACTTATAATCTTCACTTCAATTTCACTTAATGCCCAAGAAATGTGGTCTCTCAATCAGTTTTCAAGGAGAGAATAAGAGAGTGTCCAACACTCACATACAAACCATTTCATTCCTTGTATGATCTTAATGAAAACACTTATGAAATAGACTTATGAAATTCTATATATTTCTCTCCTTATATATAACTGATTATCTAATTGGGCTAGCCTTTTGGGCCAATCCAATTGGGCTCTAGTATGTGGCTTGGAGTGGGACCAAAAGGGAGCAATAAGACACTAGCTTCAATAGGCCTTGGACTTTTCTGTCAACTCTTGACAAGTCCAAAGTTACCATTAACTATATTTAATATCACTATATAACTATAATTGCACTCTAGGCCTTATCTATAAATTATATCTCAAGACTTTATTATACATGCAACTTTTTCATTAAAATATTCGTAGTAATATAAAGTCATAAATATAGGCTGCCACTTTTAAGATTACTATATCTTAATTCTTAAGTACCCGATTTAATCCTTTATGTTATTCATCATATATCTATGAAATCCAATTTCATAAATATATACTTTAATAACTCCTTACTAAAGTGGTTGGGTCCAACACTCTGAATAATCAAACCCAATAAACTTATCTCAAATGAATATTTTATATCTCCGTTAAGAGATTATGAATTCCATCTTGAGAATATATGTTCCATCAACACTAAATGCAGTTGCCCAACATACTAAGATTTTGACCTTGACTAATAGATCTCACTCTTGATATATCAAAGCAGTCTACATCTCATGATCAGGTCCATTATTCTCTCATGATTTAGAGTTGATGTAAATAGAAGTCGTGAGATTTATTATTCATTTGACAGCCGTTAGGAGAATAATTAGTCTCGCAGCCGTGCAGTTCAATATGTCTTAACTCTTAAAATATATCAACATACTAACTAGAAGTCTCCACTTTCATGATCAAGACAAATTATCTTAGTTGATATGTTGTAGTCTTCGCAGATAAAATGCCCAATTTCATTACTGACTACGAATTAAAATTCTGAGTTTACAAAAAACTTGTGATTTATATCTTCTGTGACTTTTCACATAAATCACATATTATGCATCTCATGGACTAAGATAATGTCCAATTAATTCATTTATAGATAGTCTCATATAATTAAACAATTTAATTATTTATGACATGCAAATAAATTGGATTTTAAGACATAAACCCCAACAATCTCCCACTTGCCCTCAAAGACAATTTATCAAATATCCGACACTTATCTTCCTTTAGAGTAATTCATAGTCACTCTAAGGCAAAGCTTGGAAACAAGTTTCAGCCAGATTTATTGTATAAATTATTTTTTCTACTACTACTTCTCACGTACTCGTATCGCTCTAATAAGATAATACTTACGCTTATTGTGTATCTTCATCACCTAAGATGAACACATAGCTTGAAGTCCAACTTTATGAATCACAATCAAACTATAAGTCAGTATTTGCACATCTAGTATCTATCAAAACCTCACTTTGGTGGACAAACACATAATCCCTCATTCTCCTAAGATATTTGTGAATATGCTTTACTCCCACTCAATCAAGTAATCTTTGATTCAAATGATATTTGCTTACCATGCCCACCGCAAAATAAATATTTAGCCTAGTATATAGCATAGCATAAAGATTTCCTATTGATATGGTATTAGGAACCGTTTTAATATGCTCTTCCTTTCATATATCTTAGGACTATAGTCCTATATAAAGGAACTTCAAACTTAAAAGGAAAGAATCCTTAAGTATTACATGCTATACTTGGCTAGAATCTAATTTATTTAAACAGTTTGAGATAGACCTAACATCCTAATTTCTGAATTTTAACAAAGTTAAATTCTTAGGATAACTAGTATTTCCCAAATACTTTATATCAAACTGGATTAGACAACATAAAACTTCATTGATGACAATAACTCCACATCATTCTAAATTATTAAAATGTCATCTACACACATTAAGAAATTTATTATTCTTTATAGCTTTACACACATAAGGCCTTTTAATATTTTATCAAAATCAAACAATTTTATTTCTTGATCGAAGATGATATTTTATGATTTAGATGCTTGCTTTAGTCCATAAATGGAATTTAAGCAACTTGCATACTAAACACTACTAATTCTTTGCTTTGTTCAAGTCTAGTTACATCATATAGATGTCTTCCTCAAGATGGCTACTAAAAGAAGCTTTCTTGATATCCATTGACATATTTCATCCAAATGAAATATAATGGATAAGAGAATTTAGATAGAGTCAAACTTGACTGATGGTGAAAAATCCTTTCATAATCGAACCATTTCTTTTTGAATGAATCTTTTCGCCACTAGTCTTAACTTTGAAGGTTTGCACCTTTAATTCTATCAATCTCGTTTTTCTTGTAGACCTATTTGAGAACAATAGGCTTAATGTCACTAGGCGCCTTTACGAGTACTAGACTTTAAATAGAAACTAATTCTATTTACATAACCTTGATCTAGTAATCCATATTCATATCATCTGTTGCCTCTACATAGGACCGATGATCAAATTCATATCCTTGTGGAATGACTTCAAAAGTTTATTCAAAAAGTATGAATTTCTTTGATAATTGATAATCTTCTCACTACGATATTGTACCAGTGTACTAGCTATATGTTAAGATATATGCCCTTAAATCCTATTGTATGATGCTATGTATGACATTATGTATGACTTAATGTTGTGTTTAATAAAGTTGTTTATTTTTATCTAAAATAATGGTAACATGAATATTTGGACATTATCATATAGTCCATGAGATGCATAGTATGTGATTTATGTGAAAAGTCACAGAAGATATAAATCACAAGTTCTTTGTAAACTCAGAATTTATAGTTCGTAGTCGGTGATGAAATTGGGTATTTCATCTGCGAAGACTATAACGTATCAACTAAGATGATTTGTCTTGATCATGGAAGTGGTGACTTCTAGTTGATATGTTGATATGTTTTAAGAGTTAAGACATATTGAACTGGACCGCTGTGAGATTTATTATTCTCCTAACGACTGTCAAATGAATAATAAATCTCACGACTTCTATTTGCATGAACTCTTAATCCTGAGAGAATAATGGACTTGATCATGAGGTGTAGGTTGCTTTGATATATCAGGAGTGAGATCTAAAGTGACGGTCAAAACCTCAGTATGTTGGGCAACCACATTTAGTGTTGATGAAACATATATTCTCAAGATGGAATTCATAGTCTCTTAACGGAGATATAAAATATTCCCTTGAGATAAGTTTAATGGGTTTGGTTATTCAAAGAGTTAGGCCTAACCACTTTGGTAAGAAATTACTAAAGTATATATTTATGAAATTGGATTTCATAAATATATGATGAATAACTTTAAAGGATTAAACCGGGTACTCAAGGATAAGATGTAGTAATTTTCAAAGTGGCAGTCTATATTTATGATTTTGTATTACTACAAATATTTTATGAAGGGGTTGCGTGTAAAATAAAGTCTTGGGATATAATTTATTAATAAGGCCTAGAGTGCAATTATATTTATATAGTGGTATTAAATATAATTAATGGTAACTTTGGACTTGTCAAGAGTTGACGGAAAAGCCCAAGGCCCATTGGAGCTAGTGTCTTATTGGTCCCTTTTGGTCCCATTCCAAGCCACACATTTAAGCCCAATTGGAAAGGCCCAATAAGCCAGCCCAATTAGATAATCAGTTAGTTATAAAAGGGAGAAACATACAGAATTTTTTAATACGGTTTTTATCGTAGAGAAAAGAAAGAGTGTGAGACACACTTTCATTCTCCCTTTGGAAATTGATTGAGAGACCACACATCTTGGGCGTAAAGTGGAATTGGAGTGAAGATTAAAAGTTTTCCCAAGTGCTTCTAATCTTTGTTTTTGAAATTCTCCACACCAAGGTACGCTATCTTATTCTTAAATTCTGAAATTTAAAGAGTGCATGTTGTCAATCATGAATGAAATAGATCCTTGTTTGTTACTTCCGCTGTGTGTTTTGTATGAGATACAAAACCAGATTTTTTATTCCAACACTATATATATAGAATAATGCCTTATAGTGTATCTAAGACAACTATCTCATTTCTAAATGTATTTTATAGTTGTCTTACAACAAATTCTGACATTTGTCTTCTAAAATAAATTTACGTTTAGCTTTAAGATTATTCACATAGTCACCATCAATAACTTTGTAATTGTACTGTACAAACATCTTGTCATCTTCATGACTACCAAAATAACCTTTTGCAATTCCTTTTTGGATACCCGTCATAAACACACATTTTTCTATCTTTTGATTTCAATTTGTTAGACTTCCTATCTAGCACAAGTGCTGGACATTTCCAATAGTGGAAGTATCAAATAATAGGTTTTCACCCAATCCACAATTTGACAAATGTCCTAGGAACAAACTTTTGAAATCAACTTTAGAAAATGTATATTAATTATTAGAGTATATCTCCAAAAAAATAAGCAAATGGAAATACTTATCATGTACTTTACTATTTCTAAAAGAGTCTTATTCCTCCTTCATGTATGCACTGACTTAAAGAAGTCATTGAAACTATATTTCTTTACAATAAAGAAACCCTAGATCATATTATGCTCTAAACAAAATTCATAGATTGAGATTATAACAAAACAATGGTTCTAAAAGCCCATCTTTCACCAATCTTGAAAACCATTTAGATTAAGAAGATCTAGATAAGTACCAATACATACAATACCAAAGGATGGAATCTTTCTTTTTAAAAAGTGAAACATGTAAATTTTCATCTAGAAAACAATCATGGACAAAACTTAGCATTACCAAACCAAAAACACTTTCCTTTGGTCATATTTTTTAGTCTAATTCCCTTTTGGCAACTACTAGGGCAACTAGCTTGCCCAACTATTTGGTATTTTTATTCCTCTTCTTACCACCTTTTCCTTTCGGTCTAGGCTAAGAATTTGAATTAAATCATATTGATCCTAGCTTTATCTTTTAGGATGTCTTCCGTTGCGTAAAACTCACTCATCAATTACGATAATTTAAAAAGAATTTATTTATTTTCAAAACAATCTGAATTGATCAAATGATTCTAACAAGAACTTATAAATCATATCCATATGAGATTAACATTTAATCTCAACATCCAAAAAATTCCAATTCATTTTAAAAATAAAAATATTTTCATAAAATGGTATGGAATTGGAACTCCTTAAGCTTTTCATGGCACTCAATATGATTCATACCAAACATCTCATTTAGAATTAATACAAAGTCTAAGTCTAGTACTAACTCTTACGTCTCATGCTGTAGCACAATTGAGATAAAAGCCAATGTAACATATAAGCATTCCAATGGAGACTATGATCATATCATAAGCTATCTTCCATTAATGCATCATGCGTAGGAAATCATGATAATGTTGAATCGAAACATAAATATGTACTTTAGCTCCTTTAAGTACCATGTTCAAAATTATTTCTTAGTTAATGTGATTCAATTAAAATAGTAGCTAGAGAACAAAATTATGACAACTTTATTTTGAGACTATGAACATAATTACATGGACATTATATTTTGCATCCATAAGCATATAGTATGGAACCCCAAAAACATACTATTCTAGGTGCAACGACAACCTAAACCTGCAATTAATATTCCTCTGAAGTGAGGTCATACCAATTACTATGATCAAGTGAGAATTATTCTCATTATTAATGCTATCATGGTAACTCTTACCAAACAAAAATAATTTGCCGCTTTTCCTTTAGCCTCTAAGTGATAATGACATAGCTCCGTAGGGAGGTTAACATTAAACTTAGTCTAATGTACACCATTGCCTAGAATCTATGTGAATCACCAAGTAACTCCACGGAAGTGTGGTCGTTCTCAATGTAAAAACACACTTCATCTATCATTAAGAAGTTTAATCTGTAGTACCATGAGTTAAACACCCTCCGAAGGGAGCAAGGCATATACGCCAAGGCGAGGTGCCTAACCATACTACTATAAAACAACAATGGAGGCCGTGAGAATCAACCCTTGAATTTCTCTCCCACTTGAAATTTTAAAACAAGTGGATTGTCCTAAAATCCTTGTGATCTAATCACAATTTTAACCCTACACATCAGATGTGTTTAATTGTTTAAATTCAATGTGATGTGTCACAATAGTGTAACGAACATTCGTACATTCACAAAGAAGTTTAATCATGTAACCCGTGAAGTAAATACCCTCCGCTTGGAATGCAAGACTCAAAGTCAAGACAAGGTATCTATTCACATTACAATAAACTTAACAAAAGGGCTATTTCAACACTCCCACTCGTTATTTAGGTTTTTCTCAAATAATTGTGATCCCATCACAACTAATAACCTTGCACTTGTTGGAGACTCTAATCTTATTAGAATCACTAACTAAAATGGAAGTCCTAAACTATTTAGGATTCCTTAAACACTAATGAATCAAAAAATAGTTATATAGAACTCTATCCTTAATTTACTAGATAAAGTATTCTAATCTCATTAGAAACTATATAACTTTTAATTAAGCTTTAATCTCATTAAAACTTCTAATTAAAATAAATTAAGGACTTTCAATCATACAACAATTCTAATCTCATTAGAATGTTTCTTAAAAGACAAGTTCCAAACTATTTAGGACTAAGAGTTCCATTTAACTAATACCATTGATCACATTAGGTCTTTTAGTTAGAAACATGTGTAATCTAATCACACATAACCTTGCACTTTATACACTTTATACATGTGTAATCTAATCACACATAGTCTCGTGACTATTTCGCGAGTAAAGCTTACCTGCGAAAAATTTTGTGAAAACACAAATTTCAAACAGAAGTTTTCGCGACTATCTAGCTACTATTTCACGAGTAAAGCTTACCCGCGAAAAATTTTGTGCTTCAGAGATGTTTTTCACGAGTAACTTCGCGGGAAGGTAACTCACAAAAAATCCATGTTTTTAGTTTTTAAAGAGCAGATGTAGACAATTGTCAACAGCTTTTCATAAACAAACAACCACCATATGAATATAATAGATGGAATTTGATATCAAAACTGAATTCCATTAATGCTATAGCCTTAAAGATCAATATAACATACTTAAATTCAAATTTAAACAACATCATAACATCAATATCAATTTTCATCAAAACATAGTTTCAACAACCATACAGAAAATTAAATACATATATAATCTTCTAACATCATTAAACTAGTATCTCTAATTCCAAAACTCACAAAACATGTACCGCATGGATACCATTTGTTGGATAAATACATGTTTGTATCGCATACAAAATATACGCAGTGGAAAATTAACGGATCTACTTTATTCGCAATTGATAAAATATACTATGTAAGTTTCAGAATTTAAGAACAAGAAAGCGTACCTTGGTATGGTAAAATTCAAAACAAAGATCAGAAGTTCTTGAGAATATTTTTAATCTTCACTCCAATTCCACTTAATGCCTAAGAAGTGTGGTTTCTCAATCAGTTTCCAAGGAAAGAATAAGAGAGTGTCCAACACTCACATACAAGCCATTTCATTCCTTGTATGATCTTAATGAAAACACTTATGAAAAAGACTTATGAAATTCTATATGTTTCTTTCCTTATATATAACTGATTATCTAATTGGACTAGCTTTTTGGGCCAATCCAATTGGGCTCTAGTATGTGGCTCGGAGTGGGAGCAAAAGGGACTAATAAGACACTAGCTCCAATGGGCCTTGGGTTTTTCTGTCAACTCTTGACAAGTCCAAAGTTACCTTTAACTATATTTAATACTACTATATAAATATAGTAACACTCTAGGCATTATCTATAAATTATATCCCAAGACATTATTATACATTTAACCCTTTCATTAAAATATTCGTAGTAATATAAAGTTATAAATATAGACTGCCACTTTAAAGATTACTACATCTTAATTCTTGAGTACCCGGTTTAATCCTTTATGTTATTCATCATATATTTATGAAATCTAATTTCATAAATATATATTTTAGTAACTCCTTACTAAAGTGGTTAGGCCCAACACTCTGAATAACCAAACCTATTAAACTTATCACAAGGGAATATTATATATCTCCGTTAAGAGATTATGAATTCCATCTTGAGAATATATGTTCCATCAACACTAAATGCGGCTGCCCAACACACTGAGGTTTTAACCGTGACTAATAGATCTCACTCTTGATATATCAAAGTAACCTACGTCTCATAATCAGGACCATTATTCTCTTATGATTCAGAATTGATGTAAATAGAAGTCATGAGATTTATTATTCATTTGATAGTTGTTAGGAGAATAATAAATCTCACAGCTGTCTAGTTCAATATGTCTTAACTCTTAAAACATATCAACATACCAACTAGAAGTCTCCACTTCCATGATCAAGACAAATCATCTTAGTTAATATGTTATAGTCTTCGTAGAAGAAATACCTAATTTCATCACCGACTATGAACTAAAATTCTAAGTTTACAAAGAACTTGTGATTTATATTTTTTGTGACTTTTCACATAAATCACATATTATGCATGTCATGGACTAAGATAATATCCCATTAGTTCATTTATAGATAGTCTCATATAATTAAACAATTTAACTATTTATGACGTGCCAGTGAATTGGATTTTAGGGCATAAACCCCAACACTTATTGAGGGTACGAGAAGCCTCCTTGTATTTCTCTTGCTCGTCAGTCAGGTTCTTGATGCACTAAAGCAGACGGGTGATCACTCCTTAGCGATGCCCCTATTCTACAAAGCCTTCATTTGAACTAGTTCCTATGCAACGAAAACGACATCAGTTACACGAAAAAGAAGAAAAAAAATACTAATAAAGAATAAAGTGATATACTCGGGCATGGTCAAAGAGGTCTGACGCCCCCAACTCTTCCTTCGCTTGCTCGGCATAAGGATCTATTTTCTCATTCTTAAGGACGGACTCCATCACCTTAATAGCATAGTCCCTGTGGATAAGAAGGCGACATGCAAGTTCCTGAGTGACGAGGCCAGACAACGCCATTAACCCCTTGCCCACTCCATGGCTCAGCTTCAGGAGTGATGTCTTCTTAGGATGCTTGCCCTCAGGGATGGCGGTGGCTTTCTTAAAGACACTCGTCGTTCCCGTCAACTGTTCTTTTGTTAGCCATCTTCCTGAAGACCTTAGGGGCTAACAAAGATGTCCCCTCCCCTTTTGCTTTCTTCTCCTCTTCCTTCCTCTTGGCAATAGTTGCCCGCACCCTTTACCTAGCCGCCTTCATTTCTTTAAAAGATGAGAAACGAGAATCAGAATAGGAAAAAATGATGAAAACAAAAGAGACAGGAAAAATTAAAGGAGGCGTACGTAGACGGGAGTAGGCATTTAACCTACGAGCTTTCGGCATCAGTTCCGGACCTCCATAGTATAAATGTAAAGTGTCGAGTAAATCAGGTCTCGACACTTCCGCTCATCCAACAAGATGGCTGTTACCCGACGGATAAAGTCTTTTTGTTCCATTGTGATATGTGGAAGAATGCTAGCTGAAAAGAAAGTAGACGGTGTTAGAGGTTTGAAATAAATGGACTAAGTTAAGAAGCAGGCGAGATCAACTTAATCCTTGACATAAGCCCATGTGTTGTCAAAACCATGGGGCATCGACTCCCATTCCTCCTAACGGCACACATAGTTCGTTCCCTCCACAAAAAGTACCTGCCCTTCCAATTCCTATTTGAATCGGGCATATCTGACACCAACTTTAGCTCTTTCTTCCTTAATGTGAAATGGTGTATCCCTTAGGATAAGGAAATATGTTGGGGTCGATAGCACCAAAAGAACTCTTCAAGGGTTAATTGACGGTTCCCGCCACTCAGATGACCTCACAAGGTCTCAGCCCCAATGAATATCCGCCAAGCATTGGGAGCAATCTGGCTGATAGATAAACCCAAAAAATTAGCCAGCTGACGATGAAGTGCCGTTAGTGGCAGCCTCAATCCTGCTGCAAACGTGGCATCGTACATGCCAACATCTGCAATTTTCCTTGAATAAAATTTCTCGCCCTCCCCAGGGAGACAAATTGGGATGTAGTTCGGAATTTGGTAATGGACGCGTAATTATTGAAGATATTGACCAACATAGTTGGCAAGAATTCATTGACAGTCCATTTCTTGGGTAGAATGAAAGGACGGTCATTCTTGGGGCCTCCCGAGGTGGTCTATAAAACCTCCTCACCACCGTCGTTTTCATCCCAGTCACTTGTTCTCTCTCCTTCCTCTTCACCAACTTTTTCATCTCCGTCACTTACTCTTTCTTCCTCCCTTTCATCATCCTCGTCTTCGCCCTCACTTACCACTTCCTCATATTCTCTACAACTTTCCACTTCCTCGTCAAAAGAATGGGCTGACGTTTCCCTCTCTGACGACTAGGAGAACCCCTCCTCGGGCTTGTGACCTGACTGGAAGATCTCCTTATAGCTCGCTCCCTCATGGACTGACAATTGTTCACTCGTCGCTTCTCTAGACATCTGACTACCTAAAAGCGACAGATTTATTCTAAGAACCTAAGTCGACTACCTCACTATGGAGTCTACTAGCTAGAAAAATAAAAATAAAAGGTAGAATAAAAGGAAAGAGAATTTACAGATGGGTGATTCCTTGGAACAAGGGACGGTCCTAGGAAGATGACAGTAACAAAGATGACGAGGTCAGGAGGCTAACGGACGAAAGGAGTTCAGAAAGCGACGGCCTCTCTCTCTCAAGATCAACAAAGGACGAAAAGTTGGAAATGAGAGAGGAGGTGAAATATACATAGGCAAAGAGGGCACGGAAGACGAAGCGACACGCTCGTCCAAAAATGGAGCCAATTAGTTTGTGCCACGTGCTCAAGCATTTTATGAAGGCGGCTCGAAGCATCACACATGAATGACCTTTCTGACGATGTGTACTCCATAACCCGGCAGCTAAAGCTAACAAGGCTATGGAGTAGAAGGCAACTGATAAGGATAATTTTGTAGTTAAACCATGATAAGCAAAAAGGGGTGATGAACACAATGATCCAGTTGGCATCACTTGCTACAAGCAACTGCATCATGAAGTCTACAGCTTCATAACGAAACTGATGACCCTAACAAAGGGACAATGCCATAAGCTGACGAGAACAAGATGAAGAGTGTAAGCAAGTCTCCATTTGGTCTTATATAGCCTTACTTGATCTCCACGCATACATGTATAAGAAGACTTCTTGTGCCGCATGCTTAACCCTCCTACAAGGAAAAGAACTTTAGGAGATATACAAAATCCAAGAGGTTCTCACCTAGAAGGAAAGAACTTCCTAGCTAAGGCACGGATGTCAACCTCATACTATTATAAATACCCCAAAACTCTTATAAATCAAGGTACGCATAATTCACCACAGTTCTAGCACTCTAGAGTTGTGAATAAGATATTTCTCTAACTTGACTGTCGGAGGGTATTTGGCCGGTACCATACCGGTACTCCTATTAAGGTCTTCAGCTTTTGTGTTATGTAGGTTCTCTATCGGGAGCACGTGAAGACCGTGTGACTTATTGACGATTTTCGACATCATCAATATATATGAAAATATTATTGCCACCAACGGCAATAATGCTAATCCTTTTCATAGTGATGAAGCTATGAAAGAATAGATTCTCTTTTCTCAATTCCGCCCCTATGCAATGCCAAAGCATGAAACAAAATTGGGTCCCAATCCACCCACCTTACTCGCATGCTTTCCATTAAAATCAGTACGTACAACCCCACTACTTATTTCATTCAACTCATACGGAGTTCAATTTGACTAAAATAATGGAGAGATATTGGACCAATGTGTGAATAGCAGATGACTATAATGTACTCTCCTCCTCTATCTCCCCTTATTCCAAACATATTATTTTCTTTTAGGTGCTGTATCTTATTTCTGCAATTTTTGAAATTAACTATAATTAACCAATATAACTTCATTACCGAATTTAATATCTTAGGAAAGATAATACTATATTTACTGTATTTATCCGTAAAATTATATAGGTGATTTTAATTGGAAAACCAAAAATATAAACCATTTAAGGAGAAGTACTATGTTCTCTCCTTTTAATTAATGTAATTCAAACTATTAATTACTAAATAAAAGACAATATATTAATCTTATATGTTTTTCGATTGTGCACAAAACCAAATCAATGTAATACTGAATGCAAATTCTATATTGATTCCACTTGCACTTTAACAGAGGCTAGTGCTTTTTGAATGTTCTCAAAGGAAATGATTTTTTATAGCGGTTCAGTCCCATTAAATAAAATATAAAAGCTATATAAACTTCGGGGCACCATGCACAGGCCAACATAGAGTAATTCTAGTTTTAGGTTATAAATATTTAGTCTTAAATGTTTAGGTTCTAATTTTATTGTATGGTGGCAAACCGAGAATGAAAAATGCCTAGTATAAGATCTTAGTGTCTTAGAAGTGTTTTGGACATTGCTCAAATTGATACAAGTCAAGATTTAAAACATACAAGTTGCAAAATGAAAAATTCAAAAACTGTCAACCTCGACTGATGGAGAGAGACTTTCGAGCAATCACATTACAATTTGCAGAATTTTAATTGAAGCCCAACAGCCTGCGAAACATTTAGGGTTTGAGTCTAACACTGCTTGGTATAAAAACAAAACCCTAATACATGGTTTTCAAGTCTTGAGAGTTACTCCTATGCAATCCATAAGATTATGTAATCTTCTAACTCTACAAGCACCCACCTGAGATCAAATCCATATTGCTAGTACTGGTGGAGGAAAGTTGTTGCCAAGCCTTCAGCTATCAAGTGTACTAAAGATCAAAGCATATCTTCAGCCCCACTTCTTATTTCATTCAACTCATACGGACTTCATTAGGTACTCATCAACGTTCATTACAATTTTGTAATTTGACCTCAATAGTTTGCCCATACCTTCCACGTTCAGTGTGTTTCTTCTTTCTCTCATTTTCTTTTCCCCATAGAGTAATGTACAAACCAAGAATGATCAGCATAGCTCCTAAGATACTGCAAATGTTTGAAAATAGAAATAAATCAGAATCTACCATTCACATTCCTTTGAAAGAAAAGAGAAAAGGCTTGTAAACAAAACAAAAACCAAAAAAAAAAAAAATCTCAAACAATTGGGGAAGTGATCCAAGCAAGTAAATGTATATACCTTCCCAAGTGCAATGCCTCTCTTAAAATTAGTAGTCCCATAATAGCTGTAAGTAGAGTACTCAATGGTCTAAATGCTGTCATGAAAACTGGACCTTTTCTTTGTGAAACCAATGTTTGAAGATAATATGTAATTCCAAATATTGCAACTCCCTATAAAATGTGACATTTACATAACAGCTTAAATTATGTATCAAAACTATGTACAATATGAAATTCCATATAGTCGAATTCCTTGAAAAATGGGTAATGTTCTGGAACTCACACTATAAATGGGAGCAAGAAGGGTGATGTTCCATGACAACCTCCAAGAGGAAAGTTTATGATCAAAAATTGCTGCCATAATTGTTGAGAGTAACGTGCCTGATAAGCATGTCAATGCCGTAAGAGCTAAAGGTGATGGGTACTCCTTAATTGTCTTAGTCTGGAATAATCATCAGACATCAGTTAGTATCATCACAAAAAGTATAAACAATATATGGTTTTATACAATGTTATCCTCTAGCTAGTGCAAGCAAGGCAGGGAAACATAAAAATTGCACTGAGAAAAGGTAATCAAGAATGCTTAGGATTTAGGAAATCGCTAGTGTGTGTTTTATTGGTTGCAAAATTTGATATGACCCGCGAACCTGACACGACTAACCCATTTATAAATAGGTCATAGGTTGAGTTTAAACGAATTCGAGTCATATTTAGATTGACACGGCTAACCTATTTAATAAACGGGCCGGGTTCGTGTTTAGCATGCAAACCGGTCTAACCCGTTTAGGTTATAAAGTTATTAGTTATTTTGATATTATTATTTAATTTATGGTTGTTTTTATATGTTTATTACAATATTTATAGTTGTAATTATATTTTAATTTTATATACATGGGAATTGATAAAGATTATATTGGTTAAGTATGACCTATTGATTAAATAGATTATAAAACAGGTCATTTGTATTGACTTTTACATAACTTGTTAATTAAACAAGTTGAACGCGTCGGGTCGGGTTGACCTGTTTAATAAACATGTCGTGTTCAGATTGAGGATTCCTGACATGTTTAGTAAACAAGTTGGGTTCGGGTCAACCCATATAGCCGAATACTCATGGCTTGACATGACACGAACTCGACTCGTGAACACGAATACCCATTCCTAGTGTGTTTGTTTCTTTAAAAAAAAAAAAAGACCTAGGGAAATCAAAATTTGATTTTTTAAAAATGCTTTAATCGTTAAAAAAGAAAATAAATATAGAGATAATTGTTTTAGATTTTGGGAATACATGGTTCTTTAAAAATGGTATCAAAACTACTTATATGCGACTTTGGGTATTGTGTGGCTTTCGTTATAGTAGCAAATGCCTACCTTCAATTCGTAAGAGTTTCCAAAGTGTAAGTGGGGCATATTGAAGTGGGTAGTGTCTGTTACACACTGCCTTTTACATACCACAACATAAAAACATTTCAATTCAAAAAGTTTTGAACAAAAATTTCAATTAAAAAAAAAGACTAAGTTTTGATTCAGGATTAGACAATGACCTCATAAATAATAAATACTTTAATTAAATATATGAGTCTCGACTTATTAAATTTTGAGAAAAATTCTCTTAAACATACTTCCTCGTTAAATAAAATGAAAAATAAATAAAAGAAAGAGGAAATAGGCCTATAAAGACTTCCTTACTGCAGGACCTTGCCAATTCAACGATGAAAAATAAAATGAAAGAATAGCTCATTTAGAAGTAAATATATCGTTAAAATCCTTGTTAATTTTTCAAATGGTGACAAGTTTTGCCTTGAGAAAGAGTTTTTTGAAGTCCCACACTGAAATATAAGAAATAATGCTATGTTGTGTTAAGATAGTTTAAACCCGGTTAAGTAATTCAATTACCCAAATTGATTAATTAAGTTCAATTGCATGCAAATTAAGAAGGTACCAACAAACTACCAAAAATACTAAGTGTAGCGGAAAATAAATTGAACACGGTGATTTGTTGACAAATGTAGAAAACCTCGCAAGGCAAAAATATCTCGGGTGATTTTAAAGTCACGACTTTCAGGAATCTACTAATCAACAATCAAACGTTACAAGTATAAGGAATCTTGCTAGACCTATCCTGAAATACCAACCTACAGTTGAACCTTCGCTCAAATACCCAATTGGACTTGATCTTGTATTAGCCTTCTTTCCCTTGATGCACAAACCTCCAATTTGTGACTAATCCTTTTGCAGGGATCCCAAGTATGTGACAACCCTAGCAACTTGAACAGATGTTATTGATTGCAAAGTTCTTCACTTCATCAATAATGAAGATTTTGAAGCACTCGGTTACAAACCTTATATTCACACAAAGAATATAAGTATCTTGGTCTCTGTATCTGTATATGACAACCTTTAAAATAAGTCTTATATATGTCTGGGGTTGTGAGAAAAGAAACTCCAAACAAATATACAAGACTGGGCTGAATTTCAGATCTGGAAATTCTGAAATTGTAATTCTCGATAGATTGAGCTATTGTTGAGCTATCTATTGAACTTCATATTAAGTCTCGATAGCAGACATCTGTCGAGTTATCTGTCAAGACTTAATGAACAGCTTTTCTTAACTTGTTTCTTGGGCCAATTTTTATGTCTTTAATACTTAACTTGAACAACATGTTTCTTGAAGTACTAAACTCATCTTAGATCTTTCCAATTACAAGTAAATTGTATTTTGTCAAAGGATTAGCCAATTACAACAAAATATGACCCTAACATGCTATATGCAATAGGTTTGGGTCCAATGCACAAAAACACTCAACATTATTATTATTATTATTATTATTATTATTATTATTATTATTATTATTATTATTATTATTATTATTATTATTATTATTATTATTATTATTATTATTATTATTATTATTATTATTATTGGAATAATTCGCCTTGTACAGATTCAAAAACAATAGTGATAGGATGCCAACGATTTGGAATGTGAAGTGCCATTGATTTGGATTGTAACAATGTGTGCATTCGAATGTTGGGACTCACATTAGACATGTATTAAGTTTTTTTTTATTTATTTATGGGAACACTACTAATATTATTCAAAATGAGAAGCAATAATTATATCTCAAAAAAGAACTTGTTCTAAGAAACAAGGACTCTCTTCAATCTAAATAAAGAAATCAACAATGCTTAAGCACATTTTACTAGTAAATAGGCATATCTATTACCTTGCCTATGAAGTTAACAGGGTTAAACACAAAACAAACTTACCCAATGAAATCAAATAACCTAATTCAAGTCTAATAGTTTCGATTGGCTTCATTGATACAATACACCAAGATCCCTTTAGACAAGTCTCATTGCACTAGGTATTGAAAGCAACCCCACGATTCCAACCCTAAATTGGCTTAGCTATCCTCTAATTCTTAAGTCCTATAACTAGTTTCATGTAGCCAAAGTGGCCTTCAGAGATATTGAGGATCATTGTTGTGGGAAGCCAACCTGATGACCATAATGTCTTTAGAGTTTTGTTGTTTTTACTTCAATGTCAATGAGATTAAGATGGAAAGTTTTTTCCCCAATCTCTTCTTTCAAACTCCCATTTCTCTCACAACCTTCAATCATTCCATCAAGCCCACTCTTTCTCTTCAGATTCACTTCCCCCTCACCCCACCCTCCTCCCTCTCTTCTTTGTTGTCATCATCGACATTGAAATATAGTGAAATCAATTGAATTTGAGTGCTAAATTAGAATTGAAGTTTGGTTGATAACCTAAGCTTCTTTTTTTTTTTTTTTTATCATTTTTGAGTTGCTAACTTCCTAGCCTAACATGATTAGGTCGTGTGGCAATTGATCCTAAACCCAATTAAATATGTGAACACCCTTATGAGTCAATTTAGATTATTTAAGTGATTACAAGGTGAAAGCTCAGATTTGTGCTAAAATACAAGAGCTTGTTCAGACCCTCAATTAAAAAATACGGCTAGATTGCTTTTACTCTAATTTAGACTAAGTGCAGAATAAGAGTAAATAAGCGCAATGAACCAATAACAATACCCTAAGCCATATTCATCCATCATCAATAATAAAATGAAAGCTTAAAGAGTAGGGAAGACATATTCATCCATCATCAATAATAAAATGAAAGCTTAAAGAGTAGGGAAGAGAGATGCAAACACAAGATAACACCGAAATGTGTTATCTAAGAGGAAACCGAAGAACTTGGCAAACAACCTCTCTGCGGCCCTCTAATTCGAAATCAATCCACTAGAGAATAAAGTTGGAGTACACTAATAACAAAAGACCCCCCAAGCCTAGTTCATCCCGTGTAATTGAGCCCTTCAAGCTCCTACTACCAATTGACTTGTCGGAGCCTTGTCTTCTCTAGCTTTCTGGATCCCGTAATTTAGCAAGATTGCATCTGCCAATGAATGACTCCTTCCAATGCTTCCCAGCAGCACCAAAATCTCACTTTACACTTAGTATGGATGTGGTAAGTGTTTGGGAAAACAACCTTCCAAAGATCCAGAGATGGAGAGGTAGGAGTTGAGGAAAACCACAAGAAAATGTGTAGATGATTGTGGGTATATCAGTCTCTAACTCTCAAGTGTATTTTCTAGGATTTTATCACTAAAATGTACTCCTTACACTTTATGGGTAATGAGGGTATATATAGTACAGGTAAAAACTTGACAAAGCAAAACACAACTTTTTGCCAAATAGAGACTTTTGCGGGTCCTTCATGGGTTGGCCTTACACACGAAACAGTCACGAAAATGATAGCCTAGCACGACTCTTTATCTTCCGGTCATGTACTTTACAAGTGGCCTTTTCACGGGTGTCTTCTCTCGAGCTAGCCGCGACATCCACTTGTTCATCTTTTGAAGTTTGATTCTTCACCGATCTCTCATACTCATCCTTTACAATTAAACTCACATACATACAGAAAAAATGATTGAAGAAATTACAATCGAATTTGGCACGGGATTAAAGCCAACAGAATATAGTTGGAAATCACAACTTTACACTAGGAACTTGAAAGCTCAATAGTGTAAAACACTATAGCTTATTTAGACCCTCAATTTTAAACTTATGGCTAAATTGGTTTTACTCTACTAAACTAAGTGCTAAATAAGAGTAAATGAAAAGCAATAAACTAGAACTACCCTCTAGTGCATAAACATAAACAATAAATAATAAATGTAAAGCACAAAGAGTAAGGGAAAAGAGATGCAAACATAAGATAACACCGAGATGTTTTATCGAAGAGGAAACCAAAATACTTGGTGAAATATCTCTCTGCGGTCCTCCAAGCCGAAATGATCCACTAGTGAATAAAGTTGGAGTATAAGGATATCAAAAAGACCTCCAAGCATAATCTACTCAATGTACTTGAACCCTCCAAGTTCTAGCTCCTCCAAATTGCATCTGCCAATCAATGACTTCTTTCAATGCTTCCCACATGCACTAAAACTTCTCTCAACACTTAGATTAAGTGAGATAAGTGTTTGGGCTAAGAACCTCTCAAAGATTTGTAATTAGAGAGATAGGAGTAGAGGAAAACTAAGAGAAATGGTTTAGTTAATTGTGGGTTTAAAAGTTTAACTCTCAAGTGTATTTCTAGGGTTTTCTCTTTGAAAATCTCCTTACAATTTCGTGGGTAATGAGGGCTTATATAGTGTAGGTAAAGAAGTGAGGAAAGCACACTTTACAATCATCTAGGCAATGAGTTTTGTAGGTCATTTGTGAGTTGTTCTAGTAGAAAAATGACTCGTGAAATGCTTCCCAGCACTTGACTATTTAGCTTCCAGCATGTACTTCTCACGTGGCCTTTTGTGAGTTGTCCACTCGCGAGCAAGTGGCGCACTTCACTGTTCTTTAAAAATTTTCACCAAACTCTCACACTCAACCCTTACATTAAATCCCACAAATATCTAGGGAAATGATTTACTAAATAGAATCAAATTTGACACGGACTTAAAGCCAACAAAACATAGTTGAAAATCAAAATTTTACAGAACTCTAATTGTAATTAGTCATTTTTGGGTGTCGCATAGATGGGTCTAGCATCTTCTTAGATTTGTATGTGTTTTTTCCTTTATTGGGGGGACCACAATTTTACTGGAGAGCCACTCTAAAATCAAGCCCGCGATGTATGATGTCGAAGGCCATAAAAAATTTAAGTGTATCTTCCTTATCACTAATTGGTTTTGTGATGAAATGACACAGCTCATGGTTCGACAATCTTGTTTATTTTTTATCTTCATTTTCTGTGCTCCCTTCCAATAACTTTAAAGGGTAGAAAACAATAAACCCTAACATAGTAGATAACAAGAAAGCTATTTTAATTGTTGGATAATGATTTTTGGTCACCTGTAAGATGTAGAATGCTGAGTAAGAAAGGTTTGAAATGAGAAGCATGAAGGATCCCTTTAGCCAGTTTTTGTCCAAGGATGCTTTTGAAGTGAAGGTTTGATGCGAGTGTTGAGTATGTAGTAGTGAAACCACAACGATACCCTTGTATAGGGTCATTAGTGTAGCACCAGCAAATGCAACAATTGTTCCGACTATCTTTGCTTGCGCACCACGTTGGGAAATGTCTAATTTCTCCATCCTGAATTCATAAAAATTAAGCATAACTTCTTTAAATGAGTTATTCCATTGTCTCTGACTATGAGTGATATATTATAGACCCGAGGGTCCAAAAGTCCACTATATTACGTAGCCCAAATGCTAATTGTTTGTTCTACACAGGATCCCTAACTTTACTAAATTTACTTATAGTCATTTAGGGTATTCTTCACAACAAAGCAGTATCTCACACAAAGGAGATAGATAAAAGTGATTGATCCATACCTGCACAAGATTGCTAAGAGAAAGGTAATAGATGGAAGTAAGTTGCCTGTAACAGCTGTAAAAGTTGATGATGTGTACTCGAGTCCGGCATAGTACAGTGTCGTGGCTAATACTGCTCTAAATTATTAACAAAGAAAGTCTAGAGTTAGTTAGGGATTAACTTGGCATGAATAATGATATATGCACAAACTATTTTATAACATTTTTACAAATTATCGTTGTGTCTAATTTCTTACTAATTCTCATCTAACCCTGCTATTAAATTTTTTTTTAATTACCAATAACCACTCACCACGTCAATAATTTGTAAATTTTTTTGTAAAAAAGTTTGTATCAAAAGCATTTTCCATATGGTATTGGAAAATACTTAGAAACAATTTCTTCTTCCTAATAAGTAATTAAATTACAAAATTTTGTTATAAGAACCAATAAAGTACAAATAATGTTATCTTTTGTGAATACAGTTAAATTCAATATGGTTATATGTTTGACTATAATGAAAATTAAACCTAATGTATTGCTTACCTAAATTTTACCCATTGCCATTTGAAAGAAAAGTAGACTTGGACATTGAATGACTCATTTGTAGACAATTTACTCACCCTAGTAAACCCAGGAAAAAGATATTGCCCAAGATTTGAATGCTAATTTTGTTGTGATTATCCCTGCCAAAGAAATTCTAAATGGTTAGTAGAAATTCAAGCGTATTTTGTCTTTTAATTTGCATTTCACTGAAAAAGTAAAATTCTGTTCAAATAAATTACAACTAATTTAAATATTTGTATGATCAAATTTCAAATAAATTTAACTATGTTTTTGTAGTTAGATCGAAATAATACACACTTTATTAGCTTTTGAATAAGTTGGATTCATGTGAATCTTTTCAAGAAATGCTTAATTTTGAGCACATAAGTTACTTTTATTTAAAATCTTCTTTTGATAAATTGTTATCAATAATTTTCAATAGAAAGACAATGGTTCAAATATATTTGTTTTAGTTTTAGCATAATAAGTTGGAAAGTTTAGTTATATTACTGAAGACATCAATTGGAACATACTATGAACACTACAACTATTTATAGTCACTTTACTCATTGTCTTTTCTATTTTCTGTAATTAAAGCTAAATATAATTATAATTTTTTAAATATTTATTTTAATTAGTTTTACATTTATTGGTGAGAATTCATGCCGTTTTACAAACAATCGCAACTTATAATCACGTTCTTTCGTTGTGTTATTAATCCCAACGACACAACTTAGACTTTGCTAGCTAGGACGGAAGAAATTAGTTGTTTTTTAATTTAAATATTTGCTAAAAAATTTTATTGTAAATTAAAATTACAAATAATTTCTTGCATGCTCTTATGTTATCTTTCTTTTGAGAATACTAAATATTTTAACACACACACACATGGAGAGAGGGGAGAAGGTCTTAAAGAAACTTACAGTGGTGTATATTCAAAACGGCCTCTCTTATTTTAACTTTCAATTATAGAATTTGAAGGGAGAGAACGAAGGATGGAAAGGGAATACAAGTAAATATATATAACACACACACAATGGCGGAGTTAGAAGTTTTTATTTAGGGGGCCCAAATTGTGATACTAATATATCTATCAAGACAAGCCCCCCCCCCCCCCCCCCCCTCCCCCCCCCACACACACACACACATACACACACTTTTTTATTTTATAAATTTATAGAACACACACACACACACACACACACACGCACACACACCCAAAAAAAAAAGAACTTAGTATTTTCAATCAAAATTATATTTGATGGTGATTTTTCATAGATTAAAATTCAATTTTTCCATTTTTATTGCAAAATTCCTAAAAAAATTCATTTTAAATACAAATTATTAAAATTTATAGTAAAGTAAGTAAAAAATCTTTCAATTCAACTAATGAAATTATTTGAAACAATCTTGCTTTAACCCATTATGTAGCAACTAAAGACACATTTCATGTGTAATTTTAGTGACAAGATTTTTTTAATGAGTCATGGACTTGTTAATCGCCACATAACAAGTTGAAAAAGATAGATTCAAACATGTTTGATATCAAACTTTGTCAAATATTTAACAAATATAAGATCACATTTTACAATAAACAATAAAATTGAGAAAAATAAAATTATATCTCTGTAACTATTAAATTTTTTTTAAGAGCATCGTTGGAATAATTCAAATATTTGGGGGAATCAACTTTATTTTTGTAGACTAAATTTTGAAGACATTGAAATAATTATATATATATATATATATATATATATATATAGTCCAAAAGCATGTAGATTTGGTATCTTTCCCACCAACTAACTTCAGTCTATGGAGAATTCAAGGAAATAGGAGTGGGTGGGAAAGATACCACTATCTTTCACATAGTGGTGTCTCAGTCTCTTAAATGGTATCTTATACTTCATATCTTCTACTATAAAGCATAGACACCCCTATTAAAGGCTAAGAATTAGTTTTTTTATGAAGCCAATAATTAGGATAGACACCATTATAGTGGATGGGAAAGATACCACTATCTTTTACATAATGGTATCTCTTAAATGGTATCTTATACTCCATGTGTCTCAGTCTCTTAAATGGTATCTTATAATCCATATCTTCTACTTATAAAGAATAGACACCCCTATTAAAGGCTAAGAATTAGTTTTTTATGAAGCCAACTATTAGGATAGACACCATTATAGTGGGTGGGAAAGACACCACTATCTTTCACATGATGGTGTCTCTTAAATGGTATCTTATACTCCATATCTTCTATTTATAAAGCATAGACACCCCTATTAAAGGCTAAGAATTTGTTTTTTATGAAGCCAACAATTACCTTTTGTATCCACTCCATGTAACGAATTTCTCATAGCATGTTAGACTCATTAATATATATATATATATATATATATATAGAGAGAGAGAGAGAGAGAGAGAGAGAGAGAGAGAGAGAGAGAGAGAGAGAGAGAGAGAGAGAGAGAGAGAGAGGGAGTTGGGTTCAAGTTACACCTAGTATAACTCTAAGCAATGTTATGTCAATCAATATTTTTTAATTTTTTTTTTAGAGTGATCAATATTTTCTAATTGGTTGTAAATTTTGACAAATTGACCGTTGGATTACATTATCTTTGTATATTCTCCATACTTGCAAAATTTCAAGATGATTAAAGACTAATAATTATGTCATCTATCAATTGTATAAATTCAATTTTTTGTAGTTTAAAATAATGCATAAAAGATGAATTATAGATCGAATGGTAATAACATCTTATTGGTATGAAAATTGGCATGCATGTTTAGAACATATAGAATATGTAATTCAACGGTGGAATTTTCAAAATATAAATTCATTAACAAGTTATTGGATGGTGTAACATTGTTTAAAGTTATACTAGATGTAACTTGAACCCAACTCATATATATATATATAGGATTTATATAATGTGCATTCTATAGGGTATAGATGTGAACCTCATAGTAAAGGTCCGCGGTGGTACACTACACATTTTCTATGTTTATAACTTGAGTATCAAATTTTGTGTTGAAAGAATATTATTTACTATCATTCATAAATTCATCTTATGTATATAAATTTAGAAGTTCAGAAAACAAGAGATTCAAAATACTTTGCCAAAACCCAGGAGCTTCATATTTATTTTCTTGTGTCATGTCTGTGATATAATGAGCTAGAATCCATGAAAGTTGTTAATTGCACAATTTGTAAGAAGCTAACAAGGTTATAAAGACGTGCACGAACATATTTTAAAAGAAAAAAACAAAAGGAAGAAGAAGAAGATTGACGCCAATAACAATAAGAAATGACCATCAAAAGAAGGGAAAAATTGGAAGGAAACCTTTCATAGAAAAGTGCAAGAACACCAGTAGTTAGAGCTCCAAAAGCTTGTCCATAGGGCACCAGCACATATCGACTGTAGCCTTTCTCTAGAGAGACCTTGACGACTATGATCAATCCAGCGAAGAAGAAATTGGCAATTATGCAGAGAATATATGGTGTCAATACATCAATTAATCTCTCTCTTTTTCTACTTTCACTTCCAACTCTTGCACTCTCTTCCTGTTCTTCCATTTCTAACTCCATATTCACTTGCTCCTAAAGCTATAACTACACCCTTTTTAAATCATAGTGGAGATAATTGTAGAATGAATTATGGAATATATATATATATATATATGTGTGTGTGTGTGTGTGTGTGTGTGTGTGTGTGTGAGCGCCACATACTGCTACTAAGTTTTGCTATCACTATTTAGAAACCAATAAAAATTTGTCAAGTGTCGTTGAAATAAAGCAGTGCGTGTAAGTAATGACATAAGCAGCCTGACGCGTGTAAGCAATGACATAAGTAGTTTATCGGGTGCTGACATGTGTCACCTTGAAAATCAAGACATTTTGGCCAATCAAAAGATGCCACATGTCTTGGAGAAAAAGTCTTAAAACTCTTCCAATCAGACTGCGATACATGTCACCAATCAGACTCCGCCACATTTTGCTCACCCATGTCCAATCTCCTATAAATAGAAGCCTTCCTAAGGCATTTCAACACACTAAGAAATCTTGGGAGAGATCTTGGAAGACACAGAGACATGTAGAGCACAAGCTGCATCAAAGAAGATTCAGAAGTATAGAACTTTTGCTGGAATCAAGCCTTGAAGCCTTCAGGAACTTTAAGAACTTCAACTTCGTATACGAAGAACATTCGAAGAGAAATCATCCAAATCATCTTCCTATATCTCAAAGGTCATTGGAATCAAGCTTAAAAGCCTCCAAAAACTTCAAGAAACTACACATTGGTGAAGCTCTACGAATTCAAGCCTCTAAAACCCCAAAGAATTTCTGCCACAAACCTTCGAATACAAAGAACATCCAAAGAGAAATCATCTAAATCATCTTCCTAAATTTCAAAGTTCACTGGAATCAAGCTCAAAAACCTTCAGGAACTTCAAGAAACCACAAATCAGTGAAGCTCTATGGATTAAAGCCTCTAAAGTCCTGAAGTACTTCCACCATAAACCTTCGGAAACAAAGAACAACCGAAGAACATGAAGAATACATGAAGAACGTGAAGAATAATGGATTTCTAACAAGCTCATAGCTAGAGATTCGTTGTAATTTTGTTTCAAAGATCTTCGGTCCATTCTTCAGCCAAATTGAAGGATATTTGTTGTTCAAATCAAAATCACATTAACGCAATCCTAATCAACAAATCTTTCAAGGAGATTGAATCAAAGGATTACTCTTTTGTAAATACAGAGAATTGTATCACATATTTATCAATACAAATTCCCATTTGTGAAACTATTTTACTTGTTTGATTTATTTCAAACTCGAAATTTAGTCGTTCATGTTAGGGTCATATTTTGTTGTAATTGACTAATCCTTTGACAAAATGCATTTTACTTGTAATTGAGTAGATCTAAGATGAGTTTAATTCTTCAAGAAACATGTTGTTCAAGTTAAGTATTAAAGACATGAAAATTGGTCCAAAAAACAAGTGAAGAAAATCTATTCGTTAAGTCTTGACAGATAGCTCGACAGATGCCTACTATCGAGACTTAATGTAAAGCTCGATAGATAGCTCAGTAGCATCTTGATCTATCGAAAATTACGATTTCAGAATTCCCAAATTTGAAATTCAACCTAGCTTTGTATATTTGTTTGGGATTTCTTTTCTCACAACCTTAGACTTATATAAGGCTTATTTTATAGGCTGTTTCCGTCAACTCTTCACAAGTCCAAAATTACCATTAATTATATTTAATACCACTATATAAATATAATTGCACTCTAGGGCTTATTAATAAATTATATTCCAAGAATTTATTATACACGCAACCCCTTCATAAAATATTCGTAGTAATAGAAAGTCATGAACGTAGACTGCCACTTTGTAAATTACTACATCTTATTCTTGAGTATCCAGTTTAATCCTTTAAAGTTATTCATCATATATTTATGAAATCTAATTTCATAAACATATACTTTAGTTATTTCTTACCAAAGTGGTTAGGCCTAACTCTCTGAATAACCAAACCCATTAAACTTATCTTAAGGGAATATTTTATATCTCCATTAAGAGACTATGAATTCTATCTTGAGAATATATGTTCCATCAACACTAAATATAGCTACCCAACATACTGAGGTTTTGACCGTTACTTTAAATCTCACTCCTGATATATCAAAGCAACCTACACCTCATGATCAAGTCTATTATTCTCTCAGGATTAAGAGTTCATGCAAATAGAAGTCGTGAGATTTATTATTCATTTGACAGTCGTTAGGAGAATAATAAATCTCACAGCGGTCCAGTTCAATATGTCTTAACATTAACATGTACCATTGTCCCTAGATAATAGGAAAAATAAAAATAAAAACTTATTTGGAAGAAATGAAGTTAATAAGTCTGAATGTCTAACACTTATTGTGGACTACTTTTTCTTTTTCTTTTTTAGCTTTCCTTTGTCATTTGCCAATCACGTGGCTCGCACTAGATAAAGCAAAAGTGAAAAGTTGAAACTTGAAAATAATAAAAGATGACAGCAAAGCTAATAAGATAAGACTAGACTCAATGGGACAGAAAATAAAGAGCAAAAGACCAGTCACCAAGTGAAAAAATAAAATAAGATAAAATAAAAAAAGTGGGCTTTCAGGAAAACTACAGCGGGGGAATGATGGGTTTGTAAAGATTTTTTCTTTTTTCCTTTTTTATGCCCAAATTTGATACTGGCCAAAATTTACATTTCGGCTGAGATTCATTGGAATTTTCTGGAACTTCTTGAAACTGGTTGAAATTTGACCTAAGGTGGAACGGGTGGTGTTACTTAACCGTATTGCATGTCGGTATGAAATATTCCATCCTTTCTAGGAACGGAACAAAATTAATAACATTGTAAAAAACAAGCTAAGTGGATCTTATAGTAGTGATAGAAGCTTAAAAGTCATTCCCAAATGCACACTTAGACATTGGTTTAGCTACAATCTTTAGGGCACAAATAGATGGCCAAATAACAGCGACTTCCCTTTGTATGTGTGTCATAAAGTGATAATAAATGAGTAACTTTTTTTCATTTTTTATAAAAGTTTATAAAGCTATTTCTTAAACGAATTCCCTTAGGGCATTTGTTAACAAAATCTTATAAAGATTTATAGTGTAGAATTTCGACCAACATGTTCCTTTTTTAAACAAATAAAATATTCAATTGTTGTAAGAAGGAGATTTGAATCTTGGACATCACTATTAGAAATATTAGAAGGTATTAATTGATTTACAAAACTTTTGGCAGAATGTTATTCACACATTTATTATTTACATGTATAATGTACCTATGTGAGTACTTGTTGGAATAAAAAGTAGATATAGTACTTGAATATTCTTTTTTTTTTTTTTTTTTTTGCACCAAATAAATTTGATAACATAAAAACTAGATATATTATTTGAATCTTTTTTTTTTTTTTTTTTGCACCAAATAAAGTTATCAATAAGAGTTGACGGAGTTGAGATTGGATTTGATCACACTTTTGAAACTAAATTTTTCAATGTAGTAGATCAGCATCATTATAAGATCCATTCAATGGTGATTGTGAGGAGAAGTAGACTCTATGGAACAATGTGTCTTCTAGACATCGAGGAATATGAAGGATGGTGGCTAAATAAGGATATCATGGCACCACCACGAACTGGCTGACAACTGTAGATATCCCATTTTACATCATGAATTTAACCATGTCTTAAGAGAAAATGGTGATTTCACATACTAGGGGTAGGATAGTAATTTTTATGTCGTGGAAGCTATAAGAAAACAAACACATTGCTTTCTGAATGGAAAAAAATAAACTAAACACATTAGCTTCTGAATGAAGATCCCGAATCCACAAAGGCTCGCTTATATTCACAAGGTGATCGAGTTCTAGAATCCACCAAAGAGAAACAATAGAAAAAGGTTTGAATTTTGTATTAATCTAAAAAACTAAATTTCCCTAGAGACTACAATACGTTTAGATAGTAAAAAGAAAAACCTAAGGCGGCTAGGAAAATGCCTAAAAAACTCTGATTCATGCAAATCACGTAATTAGGTGGCAATATGGTAATTTTTTACCCAAAATAACAAAATTAAGATAATTGTGGAAATTGAAACAACGGTCTCGAAGAAACATTTCAAAATAGACGGAACCTTATTCTAACTTTTAAATTAAAAGTTATTAGGGAAAATAAATATTATTAACAATAGTAAAATCATTGTTTTCGAGACCTTTACAAAGGAATTCGCCTAAATTAGGGCGACTCCCTCTAGTCTTGATCAAAAGGTATTTTTCCTTCAACTCTCCAAATTTTATGAACACCACTATAAACGCTTTTTAATTTTTTTTTTTTTTTTCAGTTGGTTTTTTTTTTTTTTTTTTTTTTAAAAGGGCCGATAGTGGCGTTCATGAACACAATGCCACTATAGGCATTTTCAAATGCTGTTATAGGCCATTTTCAAACGCTGTTATAGGCCTAGTGTTTGAAAACTCCACTATAGAGCCCCTAGAATGTGGCTATAGATAAGCCTATAGCAGCATTTCTAGAAAACGCCACTATAGGGTACCTATAATGGCCTTTTTTTTATGAACACCACTAAAAAAAATGCCATTGTAGTGACATAATCACCATGTTTTGAATTCCAATTCGTATGAAATTATCCAATGCTAGAATAGGGTTTTACATCTACAACACACAATCATCCTGTTTTGAATCCAAATCCAAATGAAATAATTGTTATGCTAGAATTCAGATTTTTCACTACACATGCACACACAAACACTTTTTTTAATTTTGAGCAAGATCACATGTCACATTTACTTTCAAGTTTTAAGATGCAATTGATTGATTACATGTTTGTTTGTATGGATAATGTGATTTGACCAATGGCCAACATAGTCTAAAAGACTGGTTTCTTTGAATAAAGTGGGTGTCTAACCCCTTTCTATCTTGTAACTTATCGCTTGAACTTAGATTAAAGGTTCTTAGACTACTTTCTGTCCGTGTAGTTTTACATTTAATAGAATGTAACTTAGGCAAAACTCATGTAATTCTTATATTGTATTTAGGACCAAGGCCTTGTAAGCTGTAATGTTATTTTCTATTCAATGACAAGTTCAATTATTCAATGAAACACATTTTTATTTATATAATTTTTTTTCTTTAAACAAAATAAATGGTAACTCCTTGTTAGAACCCTCGATTTAGGAGGGACACCAACAGAACTACTCCTATTCACGCGAGGTTAGCCTAAAACAGAAGCCAAATGGACCAAGGGCGCAATCTTGTACAACGATGTGCACAGCATATGAGATGTAACTGTGTGACAAAAAGATAAATCAAGGTCTCAACCACTGTGCGTAAAGAGTGGTATCACGAAGGGGTTCATTATCATGAGCATTACAACGAACATTGGACACATTGTTGTGTCAACTATCTTACTGTCTATGATACTAACTTAAGAAAGGAGATTTGATGTGTACTTGGCTTGGGTTGGATAATAGCCATGCAGGGATGAGGAAACCTCATGGCCAAGGAAGTCGCTGAGTGGACCTAAATATTTCATTTATAAGTGTTGACTGAGAAACTGCTTGAGCACGTGTATCCTACAAATCATCACCTATAATAACCATGACATCCGTATATAGAGAAAGAAGAAAAATACTGTGGTTTGTGTTTCGAATTAGCAAGGACAAGACATAGGAGCAGGCCGAATATCCAATCTGTGAAATAGAGGAAATGAACATTGCAAATTAGGCACGTGTTGCTTGCTTAAATCTATATAATGCAAGGCATAGTCATCAAATTAAGTTTATTGGGAGGATAAGGAAATTATGGAGGTGGCTTCATATATATTTCCTCTACTAGATTTCATAATAAGGAAATGTGTCCTTTACATCCATTTAAAAGAGCGAGAATGATAATGATGATGCGAAGAAAATCAGTAGGCTGGATATTCCGGATTTGAAAGGACTATTGGTTGTTTAGATGGCCTGAAAAAGAAAGAATAGTGATCAAAGGTGACCCGGGTCACCGGCCAAGAACCCTTCGACACCAAAGTTAATTTTTCTCTCTCAAATTTTGTAGTTCCAACTTTTTAGGAATATCAAAACATACAATTATCTGGTCTAAATGAACGTTTATATAGTGTGTCCCGAAAACAATTATTAGATTCGTAACTTCCCCTGTTTTTCAGGAGATCAGAGGGTTAAGGGTAACCTCCATAACTGCCACGGGAGTTACATTCCATCCTTCTATAACTGCTGTTGATGGTTAAACTCCTCATTGGAGGGCACAGTAGTAAACCTAGGTATTGCTCGTGCCTTGGAAGCTTAATCCATGGTCACTTGTGGGAGGAAATTATATTTGGAATTTTCCCAAGTACTGTGGGTCGTCCATGTCCTTTCCTATGGACGACCCCTGGTATGGACGGCCATGGATGGCTTGTCTTACTTATCGTGTTGTGGCCTTGTCCTTGTGCTTTCCTATGGACGACCATTGGTATGGACGACCATGGATGGTAGCCTCGTCCTTGTGCTTTCTTATGGACGACCATTGGTATGGATGACCATGGACGGTCTGGAGTACATTTTTTCTCAACTCCTCATCAGATAAGATGCAACAACTATAATGAGATTGGAATAAATAGTATAATGTGTGTGCATGGTGATTGTGTGTACACACAGTATAAATGATTGGAATCAAAGAGTGATCGTGTATGCACATATGCAGAATCACTTTTTTTCACTCCTTCAACTAAACGGACCCTTATTGCCTCATGAACAAGGTTGTCAAACCCAGACCGGACTGGACTGAGTTAACTGAAAACCAGATTGAAATTTGAGGGTTAACTGAAAACCGGACTAAAATTCGATTTTTTAAACATAGAGAACTAGATTTATTTGAAATTTGCAGTCCAACCATGCTTGTTAATTAAGAAAAAACTGGAAAAGTGCGCTTACCAGTTTTAGAACCTTGGCACGATCAGAGTTGGAGCTAGAGTCCAACCACTCAGCTAATTAAGCTTGCAAGTTGATGCTCAACAATAATAATAATTAAAAAAAAAAAAAAACTTGAAGTAAACCATACGCAATTTTTTTTTTAAAAATTTTATAAAAACAACTTAACACAATTCTATTCTATTGAATTAAATTATCCATCTCTTAAAAGGAATATAAAAAAATTATAATTAAAATACTTAAAAAATATTCAACTTTACTTCAAAAATTAATAATAAATTTTAATGTTTCATGGTTATTATTTTATTTTATCTTATTTTATTTGTAAATATATGCTTGAAAATCATTAAATTTTCCTCACATATATAAATATATTAGTCAATTTTGCAAGTTTTATAAATTTAATATCTATATTTGGGTTTTAATTAATTATTAAAGTAATTATGGCATCATCGCAGTTCGACCATAAAAACTTTGAATCTCTCTTTTTACCAGTTCTTTGAAAAGTTCGAATCTGACAATCATGCTCATGAATAGTATGGGATTCATGTAAAGTGGCAAAGGTATTTGTTGGAACATTAATTCAAATATTATAATGAATTTTTAATAAATTAATTTTGCAAATTAAATGAGAAAAAGTGGGAGTTTTATGTGGTTAATGAACCTTAAGTGGCCAGTTAGTGTCTTTTTAAAATAAATTGAATACCACATTAATAAGGAGAGAGAGCCCTTATTTATTTTTAAGTCTTGTAAGTTATTGGACTTAATTAAGTGTAGCGCAAGAGAATTGGTCCAAACACGTGCATGGTAAAGTTTTGGACGACTCGCCCCCTTATGCCCGCTTATGTTGAGTTCGTTATGCGGGTGCGGGAGGTGAGTTGAACGAAAAGGATTTAGGTAAAATGTCCGCAGGTAGCTTAGCTTAATAGGTGGAGTCTGCTCATGCAACAAAGGTGGGTATAACCTATTATATATATATATATATATATATATATATATATATAAAAGAGTCTTATAATGTAATTGTTATTTCTTGATTATAATTGAAACGTACAGAATTCAAATTTAAATTTCTTTATTGTAATTATCAGACTTATAAAGTAAAAAATAAATATAAATATATATATATATATATATATAAAATAAAAAATAAAAATAAAAACACTCAATATAGGCCTAAGAATCTAGGTTTAAAGTACACAAGTACAATGCATATTGACGACGTAGAACAACAATACTAAAAAAAGTGAAGTAGATTTGACAAAGAGTCTGGTCATCGAGCAAGTAGACCCATATTCTAACAATTCATAGAGCCTATTTATGTCTTTGCATCACTCACGTGATTTCCTTATCATGTAGTAGATAATAGATTTAAATTACGTAGTTATAACTCTAATATATATGCATCCATTTTGGCAGAGGTTTCTGTGATTATTGCGATTCGACAAATTGATTCAAACATATAAATTACATTACTTCATTCTTCACTTATATGAAATTCCAATCTATACATATTTATTTACCTCTATTACTTTTCTTGTTTGATTTCAGTACCTTTCACAGACATGGTTTGCTCCGACAGCTTCTCTGCCTTCTCTCTTTGCTTCCCCCATAGAGTTGCGTACAAACCAAGAATTATCATCATAGCTCCAATAACGCTGGGGTAAAAGTAGAAATATGAGAATTGCTATTCCAAATTTGTAACTTTATATATATATATATATATATATATATATATATATATATTGTTCACCAAAAAAAAAAAAAAAATTATTATTTTTTTTTTCTATAAAATCTCATTTTTCACTAATCTAGCTCAATAATCCACATATGCACGTACCCTCCAAAATAGAAAGCATCGCCTAAAAGGAATAGACCTGTAATGGCTACAATTACCGTGGCCAATGGTCTAAATGCTGTCATGAAAACTGGCCCTTTTTGTCTTATTGCCAATGTTTGAACATATACTGTGATTCCAAATATCACAACTCCCTGCAAAAGACTATAATTAGGCTTTCGTAAATATGAATAGGAAAATTTTGTGTTAAGTCAAAAGATTACACTATAAATTGGGGCTAGCAGGGTGATGTTCCATGATAACTTCCATGACGAAGCTTTATGATCCAAAATTGCGGTCATGATTGTGGAGAGTATTGTACCCGATAAGCATGCTAAAGATGTAAGTGTTATTGGTGCTGGATACATCTTAATTGTTATCGTCTGCAATAGTAATAGATGTGCGTTAGTTTTTAATATTGTAATCATCTTAATTACGATTATCTTTATAACTCAGCAAACAATTTCTAGTATTTTTAATAGAGAAAATCTAGGAATCAAATTTTAAATAATTATTAAAAAAATGTCTAATCAGCTGGTATTCATAGGACATTTGTTAATGAACTATTTTAAGTAAATTTTAATACCACTTTTATGAGAATATTAAAAACTAAAAAATTAACTCTTTTTTTATTTATCCTTCCCCAAAAAATTAAAAGAGTTTCAAAATATTTTCTAAATGAATATCCTTAGGACATCAAAAGATTAAAATTAAAAAAAAAAAAAAAATTCTTGTGATTATCATACAACTTAGCAAACATAATGTATGATGCATTTAATGTTGGAATAAAATATGGTTTTGTATCTCATACAAAACACACAGCGGAAGCAACAAACAAGGATCTATTTCATTCATGATTGACAACATGCACTCTGTAAATTTCAGAATTTAAGAACAAGATAGCGTACCTTGCTGTGGAGAAATTCAAAACAAAGATTAGAAGCACTTGGGAAAACTTTTAATCTTCACTCCAATTCCACTTTACGTCCAAGATGTGTGGTCTCTCAAGTTTCCAAAAGGGAGAATGAAAGTGTGTCTCACACTCTTTCTTTTTCTCTACGAAAAATCGCATTAAAAAAATTCTGTATGTTTCTCCCTTTATAACTAACCGATTATCTAATTGGGCCGGTCTATTGGGCCTTTCCAATTGGGCTTTAATGTGTGGCTTGGAATGGGACCAATAAGACACTAGCTCCAATGGGCCTTGGGCTTTTCCGTCAACTCTTGACAAGTCCAAAGTTACCATTAATTATATTTAATACCACTATATAAATATAATTGCACTCTAGGCCTTATTAATAAATTATATCTCAAGACTTTATTTTACACGCAACCCTTTCATAAAATATTCGTAGTAATACAAAATCATAAATATAGACTGCCATTTTGTAAATTACTACATCTTATCCTTGAGTACCCGGTTTAATCCTTTAAAGTTATTCATCATATATTTATGAAATCCAATTTCATAAATATATACTTTAGTAATTTCTTACCAAAGTGGTTAGGCCTAACTCTCTGAATAACCAAACCCATTAAACTTATCTCAAGGGAATATTTTATATCTCCGTTAAGAGACTATGAATTCCATCTTGAGAATATATGTTCCATCAACACTAAATGTGGTTGCCCAACATACTGAGATTTTGACCGTCACTTTAGATCTCACTCCTGATATATCAAAGCAACCTACACCTCATGATCAGGTCCATTATTCTCTCAGGATTAAGAGTTCATGCAAACAAAAGTCGTGAGATTTATTATTCATTTGACAGTCGTTAGGAGAATAATAAATCTCACAGCGGTCCAGTTCAATATGTCTTAACTCTTAAAACATATCAATATATCAACTAGAAGTCACCACTTCCATGATCAAGACAAATCATCTTAGTTGATACGTTATAGTCTTCGCAGATGAAATGCCCAATTTCATCATCGACTACGAACTATAAATTCTGAGTTTACAAAGAACTTGTGATTTATATCTTCTGTGACTTTTCACATAAATCACATACTATGCATCTCATGGACTATATGATAATGTCCAAATATTCATGTTACCATTATTTTAGATATAAAAATAAACAACTTTATTGAACACAACATTAAGTCATGCATAATGTCATACATAGTATCATACAATAGGATTTAAGGGCATATATCCTAACATTTAAATCACTTTTATATAATATTAAAGTTTTGTAAACTCTTTCTTATTTTTAAGAGAGTTTCGAAATAAGACATCTTATCATCAAATCAAGACATCAATCAGTTTTTGGTATAGACAGAAATTAAATTTCAAATCTTTTATTCAACTATCAGAGACTTTATTAATTAAATACTTAAGCTAACTAAAACTCGTAAGTTGTGTAAACTCAAACAAACAATATTGACTAATTATGGAGAGTCCAATTAAGGTATGCCTTAACCATATATTAATAAATCCCAATTATGGAATACCAAATCCTGGTTTTGTATCCGACAATCCATTTTGCTCGTACTATTGGTGACAATACAGACGCATAATTTTTTTTGTTTGGCGAAAACCACATTTTCGTCCCTACATTTTCACCCGATTCCCATTTTGGTCCCTATATTTTATTTTCACCACTTTTAGTCCCTGTTTAGAAAAACGCCTTCTATTTAAGTCCTTTCTGTTAGTGCCGTTAGGGCACAAGCTTACGTGGCAAACGGAATCATTAAAATAATAATAAAAAATTTTAATTTGCTATTAAAAAATGCCACGTCAGATTTAAATTTTAAAAAATAATTTATTAATTTAAAAAAAATCAAAAACAGAAATAAAACTAAAAAACCACGTTTATTAAGATCAAAATGTGTCTGAATCAAGAGCAATAAGAACACAATATTAAACTTCAAAAAACACAAACCCAGATTTAAGAACACATAATTAAATTCTAAAAATCTCAAACCCAAAAACACATACACAAACACAAGCCCAGCGTCAGATTTTTTTTGTCAACCAAACACAAATAAAAATAAAAAATCCCATTAACTCCTCCCCGGAAAAAAAATCACATGAACAAGAACAAGAACAAAATGCCCTGGACATGAACAAGAACAAAATGCCCTGGACATGAACAAGAACAAGAACAAGATTCGGCATCGGCTTCTCTCAGCAACGACCTTAACTCCTCCCCGGAAATCCCTTGGCCATTGATCCGAAACGCACCGTACTCCTTCGCGGAGTGGAGGATCCGATCGACTGAGTCGCGACCCGTTAGGGATTCGAAATCGACGATCTCCGAGATCGGATGGCGTGGAAGGTGGTGGGGCAAAGAGAGGTTGGGGAGTTGAAGCGAGTTCTCTAGGAATTCGGTGAAGATCTCGTTGGCGGCGGAGCGAGATCCGGCGGCGGTGGGGATCGGAGAAGGAAGTGACGCAGCCTTGCGTAAGACACTCATCGCGCGCCGCCTTGTGTAACCCAAGTTTGATTGAAATGTTTATGGTAGATGTTTGGTTTCAAGGCATATACGATCGACTGGTTCGTTTGATTGGGTTTATTTTCTTCTTCTTCTTGTTGTTGTTCTTTTTTTTTTTTTTTTTTTTTTTTTTTAATTACTGGGTTTGTGCTGGGTATGTGTTGTTCTTGTTCTTGTTCTTGTTCTTGTTCATGTTCAATGCACATTTTGATCTTAATAAATGTGGTTTTTTAGTTTTATTTCTGTTTTTGATTTTTTTTAAATTAATAAATTATTTTTTAAAATTTAAATATGACGTGGCATTTTTTAATAGCAAATTAAAATTTTTTATTATTATTTTAATGATTCCGTTTGCCACGTAAGCCTGTGCCCTAACGGCACTGACGGAAAGGACTTAAATAGAAGGCGTTTTTCTAAACAGGGACTAAAAGTGGTGAAAATAAAATATAAGGATCAAAATGGAAATCGGGTGAAAATGTAGGGACGAAAATGTGGTTTTCGCCTTTTTATTTTTGAGAAGTGCGCTACCCATCCTTGTGGGTGGGGAACACTAAGTTTATTTAGTGTTTGCCACTACCTGACAATCAACTTTATTATAGTTATCATTATGCCCAAATAACATTATTATCACGATTTCTACCCCCCCCCCCCCCAAAAAAATAAAAATAAAAAAAATAACTTTATTATCACCAGCACTTTTTTTCCTGCTACTAGTTTAGTTTAAAAGCTAACCGATCTAATGATTCTAATCACAATATCACATAATGTACATATTTTATTCCCCCTACATTATCAATTATTTTGAAATACTATTTTTAAGATGTGAATGTTATTTATTAATCTATCAGCTTTAACGGTAAATACAAACAAAAATTTTGATTTACCATTAAACTTATATCCAGAGAATTAATTATTCTTATCGAAATTCAAAGACCAACTTGACACTCACCCGAAACTCTAATTAATTTCAGAGCAACTGCAATATTTTGTTAGCTAAATAATAACGATATTACACAGCCAACATATTTTATTAGAGATTACCAACCGTAGATGAAAATAATGGCTGAAATTTATCATTAATTCAACGCTGAAGCCAGAAGATCACCTGTAAGATGAAGAACGCTGACAATGAAATGTATGAAACGCCAAGCATGAGGGAACCTTTTATTGAATTTTTGTCTAAGAATACTTTTGACGAATGGACAGATTGATGTGAGTGGTGATTATCAGATTATGTAGAGAAATCAAAGCGATACCCTTGTACAGGATCATCAGTGTTGCACCAGCAAACGCCACAATAGTTCCCAATATCTTGGCTTGAGAACTACGCTTTGAAATCTGTAATTTCACCATCCTGAATAACAAAATTTAGTTGCTCACGAATCAAGAGATTATTTTGGAATATTTGAAAGGATAACGAAAAAGGCATGATATGTCAGTGAGAGGGCTATATTCTAGTAACAGGAAATTACCAACTCCTTTACCAAAAAACAGGATTAGGGTTCTTTTGTGTGATAATTATTGGCCTCGGATTGTGGCTTCATAATTTTAAAGGAAAAACTCAGATATACACTTAATTGGGTACAGTACATTAGGGTTACAAAATAAATTCAAAAACAGAGTTGAATTGGATTTAATTATTTTTAGAAAATATAATATTGTTTATATTTTTATTAGTTAATGCAACAGTGTTTGAATTTGATTCTGCATAACTAAGTATTGCCCTAACCCTATTTGTTGGATTTTCATAATTTGTATAAAAGTGGGTTCTGTGTACAAGTCATCCTTCCCGAAGGGGGGAGTTTTTAAATTTTGATATGATAGTTAAGGGGAAGCAACAAGTCATGCACTGATTTTTTTTTTCTTTTTTTCTTGAGAGGAAAGTTCTTTTTTTTTTCTTTTTTTTTTTTTTTTTTTTTCTGACAAGAGATAATAGTTTGTAAGCTTCATTTTTATATATTGTTATATTATTTTTGTTCACATGTATTTGAATTAATTTGCTTATGCTAAGAGTTTTATAATTCTTAGCGTGTTCATGATATTTAGTATTCGTTTGGATTGAATTTTTTTTTTTTATGCGTTTACGTTTTCATGTTTTCAACTTTTTTTTTTTTTCGGTTCTGTCGCAGGACAAGGGTGCAATGCACATTGTGCGTGTACTTTTTTTGTAAGTTTTTATTAAAAATGAGTCCTGCAGTACTATTCACATATTTAAAAATTATTTTGTTATAGTGTTTTCAGTTTTTAATTTTTAAAAATAAACTCTATCCAAACGGACCCTTAATATTCAAATTCTCTCTTTGATTATAAGTATCTAATTATTATAAAAAAAAAAAAAAATCTGCTTATTGTCTCTCTAAATGCGGCTTCTTTTGAAAAAAGTTGGGCCTACTTCCATCATGATCTCTAAGCTCCCGGAGGCTGGAGGTTATTAAAAGACTGAAAACTTGAGAAGGATAAGGCCCAATACCAACATATCTCCAATAATTTTTTTTTTTTTTTTAAAAAAAACAATAAAAGGAATAAAATCCTAAAGAACTACATCTACATCAAGCATCAGAAATACAAATAAGGAGAAATTATGCTTTATCCATACCTGCACAAAACTGCTAAGATAAAGGTAATTGATGGAATTAAGTTGGCCAAGGCAGATGCAAACGCTGGTGAAGTGTGTTCTAGTCCTGCGTAAAATAGTGTCCTCCCTAACACGGCTCTACATATAAAATCAAAAATATAAAAAAGGAATTAAACACAATTTTATTTTAATTAATGGCCATGACTTGTAAATTTGGTTGGCAGTTTGCTCACCCCAGCAGACCCAAGAAGAAGACATTTCGTAAGATTGGTACACTAATTGTGCTGTCATTTTTCCTGCTAAACAAGAAGATTTTAATTGTTTATAATCTAGAGAAGATACCCTCTCTCCATGCATAAGAAAGACAAATACTCATATCGAAATTCGTTTATCTTTTCTATAATTAAATTTCATATGAGATTTACCCCATGATTGAAATAATTAAAATCATTATTATTCTTATTATTTAATAGGGTGCAAGGAAATGATGACTTCTTTTTCCCAGATGAATTGTGATTCCCCTCCCTCCTCGAGCCATCTGTATATTTTTCTCACCCTTCCATTATCTCTTTTTCCTCTAATTGATGGTAGGTAGTGACATTATAATTTTACCATGTAAACCTATAGTGGTATACTACTAATAATGTAATAATGAATGTGTATTGCTTCTTCATCAACATAATAAATAAATATTTAAATTACATTTTTTTTATCACTAATTTATCAGTTTGTAAAGTTTATATATATAATAAAATTTGTAAAAACTCTACCATTACTAAATATCATTAAAACATTTATTTATTATGGGTTTTAGGTTCACTTTATTTTACTTGTATAACACACATACTTGTACTGCACGCTCTACCTTTTATATAAAGGCACTCATGTATATTTTATCACTTGAGAAATACAATACATTTATTCAATATTTCTAACATGATATCAAAGCCACTACTCTAATCCTTTGGTGTGCCGCTCTTCAACAGTCTTGTCTTCTTGGGTGTCATCCATTGCAGTCATCGTTGTCAAAATCACCACTTCCTCCACCGTGACTACAGTACATCAAAGACCACTGCTTTGCTGCCACCACCGCTTCCGCTTCTCCGATCAGACCACAGCTCGCACCATTAGAAAGGAATCCCTCTAATCTGCTTAGCTGTGAAAAAAAATCGTCTTCATCTGACCATTCACATGCCATTGCAAATCTTGGTTATATCTTCACATGTCTACATGCGCCGTCACTCACCATTATGTGCCAGGTCTGCATTTGTTGACATCATTCTGCTACATCAACCCTAGCTAAGTTGTTTGCCATGTCACTTGCTAACATCAATAGCTTGCGTCACTCACTAACGTCATCTTTAGGTTGATTTTAACTCAGCATTAACTGTTGACTTTTCTACATGGTTGACCATTGACTTTTCTACCAAAGTTGACTTTTTGCAGTCCAGGTGTTCCTTATCCAATTTTTGCATAGATTTCATTTTTTGCAGTCCATTTTTTGCATATTTTTCTTTTAAACGGAGAAAAATGACAGGTCTTCTTCTTACTACAATAATTGTCGCAGACAATCCAACAAACAATTTTGCAATTTTTGTAAACGTCTTAGCCATAGTATTGAGACTTGCTATCATCATAACAAATCACTGTTTTTATTTTTGCTACTACTGCTACTAAAAATGAAAGTATCCAACCAATGGCTCCCATTTGTACGAAGTCCATGTCTTCTGGATCCACTTTCACCATTTCCACCATCGACCTGGAAAACACCATCACTAATACCATTCATATAGTTGGTAATGCATCTTTTTTTTTGCTTTCTCAGTTTTATTTGGTATGTCTCCTTCCTCTTGACTTATGGATTCTACTTGTTGCAATCACATGACACCTCATTTGTCCTTATTTTCTCAACTTGAACTTGCACCACACATTCTTAATATTTGCACAACAAATGGCTCCACAATGTTTGGTCATAATATAGGTTCCATCTCGACCTCCAACCTCTTGGTTCCTAGGGTCTTTAATGTTCCTAACCTTTCTTACAATTTATTTTTTGTGAGAAAACTAGCTGAATTGGGTTATCGCATTACTTTTGATTATTCTGGATGTACTATGCACGATCCGAGGACAAAACAAGAGCCTGGGACCGGTCTTAGAGTAGGGCATTTGTTCCTGTGGACAACCTTCATTTTCCACCTGTTAATTCTTTTTTTGTTGCAGCTGTTGTAGTTTCTTCTATACCTTCTCTTGCACTTTAGCATGCCTAACTCAGTCGCGCATCTTCCTCTTGGGTACAACACTTGACTTCTAGAGGTTTGTTACATTCAGTGTCCAAAGAAAATTTTGATTTTGTTTCGCTTTAATTAGGATAACTACCAGCTTTGCCTTTCAATACTAATGAATCAATGTCTACTCATATCTTTGACCTAATTCATTCTGAAGTTTAGAGACCTTCATTTGTCTCTAGTATTGGTAGATCTCGATATTTTGTTATCTTTGCTGATGATTATTCTCGCTATAGCTGGATTTTTCATATAAAACATCGTTCTAAATTGTTACAAGTGTATTGTAACTTTTCAAAAATGGTTGAAACCCAATTTTCCAAACGCATCAAAATTTTTTGATCTGACAATGCTTTTGAATACATTCAACATGCTTTCCAAGCTATTTTGCATTCCTATGGCACTATTCATCACCTAACTTGTCCAGGTACCTCTTAGCAAAATAGTAGAGCCAAATGAAAACTTCGTCATATTTTTGACACCGTTCGTGCTCTCCTTCTCTCTACCAAAGTTCCTGCTCCTTTTTGGGGCGAACCTACTCTTTATGTTGTTCATGCTATTAATTGCATTCCTAGCACTGCCATCTAAAACCAAACTCCATATGAGCATCTTTTTGGATCACCTTCTAACTATCACCACTTATGCTTCATCGACTCTGCCTTTTTTGTTCTTCTTCAGCCTCATGAACACAATAAACTTAAGCCTTGATCCAAGCTTTCTTGTTTTCTTGGCTATTACGAAACTCAAAAAGGATATCGATGTTATGATCCTGTCTCTTATCGTCTTCATGTCTCCCGAAATGTTGTCTTTTGGGAACATCGCTCCTTTATTAAGCTCTCTCACTTCCATACTTCCCTGTCTATCTCCGATTTCTTAAAACTTTTTCCAAATTAGCCACATATTCCTTTTATGGTTGCTACTGTCCTCCTATAGACTTCTCTGTCCAACCATCAAATTAGTCATATATCACTCCTGATATATCAAAGCAACCTGCACCTCATGATCAGGTCCACTATTCTCTCAAGATTAAGAGTTCATACAAATAGAAGTTGTGAGATTTATTATTCATCTAACAGTCGTTAGGAGAATAATAAATCTCACATTAGTCCAGTTCAATATATCTTAACTCTTAAAATATATCAACATATTAACTAGAAATCTCCACTTCCATGATTAAGACAAATCATCTAAGTTGATACGTTATAGTCTTCACAGATGAAATGCCCAATTTCATCACCGATGACGAACTATAAATTTTGAGTTTATAAAGAACTTATGATTTATATCTTCTGTAACTTTTCACATAAATCACATACTATGAATCTCATGGACCATATAATAATGTCTCAATATTCATGTTACCATTATTTTAGATAATAATAAAACAACTTTATTAAACACAACATTAAGTCATATAAAATGTCATACATAGCATCATACAATAGGATTTAAGAGCACACATCCTAACAATCTCCCACTTGCCCTAAAGACTATTGTGCACTAATCTAACTCTCATTCCCTCCAAATGTGACTCAAAAGTCCTTTGAGACAAGACTTTGATAAAAGGATTGGCTATATTATTTGCACTTTCAATCTTTGTTACCACAACATCTCCACGAGCAACAATGTCTCGAATGATGTGGTACTTCCTCTCAATGTGCTTTCCTTTCTTGTGATTTCTTGGATCTTTGGATTGTGCAACTATTCCACTATTGTCGTAAAACAATGTGATGGGAGCTTGCTCTATTCTTACAACACCAAGATTAGAAAGGAATTTCTTGAGCCAAACAGCTTCCTTTGCTGCTTCACAAGCAGCAACGTACTCAGCTTCTATGGTAGAGCCCGCAATTCAAGATTACTTAACACTCCTCCAACTTATGGCTCCACCTCCTATGGTGAAAACACATCCTTAAGTGGATTTTCTGAAGTCTAGATTCGATTGAAAATCTGAATCTGTATAGCCAATGGGAATCAAATCCTCACACCAGTAAACAAGCATATAATCTCTTGTTCTCCTAAGATACTTGAGAATATGCTTTACAGCTTGCCAATGTTTTAGTCCTGGATTTGATTGATATCGGCTAACTATGCCAACTGAATAACAAATATCTGGTCTAGTACAAAGCATGGCATACATGAGACTTCCCACTGCAGAAGCATAAAGAACTTATCTCATCATATTTTCTTCCTCTTGAGTCCTAGGCCTTTGGTCATCAGATAGAGAAACTCTATGTCTAAAAGGAAACAATCCTTTCTTGGAATTTTGCATGCTAGGCCGAACATTTTATTCTTGCGGTCTCACCAAAGCTTGATCCCTAGAATAAAGTTAGCCTCACCCAAGTCCTTCATATCAAATTGGCTTAACAACCAAACCTTTACTGATGACTTTACCCCTACATCATTTCCAATGAGTAGAATATCATCAACATAAAGTACTAAGAACATTACTACTTTGTCTCGATGTCTTTTGTACACACATGGTTCATCAAGATTTTGTTCAAAACCAAATGATTTGATTGCTTGACCAAATCTGATGTTCCATGACCTAAATGCTTGCTTAAGTCCATAAATGGACCTTTTTAACTTGCATACCATATGCTCTTAGTTCTTTGTTATGAAACCTTTTGATTGCAACATGTATATTTCTTCTTCAAGATTGCCATTAAGAAATGCATCCTTGATATCCATTTGCCAAATCTCATAATCATAATAAGCAGCAATAGATAAGAGAATTCTGATAGACTTAAGCATGGCTACTAGCGAAAAATTTCATCATATTGAATAGCTTCTTTTTGTATATACCCTTTCGCCACTAGTCTTGCTTTAAAGGTCTCAACCTTTCCATCTATCCCTCTCTTCCTCTTGTAAACCCATTTGCAACCAACAAGTTTAATGCCATTAGGCGCCTTTACAAGATCCCATACATGATTGGAATACATAGAATCCAATTCAGATTTCATTGGTTAGACCTAATGATGTGCATCTATATCATTCATTGCTTCATCATAAGTATAAGGATCCAATTCAGCCTCTTCTGAGATAGCTTCATAAGTTTCTCCAAACCTATAAATCTTATAAGAGGCTGAACAATTCTCTCACTACGACGAGGCATCTAAGTATTAGACATCTCATGAGTAGTATCTAGTAGAGTATCTAATACAGCCACATCATCCCTAGTTTCATCCATTGGTTGTTCAACTATAGGTTCTTTCATTTTAGCCAAGACAACTCTACTTCTAGGAGTAAAATCATTCATATAGTCATTTTCCAATAATTTGGCATTTTTGCTAACAAATACTTTATTATCCTTATGACTATAGAATAAACTTCCAATAGTTCCTTTTGGATACCCTACAAAGTAAACCACTTATGTTTTAGACTGTAACTTGTCATAATTTCCTTTTAACACATGTGTTGGACAATCCCAAATATAGAGATGTCTCATACTAGGCTTACGCCCATTCCACAACTCTACAGGTGTTTTAGGAACAGACTTCGAAGGTACTAAATTCGAAAGATACATTGCAATACTTAAGGCATATCCCTAAAAGGAAACTGGTAGAGTCAAATAACTCAACATGGATCTAACCATATCTAAAAGTGTCCTATTCCTTCTTTTGGCTACACCATTTTGTTGTGGAGTTCCAGGTGTAGTCAACTGGGATATAATCCCATTTTTAGTCAAGTAATCCTTGAAATCTCCTAAAAGGTATTCGCCACCTCAATCAGATCGAATGACCTTTATGCGTTTACCTAATTGATTCTTAACTTCAGCCCTAAACACTTTGAACTTTTCAAAAGTTTCGGACTTCCGTTTTATTAGGTACACATAACCAAATCTAGAGTAATCATCAGCAAAAGTAATGAAATACTCATAGTCACCTCTTGCTTGGGTTGACATAGGACCACATACATCTGAATGTAATAGTTCTAGCAAATCTTGGGCTCCTCTACCTTTTGCATTAAAAGGTCGTTTGGTCATTTTACCTTCCAAACAAAATTCGCAAACTAAAAAACCATCAAAGTCCATGGGCTCTAAGAGTCTATCTTTGATAAATCTTTGAATTCTGTTTGAATTAATATGACCCAAATGCAAGTGCCAAAGATATGCTTCACTAGTAGAAGGAAACTTTCTCTTTAATGATTTTACATGAAAGCTACTATCTAATTCAGAATTGTATAATTCATACTTGTCAGGAGTCAAAATATAAAGACCATCCATAATATTACCATAATAGATAAACATTTTATTCTTCTTTATTACAACATTGCCTTTTAGGATCACACAATATCCATGTTTATCTAAGTAAGTTGTAGAAATTAAAATCCTACGAACATTAGGTACATACAAAAAATCTTCCACTATTAAAACTCTAGACTTAAAGCATAAATTAAACCCTCCAATAGTTACAACCGAAATCTTGCTCCCATCAGCCAAAGTAAGAAATAATTCTCCCTCATTCAACTTTCTGGTCTCTTGGAACCCCTGCAAGGAATCCGTGGGATTCTGTACCAAACATATTTCAAGAAAAAATGAACTTTTCATACCCTTATTCTTGGCAGCCTTGAATATTGGACAATTCCTCTTCCAATGGCTTTTCTCACCACAATGGAAATACTTTCTTTTGGTTTTCTTTCCTTTGTTGGCAACTCCTAAGGCAATTTGTTTACAATCTTGCTTAGTGAAGTCCTTCTTCTTCTTCTTCTTACCCTTGCCTTTCGACTTAGGTTGAAAAGTAGAAGCTTCACCAATATTGGCTGTAACACTAGAAGTACCAAGAATGCCTTCCGTCGCTACCAACTCATTCATTAATTCAGACAATGAATAAATCTTTTTGTTCATATTATAGTTAAGTCTAAATTCCTTGAATGATTCTGTTAGTGACTAGAGTATCATATCCACTTGGGATTCTCCATCAATATCGGCACCTAAAACTTCCAATGTATTCAGATTAGAGATCATCCTAAGACAATGTTCCCTCACTGAGTACCTTTAGCCATTTTGGTATTATAAATCTGCCTCATAGTTTCTTGCTTACAAAACGGCCTTGCTCACCAAACATTTCCTTCAGAGTAAGTATTATGTCCGAAGCAAGTTCTATATCCTGCATTTGATGCTGTAAAACATTTGAAATAGATGCTTGGATATAGCACTTAGCCATCTCATTAGAATTTTGCCAACGATCATATCATTATTTTTCTTTAAGAGGAGCATCTAATAAAGGAAAGCTAGGACATGGTTGAGTAAGCACATATTTGTGCTCTTTAGCAATAAGAACAATGTCCAAATTTCTTTTCCAGTCAATATAGCTGGATCCAGTCAGTTTTTTTTTGTAAAGAATAGCAACAAGTGGGTTAAATGATGTCATAATTTAAATTTGAAAATAATAAACATGAATATAATAAGTAAACTAAACATTATCAATTTAGCATATAAACATATAATATGGAACCTTAATAAAAACCATAAAATAATATATGCAACGACAACCCAATCCCATATTCAATATCCCTCAGCATAGAGTGAACATTAAATACTATGATTGATTGAGAACTATTCTCATTATTAGTGCTATCATGATAACTCTTATCAAACACTAATAATATGTTGTTTTACATTTAGCCTCTAAGTAATAATAGTAAGAACTCAACATAGAAGATACTATAATACTAAGTCTAGTGTATACCATTGTCTAGAATCATGTGTAGCCACATTTCATCCCTTTAACAGGCTTATTTTGTAGTACCATGATAAAAAACACTTTCCGAATGGAATGCAAAGCTCAAAGCTAAGACAAGGTGTTTATCAAACCACTATAATTCAGGAATTTCAATCATGTAGGATCATGAAATAAATACTCTCTGCATGGAATACTAAGCTCGAAGCAAAAACGAAGTATATATTTCACACTACTATGAACCAACAATGAAGGCCGTGAGATGCAACCCTTGTATCTCTCTCCCACTAGATATTTAAATTAAAGGTTTTTAAGATCAAGAACCATAATAATGCTAAACACTTTGAAAACATAATCCTAATCTCATTAGGAATAAATTTTATAATCCTAGCATTAATAAGATAGCATATATATCCATGTATCTCTATATAAATTGCAACATATGAAACATACTTTCATATATGGATCCAAGACATTCAAGGCATATACAATTTGAATGCATATGAAACCATATAAATAATAATATATGATAATTATTACACCATATATATATATATATATATATTATATTCGGATGCAATACTTCCAATTGGTGCAAAAGGAATCCAATAGCACTTGACAGTTACATAACTTCCATTTAATAACCATATCAAAATACAACACTATTCAATCCCATTTGCAATATATATGCGGATTCAATATGGAAGTATATATTCAATGCACTACATAGATGGCCAAGTCATCCAATCCATATCATTCAATATATATATATAAACCAAGGCATATGAAATAATGCGTTTCAATCTGAAATAGTGAGTTTCAATCCCAAACCGTTTAATAAGTTAAATGTCCATTGACAAATCTTAGAACACGGCTCTTGATCAATACCATTCAATAACTAAGATAACCTTGGAAATGAAATTCTTTAAAAAGAATTTCTCTTGGACAATAACTTTATGCAAAAATTTAAAACACAAAGATAACGGTTTTCTTAAATTCTAAAACTCAATCACATGTTATATAATCATGAGATGAAAACCTGGCTCTGATACCAATTGTTAGAAAATTTGGTTTTGTATCTCATACAAAACACACAGCGAAAGCAACAAACATGGATCTATTTCATTCATGATTGATAACATGCACTATGCAAATTTTAGTATTTAAAAACAAGATAGCGTACCTTAGTATGGAGAAATTCAAAACAAAGATTAGAAGCACTTAGGAACACTTTTACTCTTCACCCTAATTCCACTTTATGCCCAAGAAGTGTGGTCTCTCAATCAGTTTTCAAGGGAGAATAATCAAGCGGCTTCACTCACACATACACACCATTTCACATTGATATCTCCCTCTTATTATTTTTCTTATAAAAAATTCTGTATGTTTCTCCCTTTATAACTAACTGATTATTTAATTGGGCCTTTTCAATTGGGCTTTAGTGTGTGGCTTGGAATAGGACTAAAAGGGACCAATAAAACACTAGCTCTAATGGGCCTTAGGCTTTTCTGTCAACTCTTGACAAGTCCAAAACTACCATTAATTATATTTAATACCACTATATAAATATAATTGCACTCTAGGTCTTATTAATAAATTATATCCCAAGACTTTACTGTACACGCAACCCCTTCATAAAATATTCATAGTAATACAAAGTCATGAATATAGACTGCCACTTTGAAAATTACTACATCTTATCCTTACCCGGTTTAATCCTTTAAATTATTCATCATATATTTATGAAATTCAATTTCATAAATATATACTTTAGTGATTTCTTTCTAAAGTAGTTAGGCCTAACACTCTGAATAACCAAACCCATTAAACTTATCTCAAGGGAATATTTTATATCTCCGTTAAGAGATTATGAATTCCATCTTGAAAATATATGTTCCATCAGTAGTAAATGTGACTGCCCAACATACTGAGATTTTGACCGTTACTTTAGATCTCACTCCTAATATATCAAAGTAACCTACACGTCATAATTAGGTCCATTATTCTCTCAGAATTAAGAGTTCATGCAAGTAGAAGTTGTAAGATATATTATTCATTTGACAATCGTTAGGAGAATAATAAAGCTCACAGCAGTCCAGTTCAATATGTCTTAACTCTTAAAACATATCAACGTATCAACTAGAAGTCTCCACTTCCATGATCAAGATAAATCATCTTATTTGATACGTTATAGTCTTTGCAGATGAAATGCTCAATTTTATCACCGATTACGAACTATAAATTCTGAGTTTACAAAGAATTTGTGATTTATATATTCTATGACTTTTCACATAAATCACATACTATGCATCTCATGGACCATATGATAATGTCTCAACATTCATGTTACCATTATTTTAGATAATAATAAAACAACTTTATTAAACACAACATTAAGTCATACATAATGTCATACATAGCATCATACAATATGATTTAAAGGCACACATCCTAAAACTACATCCTTCACTACTTTTCTTTATTATGATAACTAGAGTACCATTCATATTGCTCACAATGATATCTTCCATGAATGGACTAAACACATCGAGATTGGTTGTCCTTTTATTCATTATCATCTTGTCCATGGTTCTCTCAAGCAATTCTTAGTCTCTTCTAAAGATCAACTTGCAAATATCTTCACCAAGTCACATCCTAAAGGACGCCTTCATGCTTTGGTTGACAACCTTAAGTTATTCTTACACCCACTTTGAGTTTGAAGGGGGTTGTTAACATGTAATAAGTTATATGCCCTGGGTCCACCTTATTTTACTTGTATAGCACACATACTTGTACCGCACACTCTGCCTCCTATATAGAGGCACTCATGTATATTTTATCACTTGAGAAATAAATACAATTATTCAGTATTACTAAAACTTCATTCGGCCTCCTTTCCCTTTCACTTATTATATCTTGTTTCCATAAACATTGGATATTACTTTCAAATATAGTTATGTCTTCAGTAACTTTATTTAGTATTAAGCAATATAATAATTTTTTATTGGACTGATATGTTGAAAATCCTACATTTTGAACTTCATGTTTTATTTTTTCTAAGTACACATTTGGAGAACTCTTTGTTAGACTTTTTCTCTCCCTAGTAGGAGCTTTTCCTCACGAAAGATATGAGCACTCTCTCCCTTTGAACCTCTAGTAAGGGAACTTTCTTGGCCTACTCATCAGTACTTGGCTGGGTAGTGGCCATCACAAAGTTATCACATGGAACAAGAAATAGTGGATGGTCTTCAAAAGCTACAGCTAACAAAGGAGGAAGAAGAAGAGATTGTTTTAACAAATGTTACTAGATCGGAGATTTTAGAAGAATGTTCTTTAAGCCTATTTCGGCGCCTTCTCACTGACTGTCAACAGAATCAACGAGCTCTAAAAAATATTCTGAAGTCAGCGTGAAAAATGGGATCAAACCTGAGGATTGTAGACGTGGGGAACAATATTTTACAATTTAAATTTGGCTCTTCGTGTCAGTTGGAGTGGGTTGAAAAAGGTGGTTCGTGGAATTTTGAAAATAACCTTCTTTTGCTCTGCCGGTGGAGGAAAGGTTTAACAGTATCTAATATCACTTCTACCCATGCTCCCTTTTGGATCCAAGTTTGGGGTTTTCCATTTGAATACATGTCTGAGGAAGCAGGAAAGGATATAGGAAGCAAACTTGGAAAAGTCATTAAGGTGGACAAAAGATCACTACAGGCATAACAAGCAAAGTTCATGAGGATAAGAGTTGAAATCCCTACTGACAAGCCTCTTCGTCGAGGAGGGAACATCACAAATGCGGACGGGGAATGGTGCTGGCCCAATTTTAGGTATGAAAGACTCTCCACTTTCTGTTATATATGTGGCTTAATTGGGCATGATGGTAAACATTGTCATATGAGTCAATTAGAAGGATTAAAGGAGAGGCAATATGGAGATTGGTTTAGGGTTGGAGGTGTAATTAAAAATGGAGATGAAAAAGGAAAAAAAATGGGAGCAGAGTTTCAAATCCTTTGGAAAATGAAGGTACAAGATTCAAGTCACAGAGTATAGTTGAAGTCTTTGGCTCATCAGCTCAAACTGGGGAGAACGAAAGTCGTAGCCGGAATAGTAACCAAGATGTGGTAGTGATGTAAGTCTTGGAATCAGAAACTCAATTCAAAAGTTCAAATTTCTTTGAGCGTGATAGCCTAGACAAACGAGACAAGACAGAGGAGACAACACATGATTGGAAAGAAAGTCAGACATTACGGAACAAGAGGAATGAAACTAGAACTAATTTGGCTAAAGAGTTGTTCAAAGAGAAGGATGATGCCATGTCAACAATTAAGTTTAAAACAAATGGGCCTGAAGGAGAAGACTTGGAGGTGTGCAGCCTACTTAAGTCAAAGAAGGAGGTTATTAATAATAATAACCAAGCTAAAGGAAAAAGTCCAAGTGTAGATGTGAATAAGAAAGCTACGGGCAAAGGAAGATTAAAGAAAATATCAAGGAAGAAAAACAAGGCCTAGGAAGTGGATATGATAAATCAAAGTCCAGGAGTTGGAAAGAAAAGGCTTGGAAATATTGAAGCCTTTACAAAGGCTGAAGGAAGAGATCAGAAGCGTGTGTGTGGGGAACATGACAACAAAAGTTCAACTTCTCTAAATGAAATGGCGGTGGTTGCATGGCAGCACCGCCAAGAACAATGAGGGCATTAGGGTGGAACTACCAAGGGCTTAGGAATCCTCGAATAGTTCGCGAGTTGCATGAGCTCGTGCAATGATGGGATCCCAATTTTGTGTTTTTATCAGAAACAAAACTAAAGAAGAAAGGCATGGAGAAGAAGAAAAGGAGTGTTGGATTAATCAATGGATTAATTTTTCCAAGCTTTGGAAGAAGTGGGGGATTAGCCTTGATATGGAGGAAGGAAATTACTATGGACATTCAAAGTTATTCAGGTAGGCACATTGATGCCATTGTTACTAATGACCCTGGGTTTAAATGGCCAATTACAGGATTTTATGGAAATCCTGAGACTTACTGAAGAAAAGAGTCGTGGGAATTACTAAGGGTTCTTAGCAGAAAGTTTCCCTTGTTATGTTTTGGTGATTTCAATGAAATTTTGTCAGTAGGGGAAAAAATGGGGGGAGCCTGAAGATCTCAAAGGCAAATGGAGGACTTCAGAGAAGTAATTAATTGTTGCAGGTTCAAGGATTTAGGGCATTGAGCCCAGAATACTCTTAGTGTAATATGCAAGAAGGTGTGCACAGGATGTATCTTTGGTTGGACAGAGCTCTAGCTACGCAAGAATGGATTGATCATTTAGAGGACATGAGAGTGCACCATCTAGTAGAATCAACTAGTGACCACTTTGCGCTCTTAATCTCTAATTCCTTTGCCCCGAAAAAGCCCCAAAAAAGATTCCAGTTCGAAGCAATATGGACAAGAAGAGATGAAAGTAGAGATATTATTAAGGATGCTTAGAGAGGAAGTGTGAGATCAAATTCCCCATGTGATGTAGTAGCTGGGCTTAAGCAATGTGTAGCTGACTTATCAAGGTGGAATAGGTCGGTTTTTGGCTATGTTCCAAGGTAGATTCAAATTAAAAAAAAAAAAGGAAAGTCCTAAATGACCTGGTTCTAAGGGATCAGAATGGAATGGTAGCAAAATCAACAAGACTAGGAAGGAGATTAACGAGTTGTTGGATTGTGAGGAAATAATGTGGCAACAAAGATCCAAAGTTCAGTGGATGGGTCTTAGAGATCGTAATACAAAATATTTCCATACAAACGCTTCTAGGAGAAAAAAAGAAAAATACTATCACCAGGCTTATGGATGAAATGGGGGTCTAAAGAGAGTATACTGTGGGTGTGGCGAAGGTTGCAGTCTCATATTTTGAAAAGCTTTATACAACATCCCATCCGACCAGAATACAGGAGGTTGTTGAATGTTGAAATGAATCAAAATCTAATCAAGCAATTCAAAAAGGAAGAAGTTGAAGCAGCCCTAAAATAGATGCACTTAACTAAATCCCCTGGCCCAAATGGTATGTCTGCTGTCTTTTATCAGAAGTACTGGGATATTGTAGGTAATGATATTGTTTGCATGGTGCTAAATGTTTTAAATTCTCATGTATCTATGGCTAACATAAATAAAACATATATTACTCTTGTCCCAAAAACTAACAATTTGTCTAGAATGACAGAGTTTAAACCAATCAATCTAGGCAATGTTATTTATAAAATCATCTCTAAGACTTTAGCTAATTGGCTCAAATTGATCCTCCCCCAAATTATATTAGAAAATCAGAGTGCTTTTCTTTCTGGGTGGCTAATAACAGATAATGTCCTTATTACTTTTGAGCTGATGCATTACCTAGACCATAAAAGAGATGGTAAAGATTGTTATATGGCAATTAAATTGGACATGAGTAAGGCTTATGATAGGGTGGAATGGGGCTTCATTGAACAAATCATGAAAAAATTAGGATTCCATGAAAAGTGGATTGATTTGATTATGAGATGCATAACAACTGTCTCTTATTCTGTGCTTATTAATGGGGTAGCTCATGGAAACATCATTCCTTCAGGGGACTCTGTCAAGGAGATCCTCTTTCATCTTACTTATTTTTATTATGTGTAGAAGGCTTTTCGTCACTCATAAATAAGGCTGTAAGGAATCAGAGAATGAGTGGTTTATCAATTTGTAGAGACTACCCCAAGTTCATGCATCCCTTCTTCGCGGATGATAGTTTGCTTTTTTGTAAAGCTAGCAGCCAGGAATGCCAATAGTTAATTGAAATTCTCAAGGTGTATGAGGTTGCTGCGGGCCAGAAAATTAATACAAACAAATCATCAATTTATTTTAGTGTCAATACCTCCGAGGAAAAGAAAAATGAAACCTTGGATATTCTTGGGCCGATGCAAGATTCTCGACACAATAAGTATTTAGGTCTCCCCTTAATCATTGGTAAATCAAGAATTGAGGTATTTGCTAAGATCAAAGAAAAAGTCAGAAGGAAGCTATCTGGATGGAAGGAGAAAATTCTTTCTATTGGTGGTAGGGAGATCCTCATAAAATCTGTAGCCCAAGCTAGTCCTATATATGCCATGTGTTGTTTTCAGCTTCCTAAAGGTCTGTGTGACGAGATTGAAGGTATGATGAGAAGGTTTTGGTGGGGCCAACTCGTTCAAGAATCTAGGATTGCTTGGTTGAGTTGGAAGAAATTATGCAAATCTAAGCTTAAGGGCAGTATGGGCTTTAGAAATCTCCAAGCGTTCAATCTTGCCATGCTTGCAAAGCAAGGATGGAGGCTCCTTATGAACCGAAATTCATTGGTAGCTCGAATATATAAAGCTAAATACTATCCCCATGGTGATGTCCTTAGAGCTAGTTTGGGGTTTAACCCGTCCTTTACTTAGAGAAGCATAATGAATGGGCTGGAGGTTGTTAGGAGAGGAACTTGTTGGAGAGTTGGCAATGGGAGATTGATCCATATTTGGGATGACAAGTGGCTGCCTACACCCACAACGTACAAGATTATTTCTCCTCCTCAAAATCTTGATTTTCCCATGTTTTCGACTCTGATTGATTGTGATAAGAGAAGATGGAAAGCAGATCTTGTGAAGTCTCTATTTTTGCTATTTGAAGCAAGGACAATCCTTAATATCCCCATAAGCTATAATCTTCCAGATGACAAAATTATTTAGGTTGGTAACAATAGGGGTGTTTTCACTATCAAAAGTGCCTATTATGTAGCACTTAATATGGTGGAATCATCTGAGAAGGGTGAAAGTTCCTATAGGGATCCGAGGGAACTCTTATGGAAGAAAGTATGGCATTTGCATCTCCTATCAAAGAAAAGAAGTATTGGGGAAAATGATTTGTGTCCCTGCTGTGCTTTTGATTCTAAGAGAACACTTCATTCAATCATCAAGTGCGAGGTAGCTAGAAGAGTCTGGGATTATTGGGAAGTCAAAGTTGTTGAGAATTGGCAGGGGTCATATGACTTTTCAGATGTTGCAATGAAAATTTTGATGAATGGATCCGATCGGGACCTTGAGGTGTTCTTTGGAGTTGCTTGGTCAATTTGGTATAATAGGAATCTAATTGCCTTTGATTCAAAGTGCCAATTACCGAGCCAAATATGGAGTTTTGCTATGAGGTTTCTACAAGAGTACAGAGGAGCTTGGGCAAGAATGAATACAAGTCCTAAGGCAAAGAATAATAGGTTGTTTCCTCCGCCTCCTGGTGTGTTCAATATCAATGTAGATGGGGCGACATCTAAGGATGGAAGAAAGTCAAGTGTGAGAGCTATCATTCGAGATTCTTATGGAGATGTCATACCTGCTTGTTGTAAATACCTTCAAGGCCAGCTCACGGTAGCAAAAGTGGAAGCTTGCGCTGTGGAGGCTGGGATCCTGCTTGCCCGTGACATGAAAATCACTCAGATTATTATCAAATCAGATGCTAAATCAACTGTTAAAAATATTAGTGAAAAGTTTGTTGAAGGCAATCTTGGCCATTTGTACCAGGGTATCCTTGCATTGCTGAGCTCTTTTTCTCAACAGACCTGCCCATGAGCTAGCTTAACTAGCAAGAAATGGTAAAGTTTCACAAGTGTGGGTAGGGGCTTATCCTACAGTAGTGTAAGAGGTGATTCAAGCTGAATGTATTAAGTAGTGCTTGTGATTTTTTTGTTGTTGTTGTTGTTCTATTGTTTTCCTTTTCTTTGCTTGATTGAATACAATTACAAGCTTTGCATCAAAAAAATAAAAAGTACACGTGTTTTAGTACTAAGCAATATCCCTAAACTAAGGTTTTTCATATAATTTTTAAGTTTAAAAATATTAAAATTTAAAGATTTTATAGATGTCATTTCTATTTTATTTTCTATGTAAGAAAAAACTTTATTGACCAAACAAGGAAGCATGATATAAGGAGATAGCCTGTTACGAACCCAATTGGGTTTGTTGGTTGCTTCGAGGGAACTAACAACTCCTAATTGATAAATAGGTTACTTTGAGAGATTCTAGGCCTCCAAAGTGATTACTCACTCATTAATAGTATTTTTCAGCTTTCTTTATTAATCAATATCTAGTCATATAAATAGATGGCATCCTAGAGGATAGCTTTTACAAAGGGCACCTAGCTAGAGAGTGAGCAACTACATTTGCTTCCCTCTCAACCCAAATTACATCAGAATGAGAAAAACCTAATAATATGACTTTTGCCTCAGCTACAAAATTAACTTTATTCCATGTGGAATGACATCAGCGCAGCCCCCTCAAGGCATCCATACTTACAGCTAGTGATCTTACTAAGATAGGAGCCCATATTCCACGAATTTACACTATGATTTATATAGACGGAGAAAAAAAAATAGATGGAGAAAAAAAAAAAAAAAAAAAAAAAAAAAAAGAAAGAAAGAAAAGGAAGATAAAGTTACACAAATGTCTGGTTTGAAAGGGCAACTGGGCAAGGCAGAAAAAGAAAAGAAAAGAAGCTTGGCGTAGGTCATATCTTTACAACTATATTTTTCAGTCTTTTTACTTTTCTTTTTCTTTTTCTTTTTAAATAAAGGTAACAAAGAAAATGTTAACTATAAATCTTATCACATAAGTCTTACAAATTAATATACTGCTAATCACAAAAGGATAATAAGAATTATGTATTACTCCTAATTTCATTACAAAAAAACTTACAAACTAATGAATGTAATAATGAATGTGAATTGAATCTTCTCAACATAATAAAAAAAAAATGTTTAAATTACGTTTTTATATTAATAATTCATCAATTTGTAAACTTTATATAGTAAAATTTGTAATAACTCTGTCATTAGTAAAAGATAATTAAAATATTTATTTATTTATTATGTTACTATTATGAAATGCTAATATTCTTAAAATCCTATATTTGAATTGTATATTCTAGGTCTTGTTAATACGAATCAAATTTTATGTCAATAAGATATTATATACTTTTTAATCCATAATTAATTAACGTTTTTTTTATATAATTTCTAAATTCAAAAAACTTAATATTTAAATATTTTATAAATGTGACAGTACTTAATTTTTATGGTCTTAATATCTTGCATGCATAAAATATAATAAAAACGTAACTTAACTATAAATTAGTCAAGAAATGTATTTAATACAAAGTTATAAAATTGTGTAACATTGAAAAAAGTTATATATATATATATATATATGAAAAATAGTTTTTATATAAAAATAATAATTTATTTACAGACTCACAAATTAATTAAAAAAAATCATTTATAAACTCTATTATATCTGTATGGACTCAAAAGGTGCTAGACCTCAGTTGCACCAAGGAAACCAGCCCAAAGGGTCCAAAACAATAAATTTATAGAGAGTGGGCTTCGGATCTAGGTTTATGGACATTGGATAACATGAAAGTTAAGCTGAATCACAAAACACATGTATAACATCTATACGTTGATGAAAACTCTCTTGTGTATTGATGCCGATGACAATCTTTGGTGTTATTCTTACAATTCTCTCTTGTCTCCCCCCCCCCCCCCCCTCCCCCTCTCTTTCTCTTTCTTTTGCCTTTTATAAGCCTTCCTCCCTCATCTCCCTTCTTCCACGTGTGGATTAGATGCCCCCTCTAGATACTTGTCCCATCACCTTTTTTCTCAAAGTCCTTGGCGGTAGGTATAAGGCTGGACTATAGTGCTCAGGCGTCATTTCCCCATTAATGCGGCCAGGGAGGTAGGTACAGAGCCTTCAATGCGGTGGTAGCAGCTTTATTCTTGATATTTCATGTCCCTTCTCCTTGTCTCTAACCTTCGCTTTCTTTGCCTGTACACCCATGATCTTTAGTAGTGATGCTCTTGAACTGCCAGATCACTCTTCTCGTCCTCGGCTACCTATGGCCGAGGATGCCCTTTTCCTCGGACATCATGCCTCTAAATGTTTTACCCAGGTATAGCTTCCTTCCTCTTTTACGTTACCTCACGAGTGTGCCCTTTCATGTCCTCGGACCACCCAAACTGTTGGATTGGGCTTTCAACCTTATAAGCACTCTTGGCCCAACCCAACACATACCATAGGCCCATTAGTCCTACAATATCTATCAAATAATAATAATAATAACTATGTAGACACTAAGAGCCATATGCAGAAATTTGTATCCATATATAGAAAGATTTCAAGGACAACTTAGTTAATTAGCTTATTACAGAATTGTTTTCCTCATTTATACCATAAAGTGAAAACGAACTTCCGCTTAAGTTTTGGCTGTTTAATTTGCTAGTTACTGTTATACTTCCAATTTTATGAGGCATCTCTTTAGAGAAAAACTTGCAAGGAGGCGTAGCAACAAACGATCGATATGCTATAAAAGAGGCCTTTAGTTTCTGGGCATGTTTGCTTAAGCTCTCATTCGTTGTGATCAAATGTATGTTCATGTTCAATTTCTCATCTGAACATTGTGATACCATTATGCAATGAGAGAACTTGTGGAAAAAGTTTTTCTTTGTTTTTTCTCCATTCCTTTTGGGTCATATATAGTGGAAGAAATAAACTGAAGAGTATTAAAAGACTTCCAAAAATATACAGTAAAAAGGAAAGAGGGTACCTCTCAAACAGAAATGCAAGAAAAGCAGTAGCTAAAGTTCCAAATGTTAGGATGTGTGCCCTTAAATCCTATTGTGTGATGCTATGTATGACATTATGTATGACTTAATGTTGTCATTAATAAAGTTGTTTATTTTTATCTAAAATAATGGTAACATGAATATTTGGACATTATCATATAGTCCATGAGATGCATAGTATGTGATTTATGTGATTTAGTCACAGAAGATATAAATCACAAGTTCTTTGTAAACTCAAAATTTATAGTTCGTAGTCGGTGATAAAATTGGGCATTTCATTTGCAAAGACTATAACGTATCAACTAAGATGATTTGTCTTGATCATAGAAGTGGAGACTTCTAGTTGATATGTTGATATGTTTTAAGAGTTAAGACATATTTAACTGGACTGCTGTGAGATTTATTATTCTCCTAACGACTGTCAAATGAATAATAAATCTCATGACTTTTATTTGCATGAACTCTTAATCCTGAGAGAATAATGGACCTGATCATGACGTGTAGGTTGCTTTGATATATTAGGAGTGAGATCTAATGTAACGGTTAAAACCTCAGTATGTTGGGCAACCACATTTAGTGTTGATGGAATATATATTCTCAAGATAGAATTCATAGTCTCTTAACGAAGATACAAAATATTCCCTTGAGATAAGTTTAATGGGTTTGGTTATTCAGAGAGTTAGGCCTAACCACTTTGGTAAGAAATTACCAAAGTATATATTTATGAAATTGGATTTCATAAATATATGATGAATAACTTTAAAGGATTAAACCAGGTACTCAAGGATAAGATGTAGTAATTTATAAAGTGGCAGTCTACGTTCATGACTTTGTGTTACTACGAATATTTTATGAAGGGATTGCGTGTATAATAAAGTCTTGGGATATAATTTATTAATAAAGCTTAGAGTGTAATTATATTTATATAGTGGTATTAAATATAATTAATGGTAACTTTGGACTTGTTAAGAGTTGACGGAAAAGCTCAAGGCTCATTGGAGCTAGTGTCTTATTGGTCCCTTTTGGTCTCACTCCAAGCCACACACTAAAGTCCAATTGGAAAGGCCCAATAGGCCGGCCCAATTAGATAATCAGTTAGTTATAAAGGGAGAAACATACAGAATTTTTTTTTTAAGAAAAGAATCTTAGAGAAAAGAGAGAGTGTGAGGCACACTTTCATTCTCCCTTTGGAAACTGATTGAGAGACCACACATCTTGGGCGTAAAGTGAAATTGGAGTGAAGATTAAAAGTTTTCCCAAGTGCTTCTAATCTTTGTTTTGAATTTCTCCACACCAAGGTACGCTATCTTGTTCTTAAATTCTAAAATTTACATAGTGCATGTTGTCAATCATGAATGAAATAAATCTTTATTTGTTGCTTCCGCTGTGTGTTTTGTATGAGATACAAAACCAAATTTTTATCCAACACCAAATGCATGTCCATAGGCAACAAGCACATAATGACTCATGCCTTTGTCTAGATAGACCTTGGAGACTATGTTGTACCCTGCATAGCAAAAAGAAGAGAATATGCAATAGATATATGGTTTCTATTCTTTGCACACCTCTTGCTTAGTGCTTCCTCTTCCTCCTCTTACACTCTTCCTTTAGGTCTTTTATTTTGATCGTTTCAATTAGAAGGGCTTTTACATATGGTTCTAACCTCCATCGTCTTTTTAATAAGAGATTCTTCATGCAAATATATATTAAGACAGTTTTTTTTTTTTTTCTTTCTTTATTTTGGCTGTCCTCAATGACTCCACTTTAATCTGGCTTGGAAGTGCTTTGTGACTAGGTTAGCGGGAGTGCTTTATCTATGTTTTATCTATGTTTCAGCCAATTGTGGGATGAAAGCATAAGCTTTTAGTTTTTAGTCAACTTTACATTTAAATATATATTTGGGACAACTTATTTTCAACTACTTGCTTATTTTCAAATATATATATAATATATATATATATATATATATATATATATATAAGCGACAACAACGTTAACGTATATATATATAAGCGACAACAACATCAATATTTTAGTCCCAAAATTTTTGAGTTTGGCTATAGATTTCAATTGATTAGTTGGAGTCAAGCACATGTACTATTTACTATCCTTTTATCATATTCAATATTATATTCTCTGTCATTTTTCTAATAATCATGTTTTTCTTACTAGTTTTACTAGAGTTATTTTAGGTCTTTTTCATTTTTTTTGCTCCGTTCACTTGAATTAAAATTAATCATCCTCCATGTAGTACATATTAATCATTCTTCTTTGTACATGACTAAATCATTTTAATCAACTCTCTCATATAATTTCTTGAATAGAAACAACCTTCAACCACCGTACACCCATGGTGCAATGGTCACTTCACAAGTATAAATACTTGTGGGGTGTGGAGAATAAAGGCCGGAGTTCAAGTCTCCAGAAGGGAGTTTCACAAACATATACACTTATTAGATTAGGTTAGAGTAGAATTTCTATCTTGTACAAAAAAAAAATCTATATAAAATATAAAAAATAAAAAAGAAGAAGAAACAACCTCCATCTTTTAAGTCTATTTCTTTATTTTATATCTTATTTTTCCTTATATTCTACTTTTTCTATTTGATTCTTAATAGCCCAATATTCAATACCATAAAACATGGTTGATCTTACGGTAGTCTTGTAAAACTTGTCATTTAACTTAATAGGTATTCCAGAGAGTAAACCCATAAAACAAGTTCCAACAACAATATCTCCATTTTGGAGATATTTTTTTTGACGAGCAGTGACTTTTTTGGTATGAAAAACCATTATAGTTCTTTATATACATTTTTTAGACTAATATAATAAAGAAGTTGGATAAAGAAAGAAAGAAATAATGAATGAATAAATAGAGAATAGAGAGTGAATGATTAACTAATTTTAAAATGATATATATAAAGAATAAAAAATTTGTTGAAAAGTGCATTTAATAAAGTAAGTAGTAGATAAAATAGAGAAAGTAATTTTTTTTTTTCTCCAAATTTAGGTGAAAACATGTAGAGTTTGTTAGATGCTCAATATTGGAATTTAAGTATAGTGTATGGAGCTATATATCCAGTATATGTCCTAGGTGGAGGTGTTGGGTATATTTCAACAATTTATTTTTGTAATAAAGCAAAAGGAACAAAACACAGATCTAAGAAAAAACAATAACACAAATAGATGTACAAGGCAACAGTAACAAACAAATACTGAATATATATATAAAGAGAAATCTGTAAATAATTAAAAACTCACAAACCAAAAGCGTGAAGGATGAACAATTCAGATCAAGTCTTATGTTTAACACAATCTCCTTAAAGCAAATTTCGCCTCTCACACAATCACTGCGGTGTTTTGAGACTTACTAACGTCTGCCTCCCAGAATAAAATGATCTACAGCACAAAAACGAAGCACACAAGGTCGTGCTCAATGAACTATTCAATGTCTCTTGCTCTCTCTTTGACATAAAATGAATGCACAAAATATTCTCAATAGAGAGGTTTTTTTTTTTTTTTTTTTTTGAAAAGTAGTTTTTATGAATGAGGGACTATGTTAAATTATATGTTATTGAACAGGCATTTTGTTTCAATAATAACTACTGTGCACAGACTACCTGACTCAAAAATTAAAATATTAAAATATTATTATTTGGACAAATAGGTCCAGTCCACATATGTCAAAAGCCCAACCCAATGTCCAACTCATGAGCACATAAACTCATATATTATCTATTTTCTTTCCTATGTGGGACTTAGGATTTTTACCACTTTAATAACATCTTCAAGTAAACATAGAAATATCAATTTCTTATTCACTCTATACTAGTTTTCCAACAATCTCCTACATGAATAGAAATTGATAAACACAATGCAAATGATGATGCAGACACAAAGAGAGTAGAAGAAAAGTTACTATATCGGGAGAAGTAGCTTATGGCTTAGAACTTTCCTTTGAGAAAGACTATCATATATTCTAGCTAACCAATGAACGTGATGGCTTGAACTGTTCAGCCGTTTGTGTATACCAAGACAATAGAATTCACACAGCTCCTTTCTGGACATATTTCATTCTTATAATTGTGTTCATTTTGGCCCTGAAAGTATCCTGGTAAATTCATGAAGTAATTTAGAGAATTCAGCCTTGAAACTCTCATGGAAGCAGCCCACTTCACACTCAAATAGGTGATTCTTATTAAGAGTATCCTGCTATACCTCACTCGGAATTCCAAGATATAAGAATTATTAAAAGCAAAGCTTATCCTGAACATCGCTTACAAGCATCACTATTTCATCATAGGAATGGGAGGGAGATGTAATCTCTATAGTGATAACAATAGTCTTCACAATTTGGTTGTCCTTTTGAACCTAGATCTTTGGATCTCCAGTCAGCTAGGTTGGGTTACCATCCTAGAGACTTTTAAGTAATAGGCTTTAACCCCATTCCCCTCGATGAGCAGTTTACTTGCTCTTTACTTAAACCTTTGGTTAACAGATCCGCTATATTCTCTTTCGACTTTATGAAATCAATGGAAAAATTCCATTAGAGAGCAACTACCTCACAGTATTATGTTTTCGACGTATATGTCGAGACTTACTGTTATACATATGACTTTGTGCCCTACCAATAGCTAATTTGCTATCACAATGTATACAAATAGAGGGCATAGGTTTCATCCACATTTGCATATCCTCTAGGAAATAACGAAGCCACTTTACTTCTTCTCTTGCTTTGTCCAATGCGATAAATTCTGATTCCATTGTGGATCTAGCAATGCATGTTTGTTTAGAAAACTTTCAAGATATCGCTACACCACCAAGTGTAAAGACATATCTACTCGTGGATTTGGTATCTTTTGTGTCGGATATCCAATTAGCATCACTATACCCTTCTAGTACAGCTAGATATTGAGTGTAGTGCAACCCATAGTTTAGGGTGTATTTCAAATACCTCAAAACCCTAACTAATGTCTTCTAGTGGTCTTCCCCTAGATTACTAGTGTACCTACTTAACTTGTTGACAGCATATGCTATTTCCGGTCTAGTGCAGTTCATTATGTACATAAGACTGCCTATTTTTCTCAAATACTCCAATTGAGATATGCCTCGCCCTTTATTCTTAGTTAGATGTAAATTTACATCTATAGGTTTTCTCATTGGACTGTCATCATATTTCTTGAATTTCTCAAGAACTTTCTTAACATAATGTGATTGAGATAAGACAAGTCCATCAGATTTTCTAGAAATTTTCATTTCTAGTATCACATCTGCAACACCTAAATCTTTCTTGTTAAACTCATTAGTCAACATTCTCTTGGTAGCTTTAATGATGTCATTATTGCTAACTATAATGAGCATATCATCAATATAGAGACACACAATGACATAACCATTTGCAGTATCTTCAATATAAACACATTTGTCACACTCATTGATTCTAAACCCATTTGACATCATTGCATTGTCAAATTTCTCATGCCATTGCTTTGGAGCTTGCTTCAATCCATAAAGAGATTTAACAAGCCTGAACACTTTCTTTTCTTTACCAGGAACAATGAACCCCTCTAGTTGTTCCATATAAATCCCCTCATTTAATTCACCATTCAAGAATGCTATTTTTACATCCATTTAATGTATCTCTAGGTTATGCAATGTTGCAATAGTTATCAACATCTGAATGGATATTATTCTTGTAATAGGTGAATATGTGTCAAAATAATCCACACCTTCCTTTTGTTTATAACCCTTTACAACAAGTCTTGCCTTATACTTGTCAATAGATCCATCAACCTTTAATTTCCTCTTGAATATCCATTTATATCCTAAAGGTTTACAACCTAGTGGAAGATCCACTAGTTCCCATGTATGATTTTGAAGGATGTATTCAATCTCACTATTGATAGCTTCTTTCCAGAAAGGCACCTCAGGTGTAGAGATAGCTTCCTTAAAGCTTTGAGGTTCATCTTCTAACATAAAAGTTAGAAAATTGGGACCAAACAATTTTGATGTTTTGGCCCTCTTACTATGTCTAGGCTCAATCTCATTCCTCTCTTGCATCAACTCTTGATCATGAGAGGTATTAGACATAGACTCAAAGTTTCTCTTAAGAGAACTTGACACTAGTGTGGATTTGTAAGAAAATATTTCTTCAAAAAATACTGCAATCATTGATTCAATAATGGTATTCACATTCATGTCGAGAACTTAAAATTTATGAATTAGAAACCGATATGCACTGCTATTATGAGCATAACCAATAAAAACACAATCCACTGATTTTGATCCTATCTTTATCCTTTTAGGAATAGGGACAACCACTTTACCAAACACTCTCACACCTTTAAGAATTGATAGGATGGCTTTTTACCTTTCCATAACTCATATGGTGTCTCTTTGGTTTTCTTTCTAGAAAATTTATTAAGAATATAATTGGCGGAAAGAATAGCTTCCCCCCACAAGTTCTGTGGTAAACCAGAACTTATCAACATTGCATTCATCATATCTTTTAAGGATCTATTTTTCCTTTCAACAAATCCATTTTGCTAAGGTGAATAAGGTGCAGTGGTTTGATGAACAATACCATGCTGTAAACAGAACTCACTAAAAGGTGATTTATATTCCCCACCTCTATCACTCCTTAGATCCTTAATCTTTTTGTTGAGTTGATTCTTAACCTAATTCGTATATTGCATGAATCCCACAATTGCCTCATCCTTGCTCCTTAGCAAGTACACATAACAGTATTTAGTGCAATCATCTATGAAAGTGATGAAATATTTCTTACCACCTCTAGTTTGTACAGATTTCATGTCGCATACATTACTATGTATCAAATCTAGAAGTTCAGTGCTTCTTTCAACTGATTTAAAAGATGCTCTAACCATCTTAGCTTCCACACAAGTTTCACATTTTTTATCAAAATCAATTTCAAATTTAGGTAGTAAATTTAAATTGATTAGTCTATATAAAGTATGATAATTAACATGACCCAATCTACCATGCCATACATTAGATGATTCAAGCATGTAAACAGAAGATTCACATTTATTATTATCAATAACAGTCATTACATTCATCTTAAACAAGCCATTGCTCAAATATCCTTTTCCCACATACAATCCACTCTTAAAGAGTGAAAATTTATCAGACTCAAAAACCAACTTAAAACCATTTTTGCTCAACAACAAACCAGATACAAGGTTCTTATGAATTTCTGGCACATGCAGTACATCTTTCAAAGTAAGAAACTTGCCCATAGTCATTTTGAGCACAACCTTTCCAATTCCTTCAATCTTAAAGGTTGAGGAATTTCCCATGAAAATTTTTCTTCCATTACCCATAGGATTATATGTAGAAAACATTTTTTTTTTTCTGAACATATATGGCGTATAGCCCCAGTGTCCACCCACCATTCCTTGGTATTTCCTCCTACCAAGTTCACTTCAGAAATCACAATAGAAAGGTTCATGTTGGTTTGAGCCACAACTGGATTCACAACAATTTTGTTTGACATCTGTGTTCAACAAAATTCAAACAAATTGAATCCTCAAGCCAACTAAGTTTAAGAAATAATTGTAAATATTTACTTCCAAAAGTTACTATGCAAAAAATAAAGTCAAGCCAACTATATATATATATATATATATATATATATATTTTCCTTTCAACACCAAATTGCAGAAATACAACAACATAGGAAACTTAAACTAAACAAAGAATCTCAAAACTCAGCCAAGCAAAAACCCCAAAAAGACAAAATAAGCCTAATATTATATAATATATAACAAGCCAACTAAATATCAAACCCAAACCATGCAAGAACAAATCGCTTAGATTAGCAAAAGTATAGATAGACCACAACCAGTCAAACAAATATTCAAGAGACAAATATCATAATATAATAATATAAAAAGGAAGAAAGCAAGTTCAACAATTATACAACAAATTCAGTCAAGCAAGTAATCGATGTTATCAAAAGATCAAAGTTCACGATAAACACAAAATCAGTTTTCAAGTTTCACGCAGTGTATCTACTATTACCGATTTAGTGTTTTACAACAAACACAAATTCCTTTCACTGTTAAATCACAAAAATAAATTAAAATATATTTTGAAATTCTGCTTTAAGACTGTTGGGTATATTTCAACAATTTATTTTTGTGATAAAACAAAAGGAATTGTGCGCACCCAAGAATGGCGACTGGGCCTTAAAGAGGTATTGGGCTCACAATCTATTTGTATTGTGGGTTTCCAGCATTTCCTGCAATGGGGTGACTCCTCGTTTGACGGGTCAGGTGTCCTTATCTCCCTCCTCTTTCTCCTTCACTTTTTCAGTCCCCCTTTTCCTCTGATTCCCCTCTCCTATTTATAGTTACAGCTTACTGGATCGCTGCGCTCATCTTCTAGCTTAGTGGATGGAAAGGTCCAATGCCATTCCCTTTAAGTGGAGGGGTAGTTGTGAGCGTAAAGAGAACAATGGTGGCATTGGGACTTGATTCCACTACCATGTCTATTTCCCAGTAGAAGGGTTTCCAAAGCGACGGTGGCATGATCCTGCACCGGCAATCTCGGTTGGTGGTCAGATAGCTCGGTGGTACGGAACTTGCATGGTCGGTAGATTTGATTCCCGACGGCACCCCGGGTATGAAGTGCATATAAACGCGGATTAGTTCCTAGAGGGGAACTCACCCGGATTGACAAGGTTCGTCACTGCTGAGGTTTGCTCTTGCCTTTGAGGAGCCCGGTGTGTGTTAGGCCAGTCTGGGGTAAGCCCGTTGGACTGATTAGCGTTGGAGCCCTAGGTGGACGATTGTTCTTGTGGGCCTGTGGGCAAATGGGCCTAGACTAGGACCTACATGGGCAATCATTCTTGTGGGCCCGTGGGCAAATGGACCAGAGAGGATGATGCCCACACAATAGCCCCCCCTTGATTCATGCACGGTACTCGGTGATGAGTCAAGGTTTACGAGGCCAGGTGTCAGCGAAACTACCAGTTACCTTTTGTACGTGTGGTTAGGGCAATTGCTGAGGAGTTTACGAAAGTTAGTCCTGTGACAGGCTGTCACTTCCGTAATCGTGACTCGTCGGTTGGCGAACTGTCGGATGGCAATAGACCAACGGTTCGTAATCTGTGCCTACGCGTGTGGGCAGTTCGCCCAAGAAAAAGCCTGGCGGATTAGGATTAGGATTGGGATTGGGGTTTCTTTTTCCCGCTTCTCTCCTTATTAATTGCCTCTGCGCCTATATAATCCCCCTTCCAAGTCCTCATTTCACTTTTTGCATTTTCTCTCAACATCTTCTCTGCCGAGCATTCTTTATGCGAAAAAAAACATTCCTCCAGTTCTTCATCTCTTAGAGTCTCAAGTAAGTTCGTTTTACTTCTTTCTCCTCTTTTTCAGTTTCCTTTCTGCTTTATACCTCTAGGAATGGGTTTTTCCCACCTTCTGACCCCCAGGGCAGCCTTGGCCAATTTTAGAAAGACCTTCGGTGTCCCTAAGGATGTAGACATCGCATACTGTAAGGAGAGCGACATTGCTCTCGAGAGGGCGGTAGGCCGGAATGTCATCTTCGTTCTGTTGATGTCCATATTAAAGGGAGGCGTTAGGCTTCCCTTAGACCCCCTCATCATAAGTACCCTAGGGTTTTACGGCCTGTGTCCCTACCAGCTCCCTCCCAACTTTTATAGGGTAGTCAGTTGCGTCAGCCGTCTGAACCAGTTGTTTGGGCTACACCTGGACCACCACAATATTAATTTTATGTACAAATTATGCGGGAATTTTTCGAAAGGCTACTATTTAAAGACTAGGGACACCCGAGTCTGGCTGATATCCTGCCTGCCGGACTCAAATAGGAATTCTGCTGGGGAGTTTGTCTGGGTGAGTGGGAACTAGCTCGCCGGGGAGCTACTCTGCCCGCATACGCCTCGCGACGTTGGTCGATACCGAGACTTTTTAATCATTTTGGATTAATGTTTTCTTAATGTGTTTATCTAACCCTTGCTTTTTTGGCCATACTGCAGAATCGAAGAGGTTTTTTGTCGGACATAAGGGTTATCCACCGACGCGATCTAAATTTTGTTCTTAGGTCGGAAATCTTTATGCACGACAATGGGTAGCTCCAAGCTTCCCATCTGATCCCCGAGGTAAACCTAGTGTACACCACCTGGCAGGCTTTCGGCCAAGCGCTTTTAGTCGACAACCCCCTCTTGTCGTACATTGACATCCGGCATAAACAGTTCCTCCTGCCTTCGTTCACGGTAGGTAAGGCTCGAGACTTGGGCCCACGCTATACCACTACAGGCGACATTCCTCGGTCAGGGACGAATTTGCCGAGCGCGTGTCCCAAAATCGGAGGAGGCACGAGGCCATTGATCAGCCCGAAATTGATCCCTCGGTAGCCAAGGAAGGAGCACCCAACCCAGTTGTAGCTGTACCCGTTCAGCGAGAGAAGATGGTGAAGAAGAGGATGATGACCCTTTCCCGGTTCATACCTGGCACCAACTAGTCCATCCAGCCTCCGTCCCTAGTGGAAAAGAGCCCAGCCCCTCAGCCTACCGGTGAAGCCCGAAAAAGAAAAAGGGCTGCAGAGAAGAACGTAGAAGTTCCCAAGGATGGGCTGCCGAAGACCCCGATCCGACCTAAGGGAGGGGTGACGATCCGAGATCTGCGGGTCGTCACTCCTCCTACCCGGGTAGGGGTGAACGTGGCACCCTCTCCCCCCCCCCCCAACAAGGTCGGCTAGAAGCATGAGTTCTCGCTCAGTGGGGGGCCATTGCCCGAGACAGCTTGCGTATGGAGATGGGACAAAGGCGATGGAGGGCGGGTGGCTCAAAGCTTGGCACGGGGCCTCCTGCTACCCGAGGATGTTCACATCTACTCAGATGGAGACGATGAGTCGATTGCCAGGCGACTACAATGGCATACTATCGCGGTAAGATTTTTAGCTTTTTTCCATGTCTGACGGTGTGTAGGAATTCGTTTAACTCTTAACACTTTGCTACAATTGCATTTGTAGGTGGCGTAACTGTCTTCCATTATAGATAGGAGGTTGAAGGAGGGCGCCGAGGCTACTGAGCGGGCATTGGAGCTGAGGGCTACCACAGAGGTTTTGGCTGGGGAGAGGGTGGAGGCTGCTAATGCTGCGGAAAGGAAGGCAGTGGATGCCGAGAAAGCCCGGCAAACCACGGAGAATCAACTGGGGGCACTGATGACTAACCTGGAGGAGACGGAGCTCGAGTTGGCTAAGGCCAACAATCTGAACCTGGCCCAAGCCAACCAAATCACCTCACTAAAGGACACCCTTGAAGCTTGTGAAGACAAATGGTACAATGTGGGCTTCACGGAGGTCGAAAACTCGGTGGAGCCCATTGTGCAACAAGCTAGGCAGCATGGTTTCGACGAGGGTTAGACGGCTACCCTTCATGCCGCGGGGGTTACTGAGGATTCTCCTCAGTGGGATCCCAAGCAAATCCCTTACCCAGTTGTCGCGCAGCCTGCGTAGAGCCAAACCAGTGCTGATGACGAGGATACGCTGAGTCTAAGGGACCTTGTTCGGGTGATCGATTCTCAAGTCGAGATGGTGGATTTGGAGGCCCTGAGCAACACCGCTCCAGGAGATGATGGTGCTCAAAACCAGGGTCCCCCTACTTCTCAACTCGCCGAAGGTGGCACCGATCAGCCTCTTGCCCAAACCCTCCCCTCCGACCAGCAAGCATGAGGAAGAGAAGATGAAGCCCCCCCCCCCCTTCTTTTTGAAAATTTTACTTTAGTTTTAGTTTGTCAATCAATAACCTAGGTCGCCGGGATGTGGCGACAAGACAATTTAAGCAACTGTTTTAATCATTTCAACTCATACCGTTCAGTTTTAACTTTTATTATCATGATTTGGATATGTGTTTCGTTTTTCTTTTCATAACTCATTTGTGCACCCAAGCATGCTCGGTAGACGTAGCTTTTGTGTATGATCATGATCAGTCGTTTACAAATAATCGTTCCTTGGGAGGGCTCGAACGTGTACTCATAATTAGGCTATTGGATGGAAATGAGGTTGGTTCTTTCTTTAGCAAATAGTGACTAGGTTGCCGTCTATCTAGTGAGATGAATTGAGCCGAGGTCAGGCTCCTGTCTTTAGAAAAGTAGTGTTCAGGTTTTCGCCTGTCTGGCAATATGAATCGAGCCGAGGTTAGGCTTCCATCCTTATAAAATAGTGATGAGGTTTCCACCTGCCCGGTGATAGGATCGAACCGAGGTCAGGCTTTTGTCCTTATAAAATAGTGATGAGGTTTCCACATGCCCGATGATAGGATCAAACCGAGATCAGGCTTTTGTCCTTAGAAAAATAGTGTTAAGGTTTCCACCTGCCTAGTGATAGGATCGAACTGAGGTCAGGCTTCTGTCCTTAGCAAAGTAGTGTTTAGGTTTCCACCTGCCCAGTGATAGGATCAAACCGAGGTCAGGCTTCTGTCCTTATAAAATAGTGATGAGGTTTCCACCTGCCCGGTGATAGGATCGAACCGAGGTCAGGCTTCTGTCCTTAGAAAAGTAGTGTTAAGGTTTCTACCTGCCCGGTGATAGGATCGAATCGAGGTCAGGCTTCTGTCCTTATAAAATAGTGATGAGGTTTCCACCTGCCCGGTGATAGGATCGAACCGAGGTCAGGCTTCTGTCCTTATAAAATAGTGACTTGTCCTCCATTACCGTGTTCATGCTTATCAATCAAAAAAGAATAAAAAGAATGCAGTGTCGTGCAAAAGTATGAACAGGCATTATATTGACATTTGCTGACTTCTTAAGATTACATCGTCCAAACGCGGCAAATCAGTGGTAAAACTTCTTAAGATTACAAACATTCCACGGATGGGGCAGCGATTTTTCGCCCATATCTTCCAAATAGTAGGCTCCTGCGCCAGCAATGGCCGTTACTCGGTACAATCCCTCCCATGACGAGGCTAACTTCCCCGCATTATGGTCCCGGGTGTTCCCCACAGCTTTTCATAGTACCAAATCACCGGCAGCAAATTCTCTTTTCCTTACATTATTGTCGTACCTCTGGGCGAGCTTCTGTTGTTACTGTGCCAGCTGGATCACCGCTGATTCTTGGTGCTCTTCCAACAGATTTAGCTGGTTCAGCATCAACTCGTTGTTCTCGGCCATTGCGAATTCAGCTACCCGGGTGCTGCACAAGTCTATCCTCAGAGTTGTTCGGTACGCCCATAGGACACTTGGCAACTCTTCGGCCTATCTGCCCTTGGCGCCATCCAACCTTCTCTTCAGCCCCTTGACAATGGCCTTATTCGTGGCATCGGCCTGGCCATTACTTTGTGGGTATGCCGGGGTAGAGTACCGGTTTCGGACGTCGAGATTCCTGCAGAATTCACGGAAGGCCCTACTGTCGAACTGTAGCCCGTTATCAGAAACGAACGACTCTAGTGCCCTAAACCTAGTTATGATGTTCTTCCATACAAACCTTTTGACGTCTACGTCCCGGATGTTCGCCAATGCCTCCGCTTCCGCCCATTTAGTAAAATAATCCACTGCGAGTAACACGAATCTTCGGTTCTCGGTTGATCGGGGAAAGGGCCCGATTATGTCCAATCCCCACTGGGCGAAGGGCTATGGACTACTGATGGGGTTCAGGTTCCCTGCAAGCTGATGTATCGTTGATGCATGTTTTTGGCACTGTTCACATCTTCGCGTATATTTGAGGGCGTCCTTCTGCATTTACGGCCACCAAAATCCTTGAGTCATTGCCCGGTGGGCCAAGGATCATCCACCGACGTGGTTGCCACAGAGGCCTTCATGGAGCTCTGTTAGGAGGCCTTCAATAAAGCTGGGGTGTTGACATTGCAAGTATGGACCCCCTAAATGATCTTTAGTGTAGCTTTCAACTTGGGGATAGCCAATACCGAGGAGCATTTCGCCGAACTTTGGCCGCCTCTTTTTCGACCTCCGAGATTCTATCTTCGGCTAAAAACTTGATTATGGGATCCATCCAGCACCTCTCAGTGGCCTGGATTTGCAACACTTCCGTCTTTGCTATAATGCTTGGTTCCTTTACTAGCTCTATCCTAACTAGCCGTGGGAGTTCGCTGTCTATCGAGGATGCTAAAGTAGCCAGGGAGTCGGAGTGGCGGTTCTGTCCCCTCGGGATTTGCTCTACCTTTGCTCTAGAAAATTGGTCTAAAGCCTGTTTCAAGATTCGCAGGTATTCAGCCATCCGTGGATCTTTGGCTTCGAAACTCCCCAACACCTGGTTCATAATGAGCCAAGAATCCGAGTACACCTCTACCTCCGTAGCCCCCAAATCCATGGCAACTCTTAGCTTGGCCAATAACGCTTCATACTCGACTTCGTTATTAAAGGCACTAAAGCCCAGCCTGAATGATTGTTCCAACTTTATACCTTCTGGGGTGATCACCACGATCCCAACCCCCGCTCCAGCCGTGTTGGAGGCACCGTCCACGAATACTTTCCAGGGCTTATGTTAGGACATATGTAGTTCAAGTGGTTGTTGACATATGTCGCTATTTTATGTGATTGGCTTATCCTTAGACAAAACGCACTTTACTTGTAATTGGGTAGATTTAGGATGTGTTTAACACTTCAAGAAACAGTGTTTCAAGATTTAGTATTGAAGTCATCAAGTCTGTCCAAGAAACAAGCAAGGAAGTGCAAGTTACTGAAGCTCGACACCTGTCTCGACACATGCATCTATCGAGCTTTAAGAAGCTATTTTGCCCCGAGCCTCGACAGCTTCTCGACAGATCCTCGACACCTCTATCTGTTGAGAATTAAAGAAAATAGATTTTCAGTTCTGTTTTAAGTCCAATCCGTGAACGTGTCTTTGAGACTTTTTTTCTCCTAACCCTAGACATATAAAAGGATTGTTTTAAGGGCCGTCAAAGTGATGCAAGTTGTACAAGTATTGACCAATCCTTGTTCATGCAATTTGTGATCAAAAAGACAAAGTTCATGCCCTAGTTCATCCTTTGTGAAGAAGATTGCTGTGTAATGTGCACCGTGGAGTTTTGTAACCAAGCATCTTCCTGATATTCATCATGTGGATGATTTGAAGAACTTTGCAGCCAACAACTCTCTCTCTAGTTGGTGTTTGAAGTCGCGTACTAGGATCTGCACATCTGGTTAGTCATGTACTTGGGAGCCGTGCATTGAAATGAGAAACTATCACTACAGAACAAGTCCAATTGGGTATTGGGGTACAGGTTCAACTGTAGGTTGGTAAGGTACTTGGGATTCCTTGCTTGTAACCGCTTGTTGTGATAATAGTGGAGTTTCGGGAGTGGTGACCTTAAATCACCCGGTGGAGTTTTTGCCGTCAAGTTTTCCCCATTCGTAAACAAATCACCGTGTCTTTTATTTTCCGCTGTATAACTTAGTTTTGGTGATTTGTTTGTGTTGCCACGTGATATTGCATGTTAATTTGATTAATTAATAACTTGGTAATTAATCAATCTAATTTATCACAAGGGGTCAACGCGTTTGTGGCCTGTCAGCTTAGCTTCCACCGAACAGACAACATTCGGTCCCCTCGGCAAAAATTCGGCGATAAAGTCCGCGAGCACCTGTCCCTTTACTGAGTTCCTTGGTCTGTACTTGATGTCAAAAGAGCCCTAGTGGGTCCCCCATTTAGCGATCCTTCCGGTGAAGTCCGATCTTCTCAGCAGAGACTGAAGTTGGTACTCTGTCAGAACATAGACGGTGTGGGCCTGAAAGTAGTGGGGCAGTTTCCGAGTGGAATGTACTAGAGCCAAAACCAACTTCTCCAGTGGCAAATATCTCTTCTCGGCGTCCACCAATGTCTTGCTTATGTAGTAGACCGTTAATTGCACGCCACTGTCCTTCAAAAGCACGGCGCTGGCAGCATGCTTTGGCACTGAGAGGTACATGTAGAGGTCCTCCCCAGGTTCTGGAGCCGTTAGTGTCGGGGCATGCCCAAGATATTCCTTTAGGTCGTAAAAGGTTTCGTCACACTCCTTGTCCCACCGGAAACCTTTCCATTTCTTCAAAAGTTGGTAAAAAGGGCGGCACCGGTCAGTGAACTTGGATATAAACCGATTTAGGGCAGCTAATATGCCGATTAATCTTTGAACTTCTTTCGGGTTGCTCGGCAGACTGAGTTGCCTCATGGCTTCTATCTGCTCGGGATTGATCTCGATACCCTTCTTCGTGACTAAATATCCCAGGAATTTGCCGGAGCCCACGCCAAATGTGCACTTGTCAGCGTTGAGGCAAAGACGGTGTTGCCTCAGTATCTTAAATATTTCTCTCAGGTCGTCGACATGCTGTCCTTCCTACTTGCTTTTTATCACCATATCGTCGATGTACACTTCGACCGTTCGCCCGATCTTATCCCTGAACATCCTTGTCATCATTCGTTGATAAGTAGCCCCCGCGTTCTTTAATCCGAACGGTATTACCGTATAATGGTAATTAGCATCAGGTGTTATAAACACCGTTTTCTCCTAATCCTTGACAGCCAGCGCGATCTGGTGATAACCCTAGAAGGCATCCAAAAAACTCAGTCGAGGATGCCTACACGTAGCATCCACCAGCTGATCAATCCTCGGCATGGGAAAAGGATCCTTAGGGCATGCTCGGTTCAGGTTAGTGAAATCGACCCAGACCCTCCATTTTCCACTCTTTTTTCGTACCACCATGGTGTTTGCGAGCCAATCTGGAAAGAAAATCTCCCTTATAGCCCCCGCTTGCCTCAACTTTGCCACTTCCAGCCTTACCGCCTCGACATGCTCTTTTGCCGACCTCCTCTGCTTCTGCCTTCTTGGGGGGTGTAAGGGATCTACGTTAAGTCTATGGACTATAAATTCGGGGTCGACTCCCGGCACTTTATACGAACTCCAAGTGAACACATCCACATTTTGCACTAGAAAGAGCAACAGTTCCGTCCACTCTTCGTCTTTGAGGTCCGCTCCTATTTGAAAATGCTTATTGCTGTCGGGGAGAATCCTTACCCTCAACACATCCTCGACACATCCCCCATTTGACCTTGGCGTGTAAGGTGGAAGGTACGGCCCCCATTTCGTGAATTCAAGGTCTTCCGAGGATCGCTGTGTACGGCGAGTAAGAAGCGACCACTATGAAAGTCACTGTCACCTCCTTTACTTCCATGCTAACGGGGAGCGAGATTTTTCCCTCCAGGACAACCATATGGCTGTCGAACCCCATCAGCAGTGCGTCGTACCTAGATAAATCCTCTCTCCTCAACCCGAGCCCCCTGTATAAGTTGGGGTACATCACATCTGCCCTGCTTCCCTGATCTATCATCATCATTTTCACTACAAACCCCCTTACACAGGCCGTGACCACCAAGGCGTCGCTGTGTGGTTGAATGGTGCCCTTCATGTCGCCGTCATCGAAGGCAATGGGTTGGGCGGCGTACCTCTACTTCTTTTCAAGCGGACATTCGTCTGAGCTCTCTCTTGCCTATGTCACAGCCAAGACTTCCCTTGTCGGTGCTTCCCTCGGAACGGCATGGATAACCTCTGTTATCCCTACAGGAGGCAGGAGGGGGTTCCCGCAAGTATGATCATTATGCCTGGCCCCCTAGTTCCTCGCTACAACAAACTCCTTAAGTTGCCCAGCATTCACCAACTGCTCAAGGTGGTCCTTGAGTACCCTGCATTGTTCGGTTGTGTGCCCTTTGTCCCTGTGGTACGTGCAATATAGATTCTGGTTTCTTCTCGACGGATTGCCGAGCATTCTATTCGGCCACCTGAAGTAGGGCTCATTTTTTATCCGATCGACAATTCTGTGGACCGATTCCTTAAAGGCTACATTCACGCTCCCCACTGCCAATCCAAGCTCTTGAATTCTAACATCCTTCCGGGGCCGAGGTTGGAAACCGCCACTCCGAGGGTAATTTATGACCGGAGCTTTCCCCTTACTTTGTAACCGGTCATCCTCCAGCCGCTTGAATTCTTCGATGCGTCTCATCAGTTGCCTCATATCTTCAGGGGTTTCCTTGTCAGAGACTCCCTTAACCCAGAGTCATCGGGTAGTCCCATGCGAAAGGTGCTCGTCGCGATCTTCTCGTTTCCTCTGCCAATCTCATTGTACAGCTCCTAATACCGGCCGGCGTAGCTGCGAAGGGTCTCTCCGGCCCCCATTTTCATTGAGAGCAAGGCGTCCACGGGCTGCAGGACTTAGCTGCACGTCATGAACCATATACCAAACTCCTGTATCAACTTCAAGAAGCTGTGGATCGATCCCTTCTTTAGCCTGTTGAACCACCTTAGAGCCATGGGACTGAGGCTCGACGAGAAGACTTTGCACATCAACGCGTCATTTTGGGCATGTAGAGACATCATCTAGATGTAGTGGCTCACGTGTTCCACCGGGTCAGTCTTTCCCGTGTAGGAATTGAACGGTGGTCTCGTGAATCTGCTCGGCATAAGGGCGCCCTTGATGTCCCTTGAAAATGGAGACCTGGCAGCCTGGCGTAGTGCCCTACTCATGGCGTCCATGGCCGCGTTTTGAGGTCGCCCCTCGTTCGGGGAGATCGAACCACGGTTCGCGTATTCTGGTGAACGCTAGCGATGCCGATAAGAGTCAGAATGTTGTGATCCTGCCGCGCGACGGACCTCAGGACTGACCGATCTTTCCCTGTACCGTCCATGCTCCCCCCCTTCGATGTCTGACCCTGGCTTCTAACTCCAAGTTTCTCACTAACTTGCGCAGTCATTCTAGCTCCTGATCCTTCTACCCGAGGTCTTCATCTTCTCTCTTGCGGCGGCTACGCCCCAAGGCATTAGATATTGCCTGAAGTGTCTGGAATGACCCTTCCCTGATCCCTAACTCCCCTTCCTCATTTCGCTGCCGGTCCTTGTACCTCTTCTGTCTCCTTTCTCGCCACGCTGACCCCCGTGACAACCCGCCAGAATCACTCTCAGCATAACTTCCCTGTCTGCTCCCTGACATTCTCTCAGGGTGCCTCGCAGAAACCACTGCTGCACAGGAGATCCCCACAGATGGCGCCAATTGTGCGCACCCAAGAATAGCGATTGGGCCTTAAAGAGGTATTGAGCTCACAATCTATTTGTATTGTGGGTTTCCAGCATTTCCTGCAATGGGCTGACTCCTCGTTTGGCGGGTCAGGCGTCCCTATCTCCCTCGTCCTTCTCCCTCGCTTTTTCAGTCCCCCGTTTCCTCTGATTCCCCTCTCCTATTTATAGTTACAGCTTGCTGGATCGCTGCGCTCATCTTCTAGCTTAGTGGATGGAAAGGTCCAATGCCATTCCCCTTAAGTGGAGGGGTAGTTGTGAGCGTAAAGAGAACAATGGTGGCATTGGGACTTGATTCCACTGCCATGTCTGTTTCACGGTAGAAGGGTTTCTAAAGTGATGGTGGCATGATCCTGCACCGGCAATCTCGGTTGGTGGTCAAATAGCCCGGTGGTATGGAACTTGCATGATCGGTAGATTTGATTCCCGGCGGCACCCCAGGTATGAAGTGCATATAAACGCGGATTAGGTCCTAGAGGGGCACTCGCCTAGAGTGACGAGGTTCGTCACTGCCGAGGTTCACTCTTGCCTTTGAGGAGCCCGGTGTGTGTTAGGCCGGTCCGGGGTAAGCCCGTTGGAATAATCAGCGTTGGAGCCCTGGGTGGACGATTGTTCTTGTGGGCCTATGGGCAAATAGGCCTGGACTAGGACCTACATGGGCAATCATTCTTGTGGGCCCGCGGGCGAATGGGCCAGAGAGGACGATGCCCGCACAGGAACAAAACACAACTCTAAGAAAAAGCAATAACACAAATAGATGTACAAGGCAACAGTAACAAACAAATTCTGAATATATATATATATATATAAAGAGAAATCTGCAAATAATTAAAAACTCACAGACCAAATGCGTGAAGGATGAATAATTTAGATCAAGTCTTATGTTTGACACAATCTCCTTAAAGCAAATTTCGCCCCTCATACAATCACTGTGGTACTTTAAGACTTACGGACGTCTGTCTCCTAAGATAAAATGATCTACAGCACGAAAACGAAGCATACAAGATCGTGCTTTGCGAACTACTCAATGTCTCTTGCTTTCTCTTTGACACAGAATGAATGCACAAAATATTCTCACTAGAGAGTTTTTTTTTTTTTTTTTTTTTTTCTGAAAAGTAGTTTTTATGAATGAGGGATTCTGTAAAATTATACTTTACTGAACATGCACTTTGTTTCAATAATAACTGCTGTGCACAAACTAAGGGGCTGTTTGGTTTTTTTTTTCTCATCACTCATCACTCCTCACTCAATTTTCATCACTCATCACCCATCACTCATTACTCATCACTCATCACTTAAAATATCCCAACACCCTACTCCCCACCCGTTTAGACACTGTTTTCAACTCCAATCACTCAAATATTTCAACCTCATTGTGGGACCCATCCCTGAAGTTTGAAGTCAGACATTTTTCTGTGGGACCCACTTTTCTTAATACCACCAATCACAAAGCCAAAATATAAACAAGAACAACGCCACCCAAAACAGAAAAAATCTCTCAGCCTCTTCTTCTTCTTCTTCTTCTCTCTCAAACTCTCTCTCTTAGCCACAACAGCAGCAACAACAACAACATCCACAGCCACAGCCACAGCCACAGCGGCGAAATGGAGAAAGGCAAAAAGGAAAAAAAAAAATGAAGGACCTCGCCGCCGATCCCCATCACCCAGCGCGCCGCCGATCCATCGTCACCTAAGGCGCCGCCGATCCACCGTCACCTAAGGCGCCGCCGATCCACCGTCACCCAGCGCGCCGCCGATCCTCGTGAAATTGAAGTGATTGTTCTCTTTGTTTTTCTTCCCCTTCGTCTTTCTCTGGAACAGCTGCGTTTATGGGTTTCTGTTGTTGTGTTTATGGGTTTATGGGTTCCACCGTCACCCGTCTTTCTCTGGAACAGCTGCGCCACCGACCCTCGTGTGGGTTTCTGTTGTTGTGTTTTTGGGTTTATGGGTTTCATTTTCTGGGTTTGAGAAATCCAAACCCATGTGTTTTTTTTTTTTTTTTTTTTTTTTTTGATGTAGTATATTTGGTGTTTCTGTGAACAAGAAAAGAAAGAAAAAGAATGAAGCAGAAGAGAAAAATGGCCGTTGGAGTGAGTCTGTGAAGAAGAAAGAAAGAAAGAAAGAAAGAAAAAAAAAAAAAGGAAAATGTGCACTGACGTGACTTGTCTCTGGCAGTGGGTCCCACAAATGTATGTTTAATTACGAAAATGCCATTGAAAACAGAGTTTTGGAAACTGAAAACACCTAAAATGTGTTTTCAGTTTCCATAACTCATAACTCAAAAATTAGAGAATTAAGTGATGAAAACAAAATCAGGAAACAAATCCAAACAAACATTTTTTCTGTGGGTCTCACTTATTTTGAGTTATGAGTGATGGAAACAGAGATATGAGCGATGGAAAACACAAATCCAAACACCCCCTAACTGACTCAAAAATTAAAATGATAAAATATTATTATTTGGATAAGTAGACCCAGTCCACATATGCCAAAAGCCCAACCCAATGTCCAACTCATGAACATATAAACTCATATATTATCTATTTCGTTTCCTATGTGGGACTCAGGATTTTCACCACTTTTAATAATATCTTCAAGTAAATGTAGAAATATCAATTTCTTATTCACTCTATGCTATTTTTCCAACAGGAGGTTTCAAGTTAAGAGAACCTTTATTATTACTTTTTTTTTTTTTTTTGAGAAACACACACCCACACACATATAAGGGAAGGGGGATGAGAACCTTTATTATTTTAGAACAAACCAGAATGCTAATCTTTTCCTAATATATGCATAAATCTGTACAGAAAATAGTCCACAACTAATATGCTACGAGAATAATAACAAACATAAGAATCCTCCTATTATTGAGTCCTCTACAACTCATGATGCCATGTATTTCTCTAATTCTCTTCGTTTCAATAAAGTTACCGCATTTCTTATCCAAAAAAAAAAAACATAATTATAATATTATAAAATACATACTACCTTCATATCTACCTTCATTGAACTTCATTAATTTTTTTTTTTTTAAAGAGTTGTATGGCTTAAACATCATTTGAAGTGGTTTTAAAAAGCAATGAGATAGAAGAATAAAAAAAAATTGAGCCATCATAATTATTATTATTATTATTATTATTATTATTATTTTTAAAAAAAAAAAACCATATAAAGGCAACATATAAATAAAGTCGAATCGTGGTCCCATCAAGAATCAGAGAAAATACAGATAATGAAAAAGGAAGCAATAAGAAGGGTTTGGGGTTCAGCAAAACAGAAAAGTTTGGGATGGGGCAATGACATTATAGAAGATGCCATCATGCATGCTCTATTGAGTTAGGTTTAAAATTGCTTTAACAAAAGTAGAAGATAAGCAGAATCTTGGAATTTTCAAGCAGGTTCACAAGTATATAAAACCCCATTAATCATGGTCCCCTCTCTTCGCAAGATATCTAATTATCATGCAATGAGTTTAAAAAAACACAAATGTACGTTCTATTTATGACTTTATTCCTAATTAGCAAATAAAAAACTTGTAACTAAGTCCACCGTAGGTGTTGAAAAGAAATGAGAATTTTTTAAGGGCGACGTGACATCATCGTTATTCAAGATAACTATTGTTTTTTTCCACAACTATTGTTTTGTAAATTTAGTTATCGATATGTTTTATGACATTAGTTATACATATGACAGAAAATATATGACAAAGTATATTATTTGTTAAATATTCTTTTCCCTAATTTAAAAAATGTTACCTATTACTTTTTTTTTAGAATCAAATGTCATCTATTACTATATATATATATATATATATATATATATGAAGGGGAATAAAAATGAATTTAACCAAGATACCTAGGTGAATGCAACGGTAATAGAGATGGAAGGTTTATTGCTGACGGATCTAAGGAGGATGGACCCAAGATGGACGGACGAAAGCGACACGTGGTAGTTATTTTTTTAGGATTGGCTCTAAGGTCTCCTAAAGGAAATTGACTTGCGATTCACGTTAGGTCTGTTATGGTTTTATTTAACCTACTTGCCTAACCCTAACTAAGAAGACTCCTATAAGGAAAAGGATTGAACGAAAAATACAAAGTCCACGAGTTACTCTCTTAGATGGAAAGAACTTCTTGACCAAGGTATGAATTTCGGCCCTACGCTACTATAAATACCCTAAGAGTCTCACGAATCAAGGTACGCATAATTAACTTAACTCTGGCACTCTAGGGTTGAAAAAAGTTTCTAACTTGATCTTCGGAGGGTTTTTGGCCGGCACCACACCGGTGCTCTCTGTGAGGTCCTTTCTTTATTTTGTGCAGGTGCTATTTTGATCACTGAGGGAGCCTGCGGCTTACTAGTGATTTTTCAGCTTCATCAGTTGGCGCCATCTGTGGGAAAGAGCACAATCAATCAGCCATTGTTCTATCCCTGAGACAAAAAGTTGCATGGTACTCACTCGATCGATGGTAACAACCAACAATTTGGGCAACGAACCGCACACTACAGCCCTGGAGAGACAGGTCCAGACACTCGCGGCAGCAGTGGAACGTCTAACGAAGCAGAATCATGATTTAGAAGAGTAGTTGCGACAAAGGAATGCCCAGGCTGGCACACAGGAGGAAGACCAGGAAGGGACGAGCGCCGAAAAGAGGCACCAGGAAGAACCGGAGGGTAGCAACGCTTCTAACAAACCAGAGCGGTAGGACACCAACAGACTATCTATCTCGGACGTTCTCCCATCACATATAGCCGCTGAGATGCAAATGATGAGGGAACGGATGGACGTGATGATGAACACCCTTAGAGGTCGTGTATCTAGCAACCTTGATGACCTAGTCCAATAAACCGACTCACCTTTCACAGCACCCGTTACTTCATGCCCCCCTCCACCGAAATTTCGCATGTCACAAGTAGAAAGTTATGACGGGTCTAAGGACCCCTTAGACCACCTAGAATCTTTCAAGACCATAATGCATCTTCAAGGGGTTCCTAACGAGATCATGTGCAGGGCGTTCCCCACCACGCTGAAAGGGTTAGTGAGGGTATGGTATAGTAGATTGACATCTAATTCGATTAGCACTTTTGTTAGGACATATGTAGTTCAAGTCTGTGAACATATGTCGCTATTTTATGTAGTTGGCTAATCCTTTGACAAAACGCACTTTACTTGTATTTGGATAGATCTAGGATGTGTTTAATACTTCAAAGAACATGTTGTTCAAGTTTAGTATTAAAGTCATGAAGATTAGACCAAGAAACAAGTGAAGAAAAAGTGTGTATTAAAGCTGGACACCTGGTGGACACCTGGCGGATAGCTGCTGGACACCTGCGGACAGATAGCTATCTATCGAGCTATCTATCGAGCTATCTATCGAGATTTAATGAGGCTCGACAGCTGCCCGATCGATCGAGCTATCTATCGAGGTTACGGGAATTCAGTTTTCCAGATCTGATTTTTGGGTCAGGCTTTTGTATTTGTGTAGGGTTTCTTTTCTCACAACCCTAGGCATATATAAGGCATATTTTTGAGGCCGTCACATAAGAGAATAAAAGGAGAACACATGAAAAAGGTGACCGAAGCCTAATTCTCTCTGAAAGAAGCTACTGCGTTTTTGCGCCTTAGTGCTTCGTAACCAAATGCTTCTTGATCTTCATCGTGTGTATGAAGTGAAGAACTTTGCAGCCAACATTCTTCTTCCTCAAGTTGGTGAGTGAGTCACGTACTAGGATTCGTGCAAAGGAGTTAGTCACGTACTGGGATCCGTGCATCAAAGGGTGGCGTTCATATATTGAAGAGTTCAGAGGTTCTGAAGTAGTAGAAGGTTTCCGCTGTGAGTTCATCTACGGGGATTGTAGAGTCTAGTGACAAAGGTTTTGTACTAGATCTGAAACTTCTCTTTACTATAGTGGATTGCTTTTCGGGAAGGTTTCCCCCCAGGTTTTTTACTGTGAAACTGGTTGGTTTCATTGGTTTTCCTGGGTCATCATATCTTGTCTTATTTATTTTTCCGCTGCACTTAGTTTTGACATGATATTGATGTTTGTTTGTTTTAACAAGTTTTATGCATAATAAATCTAATTAACAACTTGGGTTTAAAACTTGTTAATTCTATCAACCGGGGTCTAAATTTCCCAACAAGTGGTATCAGAGCGGGTACACTCTGATTGGATTAATTTCCTGAGTGTGATCCTTGACCCCCGTTGTCATGGATCGTGGACAATCTCTTTTGATTCCTCCTTTATTTGATGGCACTAATTATGCGTACTGGAAAATTCGTATGAAAGTGTTTTTGCAGGCTCTAGATGAACAGGTATGGCAAGCTGTTGAAGTTGGCTGGATTAAGCCAAAGAAAGCGCCAGTGGATTGGGATGATGCAACAATCACAGCGGCAAATTTCAACAGTAGGGCCTTGAATGCCTTGTTTTGTGGGGTGACCAATGAGGAATTCAAAAAGATATCATCCACGGAAGTTGCCAAGGAAGCATGGACCATTCTTGAGACCACCTATGAAGGTACCAAGGCAGTGAAGACTGTGAAGCTTCAAAGACTCACTAGTAACTTTGAAGAAATAAGGATGGAAGAGGATGAGACCTTTGATGAGTTCTATGCTAAACTCATAGATATTGTGAATTCTGCCTTCAACCTTGGAGAGTCTATAGCAGAATCCAAAATTGTTAGGAAAATCCTTAGGTCCTTACCTGAAAGATTCCATGCCAAAATCACTGCCATTGAAGAAGCAAGGGACATTGATCAAATTCCTTTGACTGAGCTTGTAGGGAACCTTCAAACCTATGAGATGGGATTAGGCTCAATGGGAAAAGGTGGAAAGAGTAAAAATTTGGCTCTTAAGGGTATAGAGGAAGATATTGAGGACTCTGAAGATGAAGATGAAGATGATGATGATGATGATAAGGATGAGAATCTAACCTTCATTATTGATGAGATTATCAAGCTTCTTCAATTTTGGAAAAAGGATAAGGGCATACCTCCTAGGAAATCTAAATCCTCTAGAAAGGGTAAGGATGAGAAGCCTATCATCCAATGCCATGAGTGCAAAGGTTTTGGTCATATGAGGATAGAGTGCCCAAACTACTTTATGAGGGAAAAGGCCAAGAAGTCAGAAGACAAAGGGTTGGTTGCTACTTGGAGTGACACTGAGAATGACTCTTCTGATGAGTACGTGGATGAATGCCGTCATGTTATGGCCTTTGCTGCCTCAACCGATAAGGTGACTGTGGAGAGTGCTAGTGATAGTGAAGATTCTTCTGATGAGGTCTTGAGTGCTCAAAAGTCTAGTTCTGATAAGACTGGCTTAGGATATGCTGTCTCCTCCAGCCCCTCCTTTTCCACGGCTTTTGGATCAAGGACTGTTGTTGTGCCTCAATTTGAGAAAGGTAATAAAGGTATGAAATCCAAAACTGTTTTGGCTAATTCTAAATCCTTTGTTAGACCTCATGTTTGTCACCATTGTGGTGTTTCTGGACACACTCGTCCTAATTGCTTTAAGTTGTATCCTCATAAGCAATTGTCCAAACGGTCACAGGTTTCCTCTCAAGGACCTACACCTTTGCTTGGAGAGTTATTAAAAGTCTTGAGCTTTTTAACTCAATTTCAGGAGAATTTTAATTCTTCTATGTCCTTTAGTAGTCATACTAGGACATGTGTCTTTTCATCTTTACGGCCAAAGACTCGTGCTGTGTGGGTGAGAAAGGAGCCTAAGACTTGATTGTCTTTTCTGTTTGTCCTTTGCTTTAATTCTTTCTATCTAAAGCAGGACTCTCTTTGCTTGATTTCTTCTCTGCTTTTGGAATCATGCTATCATGCATCTGCATCATTCTATCATGTTCTCATGCATATGCATCTTTCTTTCATGCATTCATGATGTTTGTCTGTTTTTGTGTGGTTGTTTAGTTTTTATTTTGTTTTGTTTTCAAAATTAAAAAAAAAAATGAAAAACCAGAAAAATACAAAAACAGTGTGTGTTTGTGTACATTGGTTCTTGTGAACCTTAAAATGGCCATTGAAACAGAGTTTTCTAAACTTTGTATCATCTATAGCTTAGATGAGCACTCTTTTGCACAACTAAGCGAGTGAGCTCTGTAGCTCTTTGTTTGTGATGAGTAAGGTTAAGTGATCTCTTCTTCTTAACACTCGTATCACTCTTTTTGACGGGTTGAACTAGAAAATCCTAAGAGAAAGGCATAAATAACCATCTCACCACTGTTACTCGCCAATCATAATATGACATCTGTATGCTTCGGCATAGCAAAAGTGCAATGTCAATGACACCTGTATGCTTCGACATAGCAAAAGTGCAGTGTCAAAAGCTTAACATAATTGGGTATTTCTTTTCTTTCTCTTGTATGCCCATGCATGATATGCTTGTTAAAAAGAAAATATGCAAAGAAATAAAAAGCAAAAAGATTAAAAATGCTTTAAAATATGGTTGCAAGCGTGTTTTCTAGGAGATGTGGGAGTTATAGGATGTACCTCGAAGGTGATAGTCCCCATCAAACGGTTATGATTGTGTGTGAGTTAAAGTGATTTTCTCATATCTCAAATCGTCATAACATTGAGACACATATGCAATCTTGCGATGTTTTCACACACGACACGCAATACTCTTTGCTATTCTTGATACATATGCAGGTACAATGTGATTTGGCCATCACAAGGTTTACATGCGTTAATGTATGCTAACTAAACTGTCTTGACTTATTTTTGAAATATAAAATTGGTTAGACTTGTTTAGTGTGTGTATGTGTGTTTTGGATCAAAATGCATGACATTTTTCTTGTTGAGAGATGTTTTTGAGAGCTTAATGTGTTGCTTGGATCTTTGGTTGAGTTGCATGCTTGATTGCATTCACATCTGTGTTTTTCTCTTCTTGAAAAACTGTTTTTAAGCCATCTCGACACATCCTCGACACCTCTCGATACCTGGCTTATCTGTCGAGATCTTCAGTTGCATGTTATCGCAATCTCGACACCTCTCGATAGCTAGGTGGATCGATCGAGAAAGTTTCTGTCTCCTCGATACCTTCTCGATAGCTGTTCGATCCATCGAGGTCTGCTCGATAGCTCCTCGATACCTCTCGATCTATCGAGAGTCTCTGCATGCATTGTTTTTCACATGTTTTGCATGTTTCTCTTATCTTGTCATCCATAGCATATTGTTTCATTACATTCATGCATTTTTATGGATTCTTTGTGCCCCCTTGATCATCCTTGATCATCTTTATGTTTCTCGGTACCCTCTGTCAATCATGACAAAAAGGGGGAGATATTGGAGAATTTGTGGTTTCTTTCTTTAAGATTCTACAAGTTAGGGGGAGAAATACATGCCCTTGTAAGGGGGAGTTGTGTTTCATCTTGTTAGGGGGAGTGTTTATCTCCTTGTTCATGTACCTAGGTCTTGTGACCATTTTTACATACAACATGGTATTTATCAAGTGGTATATATATGATGATGTATGTTTTCTTCACCTATCTCTACATGTGTTGTTTCTTTTTTATCTTTATACACATGTTTCTTTATTTGTATGCAATCTATTATTTCTGTTTCACACAAAGATGCCTTGATGTGTTTTGTTTATAAGTGTTTCAGAAATGCAGGTTGTCAAAGTCTTCCATGCCATGAACTCTCTTCTTGCAAAGTTTTTCAAGAGTTTGTGTTAGGATAGATTTTACTGTATGTAACAAGTGAGTATGAGTTGAGTGATTTATGACTTCTCTCATATGTTCATTTGTTTGTTGTGGTTTTGTCACGGATTGCCAAAGGGGGAGATTGTTAGGACATATGTAGTTCAAGTCTATGAACATATGTCGCTATTTTATGTAGTTGGCTAATCCTTTGACAAAACGCACTTTACTTGTATTTGGATAGATCTAGGATGTGTTTAATACTTCAAAGAACATGTTGTTCAAGTTTAGTATTAAAGTCATGAAGATTAGACCAAGAAACAAGTGAAGAAAAAGTGTGTATTAAAGCTGGACACCTGGTGGACACCTGGCGGATAGCTGCTGGACACCTACGGACAGATAGCTATCTATCGAGCTATCTATCGAGCTATCTATCGAGATTTAATGAGGCTCGACAGCTGCCCGATCGATCGAGCTATCTATCGAGGTTACGGGAATTCAGTTTTCCAGATCTGATTTTTGGGCCAGGCTTTTGTATTTGTGTAGGGTTTCTTTTCTCACAACCCTAGGCATATATAAGGCATATTTTTGAGGCCGTCACATAAGAGAATAAAAGGAGAACACATGAAAAAGGTGACCGAAGCCTAATTCTCTCTGAAAGAAGCTACTGCGTTTTTGCGCCTTAGGGTTTCGTAACCAAGTGCTTCTTGATCTTCATCGTGTGTATGAAGTGAAGAACTTTGCAGCCAACATTCTTCTTCCTCAAGTTGGTGAGTGAGTCACGTACTGGGATTCGTGCAAAGGAGTTAGTCACGTACTGGGATCCGTGCATCAAAGGGTGGCGTTCATATATTGAAGAGTTCAGAGGTTCTGAAGCAGTAGAAGGTTTCCGCTGTGAGTTCATCTACGGGGATTGTAGAGTCTAGTGACAAAGGTTTTGTACTAGATCTGAAACTTCTCTTTACTATAGTGGATTGCTTTTCGGGAAGGTTTCCCCCCAGGTTTTTTACTGTGAAACTGGTTGGTTTCATTGGTTTTCCTGGGTCATCATATCTTGTCTTATTTATTTTTCCGCTGCACTTAGTTTTGACATGATATTGATGTTTGTTTGTTTTAACAAGTTTTATGCATAATAAATCTAATTAACAACTTGGGTTTAAAACTTGTTAATTCTATCAACCGGGGTCTAAATTTCCCAACAACTTTCAAGGAGTTAAGCGCTCAGTTCGTATCACACTTCATTGGGGCCCACCGATATAAGAAGTCCACTGCATGCCTAATGAGCATTAGGCAACGAGAAGACGAGACGCTGAGATCGTACATAGCTCGCTTAAACAAAGAAGCTCTATCGATTTACAAAGCGGATGACAAGATACTTGTCGTAGCATTCACCAACGCGCTGCATAAGGGTAAGTTCCTATTTTCCCTATACAAGAATGTTCCAAAGACTATGTCCGAAGTACTTTACAGGGCGACAAAGTATATGAACGCAGAGGACACACTACTAGCCAGAGAAGAGAAGCCAAGGAAAAGGGAGAGACTAGAAGATACACGTTTGGACAGGGACCGGAAACAAGCCAAGACTGGAGAATGGTAGGAACACAGACGTTCCAAACCACCTCCGTTGAAATTCACCAACTTCACCCTTTTGATGGCTCCGATCGATCAAGTCCTAATGCAGATAAAGGATGAGGAAGTACTGACATTTCCAGGAAAATTGAAGGGAGACCCTAATAAAAGATCAAGGGACAAATACTCCCGCTTCCATCGCGACCACGGCCATGATACGGCTAACTGTTATGACCTGAAGCAATAGATTGAAGCCCTTACTAGACAAGGAAAGCTATAGAGGTTCGTCAGCAAAGAAAGGTTAAATACGCTATAATATCAGGCCCCCCGACGAAAGAACGAACGTCCCAGACCGCTAATAGGGGATATAAGAATGATAGTTGGGGGCACCGCTATTGTTGGATCTTCCAAAAAAGCACACAAAACTTATCTAGGGACGGTTCAAAACGTCCAACAGACAGTACTGAAGATGGCACGAATTGATGTTCCGGCCGTAGGGTTTTCAGAAGAGGATGCCCAACGTCTTCATCATCCGTATGACAACGCGCTTGTCATCACCATACGAGCAGGGGATTACAATATTCATTGAGTATTGGTTGATAACAAAAGCTCAGTGGACATTCTCTATTACCCCATATTTCAGCAGATGGGGATTGATAGAAAACAACTGGTTTCGACCAACGTTCTGCTCGTTGGATTTGGAGGGACAAGAGTCTACCCCCATGGCGTCGTCACGTTGTCTATAACAGTGGGAGATTACCCCCAGCAAATTACTTAGGACATGGTTTTTCTTGTGGTCGATTGCTCATCTGCCTACAATGCTATCCTTGGGCTCCCTACTCTCAATGTATGGAGAGCAGTCACTTCGACCTACCACTTGATGGTCAAGTTCTCTACCGAATATGGAGTAGGAGTGCTACCCGGAAACCAGGTAGCCGCGCATTAATGCTATGTGGCCATGATGGAAATGGACCACCACCTACAAACATTAACAATTGAGGAAAAGCAGACGGTAGCAGAACCGATGGAAGAGTTGGAAGAAGTACCCCTCGATGACTTAAGGCCCGAACGCATCACGAGAATTGGTACGCTGGCCAGCCAATCAACATGACAAGCACTCACAACGCTTTTTAGAGAAAATTAGGATGTATTTGCATGGAGCCACGAAGACATGTCAGGGATCGACTCATCAGTGATAGTCCACAGGTTGAATGTGTCACCCTTGTTCTCACCCGTCTGACAGAAGAAGCGAGAGACCGAGCCATAGCCGAGAAAGTCCAAAAGCTACAAGAAGCCGATCTCATAAGGGAAGTATACTATCCAAATTGGTTGGCGAATGTGGTAATGGTTAGGAAAGCAAATGGAAAGTGGAGAATGTGTGTCAACTTCATGGATCTAAACAGGTCCTGCCCTAAAGATAGTTACCCACTTCCTCATATCGATACCCTAGTAGATTCAACCGCGGGACATGAACTTTTAAGCTTCATGGACGCGTTCTTTGGTTACAACCAAATCAAGCTGGATGAAGTTGATCAAGAAAAAACATCGTTCGTTACAAGTCAGGGGTTTTTTTGCTATAAAGTAATGTCGTTTAGACTCAAGAACGCTGGAGCCACATACCAAAGGCTAATGAACAGGATGTTCGCCCGCCAGATTGGAAGGAACATGCAAATTTACGTGGATGATATGCTCATAAAGAGCATGTAGGAATCTGACCATTTGAACGACCTCCAGGAAACCTCCAACACTCTTCGGTCTTACAATATGAAGCTGAATCCGAGAAAATGCATATTGGAAGTAACTGCCGGAAAGTTTTAGGGTTCATGGTTTCCCATAGGGGTATTAGGGTCAACCCGGACAAGATAAAGGCAATAATGGAGTTAGCCTCCCTAAAGACGGTGAAGGAAGTTCAAAGCTTGAATGGCAAGATAGCAGCCCTTAACAGGTTCGTTTTAAGGGCAATATACAAATGTCTCCCATTCTTCCGCACACTAAGGAGATCATTTGAATGGACAGACGAATGCAAAAGAGCATTTGAAGATTTGAAGGCTGACCTCTCCTTCCCGCCATTACTTAGCCCATCAAAGTCGGGGGAAGAGTTATTTCTGTACCTAGCCGTCTCCCTAGTAGCCGTCAGTGCAGCTCTTGTTAGAGAAGAAAACAAGGTGCAAAGACCTATATACTTTGTAAGCCGAGCGCTCAGGGGGGCAGAAGAGAGATACCCTCAGATGGAAAAATTAGCTTTCGCATTAGTTACTGCTGTGCGAAAACTAAAACCTTATTTTCAAGCTCATGTCATCAATGTTATAACAAATAAGCCCTTGCGAAAAGCGATGAGTAACCCTGAGCGAGTTCGACGTTCGCTACTAACTGTGAATTGCTCTGAAGGGACAGGTCATAGCAGACTTCATTGCTAAATTCACCATCATGACGGACCAGGGGCAGAGGAAGTTCCTATATGGAGCATCCACACTGACGGATCCTCTAACCAGCATGCAGGTGACACCAGCGTAATACTTCATACACCAGAAGAAGACAAGATCGAGTGCATGATCCGCCTAGACTTTTCGACAACCAAAAATAAAGTAGAATACAAGGCCTTGATTGCGGGACTGGACCTCGCGATAGCTGCTGGGGCTAAGAGTGCGGTAGCATACTCCGATTAGCAAATCGTTATCAGCCAGTTTAATGGCACTACGAGTGTAGGAATGAAAAAATGAAAAATATCTAGAGGAAGTGAAAAGTCGAGTATGTAACCTTCAGGTCGAGTTGGTTCAAATCCCAAGGGAAGAGAACCAAGATACCGACCGACTTGCAAAAGCCGTTTCTGCAGTACCCATGATAATCCTTGACCGGGTATTGTCCTTCGTCTAATCTTCTTCACTAATAGATGATGTTGGTGTACAGGAGGTAAGCAACGAACATTGTTGGATGACTCCAATAACGGCGTACCTAGAGGATGGTAAACTCCTAGATAACAAGGAGGCCGCGAGAAAATTGAAGGTTAAAGCCTCCCGGTTCGTCATGATTAAAAATGTTCTATACAAAAGGGGTTTCTCCTGACCTTACCTAAGGTGTCTTGCCTCAGAAGAGTCAAACTACGTTATGAGAGAGGTCCATGAAGGAATCTACGGAAACCACTCAGGATCAAGGTCTTTGGTACACAAGCTCCTTAGGGTAGGATACTACTGGCCAACAATGCAGAAGGATGCCAATGAATACGTCAAAGCATGTGATAGGTGCCAACGTTTTGGCAATTTCATCAGACAACCAACTGAAGAACTCACCCCTATGACGGCCCCGTGGTCGTTCGCATAATGGGGGCTAGACATCATGGATCCGTTTTCAATTGCAGTAAGGCAGTTGAAGTTCCTCGTCGTTGGAATTGACTATTTCACTAAATGGGTGGAAGTAGAGGCTCTGGCCACTATCACAGAGAAGAATATTCGAAGCTTTGTATGGAGGAACAATATCTGCCAGTATGGTATACCGAGGGTGCTAGTTTTAGATAACAAAAAGCAATTCGACAATGACACATTCAGAGATTTCTGTTCCCAGCTCGGGATCAAGAACCACTACTCATCACCAGCACACCCACAAGCCAACGAGCAGGTTGAAGTCATAAACCGATTCTTGCTCAAAATCATCAAGACTCGACTCGAGTGGGCAAAGGGTATATGGCTGGATGAGTTGCCAAGTGTATTGTGGGCTTATAGGACAACGACAAGAACTCTGACTAGAGAAACACCGTTCAGGTTGGCATATGGCAGCGAGGTTGTTATACTGGTGGAAATAGGGCTTACAAGCTACCGGGTTGGTAACCATAACGAGGAAAAGAATGAGGAAGCCATGCACTTACAACTCGATCTTGTGGACGAGGTCAGAGCGACAGCTGAGCAAAGATTAGTGCAATACTAGGACTTTATGGCGAAGCATTACAACTTTAAGGTTAAACACAAGGACTTCCGGGTTGGAGATCTTGTCTTGAGGAGAGTAATGGGCTCTACAAAAGATCCCTCTTTGGGAAAGCTAGGACCTAATTGGGAAGGGCCGTACAAGATCACTTCATAGAATAGGAAGGGAACCTACTACCTAGAGACACTGGACGGACAGAAGCTGAGTCACCCATGGAACATAGAGCACCTTAAGAAGTATTACCAATAGGCGATGGCTAAAGACAACGATAACATCATCCTCCTCAATACCAGTTTATTTTTTCCAGCAAACAATTATAGCTTTTATTTTCTATAGTACTTTTAGAGCCTAAGGGCCATTTTCTTATTTTTTATGAACAATATTCTACCTATCCATTATAATAAGAAGAGTTTATTTAGAACATACGGAATGTGTTTTGACCAGGTTTTACCCAGTCCACAAAGTGGACGGATCATCCAAAGAATGATGAAATTTACCAAGTCTATAAAGTGAACGGATCATCCAGAGATGGATGAAATTTACCAAGTCCATAAAGTGAACGGATCATCCAGAGATGGATGAAATTTACCAAGTCCATAAAGTGAACAGATCATCCAGAGAAGGATGAAATTTACCAAGTCCATAAAGTGAATAGATCATCTAGAGAAGGATGAAAGTTACCAAGTCCATAAAATGGACGGATCATTCAAAGAATGATGAAATTTACCAAGTCTACAAAGTGGACGGATCATCCAAGGAAGGATGAAATTTACCAAGTCCACAAAGTGGATGGATCATCCAAGGAAGGATGAAATTTACCAAGTCCACAAAGTGGACGGATCATCCAAAGAAGGATGAAACTTACCATCCATAAATTAGACGGATCATCCAAAAAAGGGGGTGAAAATCAATTAAGTCCACATGAGGGACGAGTCATCCAATGAAGGATGAAATTCGTAAAATCCACAAAGCAGACGAATCATCCCAAAGGGACCAAAATCAATAATCCATACAATGAAAAATAAATTAATAATCCGTACAGTGGACGGATCGTCACATAAACAATGAAAAGTAAAACTCACTGTAATGTAGACAAATCCATTAAGAAAAAGCATACGACGGTTGAAATTACTTAAATAAATTGTTCTCCCTTACACTTCAAAAATAGTAAAATTACGACGGTTAAAATTACATAATGAATTGTTCCCCCAAACATTTCAAAAAACAGAAAATACAAATATATAATACTCCTCTACTATGACAGTGCCAACTTGGGCGTCGGGATTTTTTGGTGAAGGCTGACGGGCGTCGTCTTCGACGGGTCCTGTGTCACCACCTTTTGGGGCCTCATCACCAGGGGATTCGCCAAAAAATTCATCCGTCCTTTCAGAGTCGACAGGGTGAGTAGGAGTCTGACCTCCGACGTCAATATTAATGTGAGCAAGGTTAAGGTTGGGGAACGATGCTTTCACTTGACGGAGACAGTCATCAAATCCGTCAGCAAAAGAAGTACCCAATTCCATCAAGAGGGCGTCGGAATCTCAGTACTCCTAAATGGCCTCAACTTTGGCTCGACGGATATTATCTTCATTAGCCTTTACTGTCTCCTTCAGCAGCTCGACCTCTTTTTCCAAATTTTCATGAGCTTGCTTAGACATTTTCAACTTCTCCTCTTTACGGGTCTTCCAAAGCTTCAACTCGTCAAGCTCCTCCACCGTCACCCTTGACCTTGCACGGACGCGCTCTAATGACCTCTCGCGAGCAAGATAACGGTCCATCAAACCTTTCGCCATTAGAACTGTCTACACCAATAGTATAAGAATGTTGTGACGGGTCAGTATATAGTATGAAGAATATGAAAAAAGAAAAAAAAATGAATGACTGGTACTAACCTGAGCAAGGCTAAATAAGGCCGTCTCCCCCATTGCCTCCATCGCGTGATTGCCAAGGTCCTCGTAATCCTCCTCTTTGATAATGGAAGTCAATGGATTGAGAGCGTATTGTGAGTCCTCTCAAAGTAGGACGGGAGCTTTATCCTTGACGGGGTCAGGATTAGTCATTAGACCTTTACCCTTCCCTATGACCAGCTTGGGGGGCAGCCTCACTATGCCGGACCCTTGGACGACTGGCAATCCCATCATGACTCTTTGTTTTTTGCCAGGACGATCAACTTTTTCTAGAGCCCTTTTTATAGACGGATGGGATGAGCCTATCTTGGGAGGAAGATACCTTCGTGTTTTTTTCTTGGCAGCCTGTTGTTTGATAATAGCCCTCCTCCTAGCGTCATCCATTTCTACGAATAGTAGATGGGTAAGAATATAGTAAAAACATGAGAGCAACGGCTTTTGGTTAAAAGGACCTTACATTTGCGTATTCCTGCGTCGTATCGACAGGCAGCAACTGTCGGTTCTGGACCGTCACAATACCAATGGAGGGTGTCCAAGGTGACGAGCTTTAACCACGTTCTCTCTGACAAGCTGGTTTTCTGGAAGATTCTTTCTAAGAGCCCAAATTGCTCAGTGGTAACTTGTGGACGATTGCGTGCTGCAAAAAGTACATGGTTAGAGTAGCGTCAATGCTCGACTAAAAGTTAAGAAGGACAGACACATACTAGACGGTGGCATTATTCCCCAAGTCTTATCTACAAGCATATATTCAAATTCATCAGGATGACCCATCCAATTGTCCCCTTGAAGGAAAAAATATCGACCCTTCCAGTTGCGATTATAGTCTGGTGTCTTGGACACTAGCCTAAGCATCAGACTCCTTGGCATGAAGCTATACATGCCCATCGACTTGACGATCTCAGATGGATGGTAACAATGAAAGCATTCTTCCACTATTAACCATCTCATCCTGTTAGACATTACGCCATACAAAACCTCAACATTAAGGAAAACCCTCCACACATTTGGTGAAATCTGGGTGACGGCCAAACCCAGGTATTGAAGAAGACGACGGTGTAAGGCACTCAAAGGAAAGCGCAGGCCAGCTTTTAGCATCTGCTCGTACACATCGATGTCTTCAAGACCCTTGTAGTAGCATTTCTTGGACTTAAAGGGTAGACGAATAGGTATAGTGTCGGGTATTTGGTGCTTCTCCCTAAGCGTGTTGAAGTGTTGTGGTTGATGGTTCCTTCTCTTCAATGGAGGTGCTTGGGTCCGCCTAACTTAACGGGTACATCTCCTAGTAGCCTGCTCCCTCAGGGACAAAAGACTGACCACTGGAAGCCTCACTAGACATCGGACACCTACAAATGACGGGTAAAGGAAACCTAAGACTCTAGATCTATACGGACGACGAACCAACATACAAAGTAAAAAAAAGGAAAGAAAAGAAAAAAAGAAATTAACAAGAGAAGATACTCACAGTTGGACGGTGCGAAGAAGTGAGTGAACGGTAGAACAGTAACTTCGTAAGATGACCGGTCACACAAAGTGGACGGTTGCGCTATGATCAGCCAAAATTCTTTCCAAAACTTGAAAATGAAAAGGGTGGATAGTATATATATAGAGAGAACAGCGCGAAAAACGAAGGGACGCCTCAATTCCAACGAACCACCAATCAAGTCCCGCCATGTGTCCCCTATACATTTATGGTCCTGTTCTAGCTTGGCAATCAATACGCACCTACAAAGAATACTTGACGGATTCATAGAATCAAAACTATTCGTCATTTCATGAGCTCGTGAAAGATAGATGACGGATTTATGGAATGAGGGGGCAATTGAAGGGGAATAAAAATGAATGTAACCAAGATACCTGGGTGAATGCGACAGTAATAGAGATGGAAGGTTTATTGTTGATGGATCTAAGGAGGAGGGACCCAAGGTGGACCGACGAAAGCTACATGTGGTAGTTATTTTTCTAGGATTGGCTCCAAGGTCTCTTGAAGGAAATTGACTTGCGGTTCACGTTAGGTCTGTTATGATTTTGCTTAACCTGCACGTTTAATCCTAACTAAGAAGACTCCTATAAGGAAAAAGACTGAAGGAAATATGCAAAGTTTATGAGTTGCTCTCCTAAAAGGAAAGAACTTCTTGACCAAGGCATGAATTTCATCCCTACGCTACTATAAATACCCTAAGAGTCTCACGAATTAAGGTACGCATAATTAACTCAACTTTGGCACTTTAGGATTGAAAAAGGTTTCTAACTTGATTTTCGGAGGGTTTTTGGCCGGCACCACACCAGTGCTCTTTGTGAGATCCTTTCTTTCTTTTGTTCAGGTGCTATTTTGATCATTGAGGGACCCTACGGCTTACTGGTGATTTTTCGGCTTCATCAATATATATATATATATATATCATATACTATATATAAAATGTTTCTTAAAAAAAAAAAACTATATATAATAGCAGAAATTTTTTCTTACAATTAAGGAGGCGCTGCTATGTATGAAAAATGTTCACTTAAAATTCTGCCACTTGTTTCTCCAGAAAAAAAAAAATTTCTACCACTTATATGAGTTAAAAAGAAATAAATTATGTTATTTAGCAATGCTACACATCGTTTAAAAAGCCTCCGATTATAAATAACAAAAAAATAACCGCACAAATTAATTATAAAAATGGCTTGCTAGCTGTACGGAGAAACAGGTAGAGAACAGACTTTGGTAAAAATACAAACGGAAGGCTTGAGAAAGATATAGTCACAAAGAGAGAGGGTTCATACGGTGCCAAGAGAGAAATATCTAAGTTCCACCATTACTGTCAGTTTTTCCGCCGCCATCCGTTCCCTCGCCATACTCAGAACACGAAAACCGCAGGCGCACACAAGAATTGAGATTGAGGAAGAGAAATCTAAGTGCCATTAACTCCGTCGATCAGGTCATTTACCTGCCATCATCAGATCGCCGAAACTGCCACCGGTAATATCTTTCCCTTTCTTAGATCTGGGTATGAATTATGACTTAGTTTTTAGGTATTTTGGTTGGATAGGAATAGAATTAGATATTTGCTTTGATGTTTTGGGATTTTCTGTTACGGTTTGTAGATTTCAGATTTTGTTGTTGTTTGTTTTGTTATTGATATGTTTATTTAATTTAGGGAAAGTGTGATTTTCTCTATTTGGTGATGGAACATCTGAGAATGAATGGGGGCATATTGGGGAAGCTTGATACTGTAGATGTGGCTGAGGTCATATGCATAGTTTTCTTATTTCAACAAATCATTAGACGTTAATAATTGAGAATTCACATAGTCTGATGGTTATTCATTATCATTTTTCTGATGTTTACAACCATTCACAAAGTCGAACAAAGTAATGGTTAACAGTACAAAATTTTGAAAGTAATGTACTAATGTTAGTCAATCTATAAGTTCAATTAAAAGGGAGAGGAAAAGAACAGCAAATTGCTATATAACGTCATAGATACAGTTGATCTAATTGAAATTATTGTTTTCTTCGATTATTTACTGCCTTCTTTAAAATAGAAACATAGAAATAAATGACAAAGATTTGGTTAAATGGTGTGTTGTTGACAATTCAACCCATATTTTTAATATTTTCTTAGGCTTCTTTTGCAGTATTTGCAAAGTTCCGAAGTAAGTCCAAAGGTTCACCGTTAAATCCTAAAATTACTTTTTTTTGTGCAATTTCTAATGATTGTTTTTGTTTGTTGAGAAATTGAGGGAAAAGAAAAGGGAAAAAAACGGTTTTGGAATCTGGGAAATAGAATGAGAAATCTGAGGGCACTACTGTTAAGATATGATAAAAATCTAAATAGACAAAGGCTACACCCCAGCCAATTTAGAAAACTATATCAATCATCCTCTAGAGAAGGAGTAGAAGAAGAAGAGGAAGAAGGAGGAGGAGCACTATGTTTTTGCCCTTCTGATTGATTCCTCATAGTTCCAAAAATCCCCCTACAAAATTCTCTAAGCAGAAACCAATGGCTGTCTAAGTGGGTATGTATTTCTTATTTGAATTGTGATTGTGGGAATTATTGTTGATTGAAGAGATTGGCAGTAAAGATTGGGTTTCTAGGGTTGTTTTTTGAGAAAATTCAAATAAATTTTTTGGTGTGTTTTGTTTGATTCTTTGTTTTGTTTCATGTGTTAACTATTAATGCTTTGGGATGTCATATAAACTACAAACCGTTTTTTTTTTTTTTTTTTTTCAGTTTATGAATATTGATATAGAAAAAAAAAACTATTTCTACCCAAAATCAAAACATAAAACAGTTCGACTCTTTTATTTTTAGTTTCAAACTATTCAACTCTTTAAACACAGTTTGCCCTCTCCCTCTTTTCTCAATCTCCCAAGTCCCAACCTCAATCTCTTTCCATCGTTTAACCCAACTCTCTTCAGTCTCTGCAACTCTGCCCTTACGGTTATGAACGCTCTGCTTCATTTTAAATAGAAAACAACAAATACATTAGGGACACAGAAATTTGAGGGGATTTATAGAGCCTGCATGCAGAAACTTGACCACCCAAAAAACCTTAAACCCACACGCATATGGGTCATGATCTATGCTTTATTGGACTACCACCAGAGAATTGCTTTCTCTGTTTTCTGTCCATTGCGGGCCATAAAACCTGCATAAGTTTGCATGCTCTCAATTTGGCTTTTGATATTAATTGTTGTCCCTAGCAGGCTATATAGCAAGACTTCTTTTGCATCTCTCACACCCACATGAACCATATTGTGAGTTTCCTTTTTGTCTTTTTCTTAGTTTGTCTTTGTTTTTATTGCTCTTGGTATTTGAAATTTTCTGTATACTTCATTGTATGTGTGTGTGAGATAATTTAGAGTGGTTAGAGGGTAAATACTCAGTAACTATTTATATCATTCGTGTTTTCTTTTACTGGGCTTGAGATATAGTGGTGTGATGATTTGGAGTGTTTTGTGGAACTTTTTGGAGTTTTATTTTTTTTTTTTGGTACTGGGTTTTGAATGATTTTTGGAATTGAAAGTTGAAGAATTATTCGTTGTTTAAATTTGTACTACAAGTTGAAGATTTAGGTTGGTGAATGTGTTATCTGCTCCCTCGAAGTGTTTGTAAAAATGCCCAAACCAAACTTTCCATCACAAGGTAAAAATTCTGATAGAAGACTTTCCATCCTTACTGAAAATTATTTTGAATCGTAACTTCAATGCGAAGGGTTTCACTAAATTTCTTCAAATAGGCTTTTGCTTTGAGGAAAATATTTCCTATTAATATAGCAGTCCTTTTGGTAAGTACTCTGCTTATATTCCTTTTGGATATTAATATATAGGTGTTTTTAGATTTGCTTAGGAATTTTGATTCATGTGAACTTTTTTCGTTAAGGTGGTACTGTCTTTGTTACAAAACAAGGAAGAGGAATTTTATAAGAAGCCTAAATCTGAGATAGAGAAAGGGTATTTCTTTCCCCATTGTCAGGAAGTTTGAACAGCGAAGAAGGAATGCTACTAAATTAAAGTAATAGAATGAACCCTTTGTGCATAAATGTTTTTTATTTTTTGGCAGTGTATGCCTAAGTTTTAGTTGGCTTGGTTCCTTATTTTTATTGCTTTGCGCTATTAGAAAATGTTGCAAAGTTTATATCATCAGTTTTGGCTGTTTAACCTATTTTCTTTAAATTTTAAACGCCTCTGTATTTTTCCCTTTGTATCAATTTCTTTCAGCAAGAACAGCTACTCAACCAAGCAAGGGAGAAGAGTTAGTCAAGGAGCCAATTTGTAAGGTATTCTTAAAGAAAATTAAAACTTAAATAAATCAACAATGGTCTCTTCAAAACCCCTTTGCTATCAGCCTTCAACATTCTTTGGTTTTTAAAACATTCATTGGCTTTAATATACTAATCAAAACATAATTTTGTCCTATAGATTCGCCTGTTTTCTCGCTTTGTCTCTCTATGATTACCCCCTCTCTATCTCTGTGTGTCTCTCTCTCTCACACATGCTTTTGTTAGGGTTCTGTTTGAAAGAATGTTTAATGTATTTGTGTATGGTTGTCTTTAGAATGAATAGATTATGACTTTGGGAATTTATGTTCTGACTTATGTGATTTATAAATATTGGGGTCTTGAAGCTTATTTTATCATAATTTACCACAAATAAACTTTTATTTAGAGTATAAAAAAGATCAATTGTTATTGTATAACCTATTATCTATACCTTTAAAAGAAAGGTTTTTTAAAGGTTTTTTTTGCCCTATTTGAAGCTTCGCAATGGGTATCACTAGGCCTTGAATATGTTGTGTTCTGTTAGTCTATCCTCTTTTTTCTCTACCCATCTCCTTCTCCAAAACCACATCATAACCTCCATTTTATTTGGTACGTGATTTTACTAATAAGCTTTGGCTTTGGGATTTTTGTTTTATATGCCAAGTTCTATAAAATGAGCAATGTGAGTTTGAAGGTTTTGTTTTGGTTATCTTTGAGTTTGTTCTCTATTTGTTTGTTTAAATTTCACAGTGAATAAAATTTGGTCTATGGATCCAATTTTTTAAAAATATTTCTTCTTCAAAATGTTATTTTTCTGCACTATCTTTCTACATAAAATCTGCACTGTTACACATCTAAAATCTGTTTTTTCTTTTGCAACTAAAATCTTCACTACACTGTTTCACAAAATCTACACTCCACTGATTCATAAATATCTGCACTACACTGCACTATTTCATTAAATCTGTTCTGTTTTGAATAACTTTCTGCACTGTTTTTAAATAACTTTTGTCTTGGTTCTCTTTGCGTTTTTTCTCTATGTGTTTGTTTAAATTTTTCAGTGAATACGCAGAACAAATATAGGTTCTGATAAATAAAATCTATAAACATTTCCCAAGACCATTCTTTGTTCTTGAAGGGAATAAATATGACAAAGAAATTGGACCTGAATAAAACAGGACACGTAATTTTTTAAGATCAATTAAATTTCTTAATCAATTTTGATGCTGCATTACATGTCACTAAAACAGTCAAAGTTCATATTTTAATGCATAACTTAATGGGAGATTAGGAGAAAGAGAAACAATACAATTTGATTGAACAAGACCTGCAGTTGTGTTAAGATGTATATCGTTAATTGAAAAATAGCCATCCTCATTTGCTTTGCTCCAAAATTCTTAGTCTTAATAATTGGGAATTGACATGCAAAAGCTGTTTATAAGGCAAATAGTGTTATGGTTAGGGGTGAAAGTTTTTAATTTGAAAACTTTGTCTTCGCTTTTGGATCCTTAGGGCATATTTTGTTTCTTTAAGATGTTTCCTTGCTGTTCTATCTTTTAGATTTTAAGTAGTTATTGAAGAGCGATACAGCTTGATTATTACTATTTAATCGTGTTTTTGTTTTTGGGTTATGTTGTGTGGATTGCAAATAGTCAGAACTTTAATTTGAAGGAAAATTGTTGGCTAGGGTGCCTCAGCATTATTTTGGACCATGTGATGCTTATATAACCATAGTGAGGAATGTCCATTTACTCACTATAATATTGTGCCCTTTTTTTCCTTTAGTATTTTAATGGCATTATTTCTAATACCTTTCAAAAAGTAGGAAGGTTTAGGATCTCTTTGGATTAATCTCTAAACCCCCAATTTTTTTTTAGGATCAGACATGTATAACCCGCAGAAAGAAATAACTATAAGTTTACAACTTAAAGGAAGTTAGAGGGTTTTTTTTTTTTTTTTTTTTTTTTTTTTTTTTTTTTTTTTAATATTAATGTGACCCATAAGATGATTGGAGAGGACTGCATAATCTATGCATGGTTTCTTTGGTGTATTAATGGAGATTCGTGCTGAGATTATGTACTTTTAATGATACTATTGTCTAAGAGATTATTTGTAATTAAAAGATTTTATGTGAAAAGTAGTAGTATGATGATCGATGTCTTGGTTTACAAAGTCATTAGGTTTGAATGGCCTACTCTATTTTAGATCATAATCGTCCTCAACTCTCCTTGCGGTAGCATACCTACAACACAACCATAAATCACTTGATCTTCATTTACAAGTTCAATATGGCTGCAAGACTCAAAACTGCGATATGCACAATCTTATCAAGTCCAATACTAGACACCTTTGTCAAACAATTCAACAACCTCTTTGTCATATCCATGAGAATTAAAGCTCTGTAATGACTAATGATTCAATAAGTGCATTAACTAATGCCAAGTACATGTCAAATGGCTAATGAGAAGATCATGAGCAATGACTTCAAGTAATCAAAAGATGGAAATTACCCCACTAGGTACAGTCAAAGTAAATGTTGCTGCTGCAATGTCAATGAATGCTTCAATATTGAGAGTAGTAGTTCAAGATGAAATGCAATCTATCTTAAAGCTTGGACAAAGAAAACTTTGAATCTAGTGATCCTTTAACGACAAAAAAATTTGCACCCACTAATAGTTTGTCTTTATGTTGTAGTAATTCCTCTCTTCCTCTTTCATTTGGGAGGTTTGATTCAGAAATGTATCATTTATTTCTTATTAATGAAAATTTTCATTTAGCCAAAAAAAGAAAAGAAAAAGAAATCCTGTCAAGGACTATGCAAACAATTTTTTCATGAACTCTACAATTCAATTTTGCCAAATTAGAGCAGGTTCTATAATAGTGGTTAATATTTAGCAATTTGGACAAAAAGCTTTGGACTCTAGCATATATAAATATATTTTGTTTAACTTTCCATGCATTGGCACGGGTTAGCGACTAGTATATATAGTAGAAGAAGCCTAATCTACAAATTCCTCCTGATAAGACTCTTATTCCATAATAATAATAATAATAATAATAATAATAATAATAATAAATAAATTTGCTTAAGAGAACCATTACATGAAAAGAAAAACGTTTAAGCAAACCATTACTGTAATACGCAGAAAAAAAAAAAAAAAAAAAAAAAAAAGACTTTAAAAGTGGGGTATTTAATTAAACTTTTTTATTTTTTGGTAGTCAATTTTATAATAATATTACTAAGGGAGTTCTTAGAAAATAACCCTAGCTATTTTTAACTTGATAAGTTAAGTCAACTTATAATTACAGATATCTTCAAAGGGGGGAATATTCAAAATATTTAAGTAGAGAAAGACCGAAGACACACTTAAGGTAAAAACCTAACAAATCTCATCATTCATCAAATCTAGGTATATTATATGAAATTATAACATTTTATGTGGATATTTTTGGTAAATTGTGAGACTATCTAAATATCGTATGAGTTTTAGGATACAAACCCAAAAAGGTTTAGGCTTATAATTTCGGTATTGGTGTTAACATCTTTCTTGGTAAAATAATCATTCTTTTGATCTATTTCCACTATTGCGTTTTGTAGATAGAAACTACAAATTGTTATGCTTGGTGTGTCAAGATTTGTTGTGCTTGGTGTTTCAGTTTTCTGCGCAGGCTTTTCTTTAAGAGATAGTACCTGAAGTGTTGGACTTGGTGAAAACAAAACAAAGTGTTTTACTAACTTATCCTTTTAGGTATATACTAGTCGCTAACTCGTACGATGTACGGAAAAATCGTATGAAAGTATAGTTTATACATCAAAACTGTTTAATTTTACATCAACTATAATAGTTTTAATAATATTTGAATAATAAAATAAAAAGTGAAAACTCAAGCCAGTTCAAGATGAACCACTACAATAACAAAGGCAGTCTCCCAATTCATTCTTGCATGCCAATAGCAACTGCAAGAGCTATCATGAGGGCATTCCATCGGATAGTTGGCCCAAGTATGCTCCTCCTTTATTTTAATCCTATACATCAGCAATTTGAAGTGAGTTTTTAGCAAGTGGAATCAAGTAAAAATCACATTTGCACAAAACCTAAATAGACATCAACAATTTTACCAAGTTTTTTGCCAGCTTCATAATAATTATGGAACACCTTGCAAGCTTTAATCACCGCTAGCACATCATTGATGTTGAAGTTCATACATGTTCTGCATGTGGTATTAAATTTTAGGGTTTTATAGATGCGGCAGCCAAATGATACATGGAAAGACTTTTATCACATAATAATTATGCAGCAATCAATATATAAATATATTGTGTGTAACAACATTTAAGAGGAACAAATAAAAAATAAGTGTAATTGTTTTGAATTATCCATTCATCTTAATCAGAATTTAACAAACTAAATTTGATAAAATAGATTTTATATGAATAAAGTTTTATAAAACTTGAGTATAGTTTCCTCTTATTTCCAAAAGTTTCCACATAATTCATCCAACAAAGTCTACAACTCTTCCCAGACCTTTTTTGGAAAAGTGAACGACTCTTCCCAGACTTTACCAAACCTAGAAGAAAAGAGTGAAAAAAAACTTTAAATCAAATAATCATTCCGAGGAACAATGGCAAACAACCATGAAAAATTTATGACTTGTGTTTTTATTCATTGAAATTGAACATTTACATGTTTCCTGCCAGAAGGTTTTGGATCTTGAAACCAATTCCAAATGCCATGTCACTAAATGTAAAGTTGTAAACTGTCAGCTTCTCATTTTTTTTAGGAATCCATCACCTCTTCTCAAAGGCATTATCCTAGCACGCTGAGCCATCACCATTCCTGTTAAACTCTATCCCAAACAACTATATAAAGATGCTTGAATCCCAAACATACTAAATAAAAATTCAAAACTTATCCCTACACTTTCTTAATAACCAAACCAAAATTATAATTAAAACAAAAAATACAAACATGCACATAATGATACAAAATGAAAGCGTGTTTATAAGAAAACTCAAATAATACCAATTGTGATAATCAGAGTCTACTGGCAGCCCATGTAAAAAATACTTGTAGTCAATAACAATGTAATGCAATCTGCTACATAGATTAAAATCATTCACCCAAAAAGAAGGGGGGAAAAAATGCAAAATGGAAAGGGACATAGGTAATAAAATTTGAACATCTTGATAAATCCTATGAAAATTTCAAAGTAATTTGACTTTCAAATGAAAATTTGCTAGAGTACACATTAAGGAATTTAGGATTTTGAACAATATTGAGTCAAGATCTGTAACAATGCACAGAATAGTCCAAGAGAACTTTATGAGAATGAAGATAAACTCACTCTTTTATGTTTTGCGCATCGCAAGTAATTCTAAAAACAATGCACACATCTTTAACTCTCATTGCACCTTTGCTGTTAGACATAGAAAAATAGAAGGAAAATGTTTAAATTAAACACTTCAAAAAATTAAAATAAATATGCAGAATAGATTAAAAACCATCTTTTCTATGGGAGGGAAGGTTAATTTAAAAACATAAACTGGTCAAGTTTCAAATTCTTCCTAAAAACATATTACCAATATTAATGTAGCAAGAATTAGTAGAGATCATCACTGATATCAACGGCAACAACAATTCCTTAAATCTCAACCATTTCAAATATAAAATTTTCTCACTTTGCGTAAACATGAAAAATTCGTACCAATGTCAACAAAATGTTTAATTGGACATGTGAGAACTCTAAAAGAAAATTGAAAGAAGCACACTAAGCACAATTTTTTTTTTCCCATTTCTCCTCCCTAATGAAATCTTAGGGTAGCTTTGATTTGGTAAAATCTGACCACCCAAATACTATAAGGCAAATCTATGTCCAGCACCTCAAGTAGCCTATCACCACATATTGACTTCAATACATAAAGGCAAAGGCAAACAGTATGTAGAGGTTATAGGAAGGCATGGCTTAGTTTATGTACTAAAAAATTTTTATTATGAGAGGTATTTGACTCTAAATTAAGTACCTGTTTTCTCATCCATACAAAAAAAATATAATTTGTGTATCCCCAAATTCATCAAAAACACTAAGTTTAAACCACTATTTGCCTATTAAATTCAATAATTAATTTATCAGCTTGGATCACTGTGAAGTCTCTCAAAATACGCTTCAAAAATAGATATGGAAGAAAAAATAACACAACTCTACCTTTTCAATTTGCTATTGCTGGAATTTGCAAACAGCTTCTAAACTTTATAGGTTCAGTCCTTTGCTGTGCATGGCAGAAAGCAGAAAATAAAAGTTGATAGTAGGAACGAATCTTAGCTTCCATGGTTATACCAAAATTTAAAATACAAACCTTACCATAGAACATGAAAATATATGTTCTTCTCACTAGCATACAAATAGCTTAATTAAATTTATGACTAATCAACAACAGCATGGTGTGGAAATTGTTTACCAAAAAAAAAGAAGGAATATCTAACAATCAAACACATGTATCTAATAATTCTAACATAAAGCAACTACAACATGAGAATCTGGTTCAAAGTATTTAAACAATAACTAAATTTACAAAATGCCCTTTATATATATTTAAAGTGATGATGTGATGCCCCACCAACAGTGATAGGGCCTCACCTATTCCACATATGCTCATTGTCCATGGAGGTCTTCCTAGAATTCCTGTTTTGCACTTCACTAAGCATCTTATTTGCATCTCTCTTCCTTAAAAAGAAAACAGAATGAACAACATGAATAACATTCTCTAATGAGGGTTTTAATTACAAAAACTCATCAAGATTTACCAAAAAAAAAAAAAAAGAAAAGACAAAACTAAACATTTAAAAAAAAAAAATAGGGCATTAACAAATTAGAAATTCAAAGCATGAAATCAACTACCAAATACCAATTATTATTCAACATCATGAAAGCTATGATGAATTGATAACAGATTTTAAAACTCCTGGTAATGAAGAATGGCAACCTCCCAACACAACATTTTTGCCAAAAAATGCATATTGCACATCAAATAGTGTATTATAACCATCACATTGAAATCTACTGTCAATTCATTCGAGTAAAAAAAAAAAAAAAAAAGGTCAACTCTCCAAACTGTTAATTTTTTTTTTTAAATTTCAAAAACCTCCAAATATAAGAAAGACATTTAATGAAATTAATCATTCACAATAGGAACAATGCATAACGCACATATAAATTTAGGGCAGGACAAACATTGAAGGGTTTTTAAGCTAACCATAAAATCACTCTCAAAATAAACTTAAAAATCTTTTGCCCGAGTTAAAACATTCTAGTTAAACATGAATTAGTAGTTTATGAAAACAATACATGAGGTAGTATAAAATATAGCCCGATTATGAAGCCATAAATCCCAGATAGGCAAAAGAAAAAAAAAGCCATGAAACTGAAACACACGAAAGCAAAACCTATAGGATTGGGAGGCTAAGATCAAAATTGAATACTGCCACCAATAACCACAAATCCATATGAGGCTAAAATAATTCAATGATCTACAACCAAAAGTTAATTATTCAATAACTAAACTAATATACTTGCCTTTGTATATAAACCCAGAAACTTAAATTAAATCCAAACAAATATACATCAAAGGCATGCTGCCTTTGTATATAAACCCAGAAACTTAAATTAAATCCAAACACAAACAAATGACTCACAAAAACATCAAGGTCATGCCAAGGATGCTCGCCTAATAAAAGGACAGGAAATATCATTACACAAAACATAACAAAATTATCAACAATGAAACAAAATAACAACTCTAAAATCCCAGATGGATTTTCTCACCGCCAATAATTGAAATTAATAAAACACACTACGCTCCAAACCCATCAATCTAAACTAATCATTCAAAAGAAAAACTCCCAAAAGAAACCCTAAATCATATTTAACAACCAAAAATGAAAACCTAAATCATATTTAACAACCAAAATTATAGAAAAAAAAAAAAAAAAAAACTTACCAGTAATGTTTGCAGAGAGAATCTAGTCTGGAAAAAAAAAAAAAAAATTAAGTCTAAAAAAAGTATTAAGGATGAAACCCAGATTGTGCGAAGGGTTTGGTTGAGTTGAATCCACCATCAGAAACTTATGAGAGAAACGAATTAGTGAGAGGTTAAGGGGGAAGGCCTGTGTTTAGATGAGAACGAAGAGAGAGAGGAGGAATTGTCGATGGGTTAGGAAGGAAGAGAAGTTGTGAGAAGAGTGAGTTTTATCGAGTTTTAGTAATAGAAAAAGTATAATCGGGTTTTGTTTCAAGTGGCAGAGCATTTTTTTCCGGTTTTATAGTAAAATTAGATTTTTTGTTTCTTTTTTAATTAAGTAATGCTGATGTGGAAAATTGTGAGAGTTTTAGAGGTTTTAGTTTTATATATATGTATAGATGGATAGATTAGTAAATTATTTTAAAAAAAAATTATAAAAAAATAATTAATATTTTTGATAGCTTTTTCAAAACCCTAAAAAAAATCTACTAGGCTTTGACTTTGAGGTTTGACAATGTTATCGCATATCTAAAAAGGAAAAAAAGAAGAAGAGGGAAGGATAGTGTTTTCGAAAAGCACAAAGATGAGTCCAAATTCGTTTTCCTCTTGTACAAGTGACTTTGCCTAGGATTTCATTTTAGATTAATTTGGGCAAGACTTAGGTTCTATTCTTTAAGTTCTCCTCTTAGATTCTGTCATGTAGATTTTTTCTTAAAGGATGGAAGTGTATTTTTATGTTAAGTAGTTATATGGCTAAATCTTAAGAAGGAAACCTAAGGAACAGCACCTAAGGTACTGTGGCTAAGTTTTGTCCTGTTCATTTTATAGGCTTTACTTTTGGCCTCTAGGGAATTAATTGCGGCGGAAAAATAAAGAAAATATATTTATGAATATGTGGATTTTTGAGTGTGAGATGATAGTGGAAAATTATAGGATATTTTAGAGTCTTCTCTTCTAGCTAGCTACAATTACAAGTTTTTCCTTAATTATTTAATTGTTGAATAAATGGTACCTGAAAATTGTTTTAGGTGATATCTCTATTTGTTTTGACGATAACTTTTTCTAAAAAATGAGTCATTTTCCAAAAAGTATTTTCTATAAAGCTATATCATTTTTCTATGTTTGGAAGCAACTTTAAATGAGTTCAAAAAAAAATCTTCAAACTTCCCTTATTTTACTTTGTTGTGAGATAAAGTTGTTTTCTAAAAAAAATTAGTTGACAGCAATCTCTAAAAATAAGTCATATTTAAAATAAGTCATGCATTTTTTGTTGACCAAAAAATAGTTTTCCATTAACTTTTTTATTTTATTTTTTTTATGCTAGCTACCAAACACGGGAAAACAAGAAAAACTATCTTTACACCAGGTTTTCCATCGAAACAAACAAAACGTAAGGATTTTAGAGGAATGGTTAGGGAAAAATTCTTTTATGGTGTGTTATCTAAGGTAAGTAACCTTACCCTAATTAGTCATATTTTTTTCTTATAGTATTGTATTACAATTATTACACTTCTATTTCAATAATATTATTAAATTGATTTATAGCAAAGAATAAGAAACATCATAAGTATATTTGATTACTGCATATATGATGTTAAATATGTATTTGAATGAAATATAAGTGCTTGAAAAATGATATATATATATATATATATATATGATGAGGATAATTTTTGACTGATTAGTATGGGGGTGTCGAACCTCCCAAGAGACCCCAAAAGGGATGACTGACCCATGGGCCGTTGAATCAGGCCATCCCCAATCCCGACAACCCATCGCCCTAGGGTTCCATGGGCCTTATGTGGGGCCCACTCACACATCCTTACATGGACATTACTTGCACATCACGACCAAAGACCCTACCATGCAATCAGATCTTCTATATATGGAAAGGTGAGCTTGAGTATCTTGGATCCTTCTCTCTACAAGGAAATTCCCTCGTACCAAGGGATTCGGGTCAACTTTCTACCACTATATAAACCACAAACCTTGCCCTTCTTAAGGTACTTGATTCTCCCTAGCTCTTGCACTCTTGAGTTCTTGGAGATTTTTCCATCACTGACTTAACCTTTAGAAGGTCTTTGGCCGATACCCCATCAGTGCCCTTTGATTGGCTTTTCTCTTTTGTTCTTCAGGTACACCTATTGGCACATGTGTGGATGATCAACTCACTGATGATTTTTGTGCATAATCAGTTGGCGCTATTTGTGGGAATGAGTGATAAGCCATATCGTTGTTTCAAAGACAAAGATTTGTATGGTCCTGACATGGTAAATTGCCACCACCAACTAAGGACATGCTTGGGATCAATCCAAATATCAAGGTCCATCGACTCAATGTCTCCCCATCCTTTCCACTCTTCTGACAAAGGAATAGGGTCTTTGCACAAGAAAGGGACCAGACTATAGCCAAAGAAGTTCACAAGCTATTGGACACAAGCTTTATTAGAGAGGTCTACTACCCCAAATGGTTCGCCAATGTAGTAATGGTTAAGAAGGAAAATGGGAAGTAGAGGATGTGTGTGGAATTCATCGACCTAAGCAGAGCTTGTCCAAAGGATAGCTACCCCATCGCACGGGTCGACCTCTTTGTAGACTTGACGGCTGGACATTAGTTGTTGAGCTTCATGGATGCTTTTTCTGGTTACAACCAAATCAAGCTTGAGGAGCCTAACCAAGACATCGATCATCATACTCTCATTAGTTGCAGAGACTGAAGAGACTGAAGAGAGTTGGGTGGACAGAAAACAGAGAAAGCAATTCTCTGGTGGTAGTCCAATAAAGCATAGATCATGACCCATATGCGTGTGGGTTTAAGGTTTTTTGGGTGGTCAAGTTTCTGCATGCAGGCTCTATAAATCCCCTCAAATTTCTGTGTCCCTAATGTATTTGTTGTTTTCTATTTAAAATGAAGCAGAGCGTTCATAACCGTAAGGGCAAAGTTGCAGAGACTGAGGAGCCTAACCAAGAGAAGACATCGTTCGTCACAAGCCAAAGCCTTTTTTGCTAGAAGGGTATGCCATTTAGATTGAAGAATGTGGGGGCAATGTACCAAAGGCTTGTAAACAAGATGTTTGTCCAACAAATCAGGTGCAACGTTGAGGTATACGTAGACGATGTGTTAGTAGTAAAAAGAAAAGAATAGGACCACCAGCTGAATGATCTTAAGGAGACATTCAAAACTCTTAGCCTCTACAGAATGAAGCTTAATCCTAGGAAATGCGTGTTTGGGGTATCATCGAGAAAGTTCCTTGGCTTCATGGTATCCCAACAGGGTATCGAAGCCAACCTTGATAAGATCTAAGCAATCCTAGAGATGAGCCCCCCAAAGAATATCAAAGAGGTACAAAGCCTAAACGAAAGAATTTCGGCACTCAATAGATTCATCTCATGCAATAGAAAAATGCTTGCCATTCTTCAGAATCTTGATGAAAGCTTTTGAATGGATTGACGAATGTCAGAGGGCATTCGAGGAGTTGAAGGCATACCTGGCGTCCCCACCGCTCCTAAGTCCATCCAAACTTGATGAAAAGCTCTTCCTATACCTGGCCGTATCCCCCACAGCTGTTAGTTCAGCCTTGATCTAAGAAGAAGATCGCGTACAATTGCTTGTGTACTACACCAATCAAGCACTAAGGGGGGCAGAAGAGAGATATCCTCCCATGGAGTTAGCCTTCGCTTTGATCACAGTAGCCCACAAGCTTAGGCCATACTTCCAAGCACACACCATAGTGGTTCAAACGGACAAGCCCCTCCGGAAAACAATGGATAATCCAGAGGCCGCTGGACGATTGGTCTTATGAGTAATAGAGCTGAGTGAGTTTGACATATGGTACCACCTGCGGACTGCGATCAAGGCCCAGGCCTAAGCTAACTTAATCACCAAATTCACGATAGGTGAAATCGATGATTGGGGGGCAACCCCTTGGAAGGTTCAAACAGACCAATCGCCCAACAAATGTGCTAGAAGGATTGGTGTGGTCCTTCAATTCCCAAAAGGGACATCATCGAACGTGCCGTCTGACTCTAATTCCCGACGACTAATAATTAGGCCGAATACAAAGCCATTCTCACAGGGCTCGATTTGGCCAAAGTAGTTGCGGCCTCATCAGTCGTCCTTCATAGGGACTACCAGGTTTTCGTCGGGCATATCAATGAGGATTACAAAGCCAAAGGCGAACGAATGAAGAAGTATTTCGACCTTATTAGAAGACGGACGAATTAAACCTTTGTGGTAAAATTCTTACAAGTTCCAAGAGAAGAAAATGAACACACTGATCGATTGGCCAAAGTTGCATCTGCAGAACACATTATGGTCGATCGACAAGTCCTATCCTTCGTTCAACAGTCCCCCGCCATTAAGGAATTGGAGATACAGATGATTTTTAAAGGCGCTAATAGGACAACTCTGATCATCTCTGACCTTAAGAATGGGACACTTCCTAAAGGCCGCGATGAATCCCAACGATTGAAAGTTCGGGTGGCATGCTTCGTGCTGATAGCAGATGTGCTATACAAGAGAGGTTTTTCCAGACCAAACCTAAGGTGTTTGATTCTCGATGAAGCAGACTATGTCATGAGGGAAGTCCATGAAGGGGTATGTGGAAACCACTCAAGGGCGTGATCATTGGTCTAAGAGCTCATACAAGCATGGTATTATTTGCCTATAATGCAGAAGAATGCCCAATCCTATGTAAAGGCACGTGACAAGTGCCAATGCTTCAGCAATGTCGTAAAGCAACTGTCAGAACCACTCACCTTAATGAAAGCCTATGGCCTTTTGCTCAATAGGATTGGACATCATGGGATTTTTTCCAATTGCAATGCGACAACTCAGGTTCCTTGTTGTGGGGATTGACTACTTCACCAAATGGGTAAAAGCGGAACCACTGGCAACCATCATGGAGAAAAATGTCTGTAGCTTCATTTAGAAGACCATCATCTGCCAATTTGGGATCCCTAGTGTCCTCGTCTTTGAAAATGGCAAACAGTTCGACAAAGATGTGTTCAGAAACTTTTGCAATCAATTAGGGATCAAGAACCATTACTCTTCACCCGCCCACCTACAAGCCAATCGGCAAGTTGAGGTTACAAACCGATCGTTGCTCAAATTGATCAAGACTCGGCTAGAGAGGCAAAAGGGATATGGCCGAACAAGCTGCCAGGCACCTTATGGGGTTTTTGCCTTGCGAGGTCTTCCCCATTTGTCAATAAATCACTGTGTTCAATTTATTTTCTGCTACACTTAGTATTTTTAGTGATTTGTCGATGCCTTCATGATTTGCATGCAATTGAACTTAATTAATCAACTTGGGTAATTGAATTAATTAACCGGGGTCAAGCTATCTTAACCCAACAGTTCACAAATTCTGGCACACCTAATGGGACATCTTTGCCTCTCATCTCATTCTCCTTCAAATAAAGAAATCTTCATCATCTTGCTACCAGCTTCAATGGCCTTTAGCAAAAACATTCAAACTTTAACAATAGCTACTTTAGTTAGACTTGGTATGGCTACCACCATTTGCATTGGTGCCATCAATCGCAGCCAATCTAAAGCAAACAATCAAATTCAATCTTAATCAACCAAGAAATGCAAGGTCCAAACAATCATCTCCTTATACTCTCTTGCAAGAAACAAGGTTATCAACAAGGACATCTCCACCTTGAAACACCTCAAGTGTGGGGGCAAATCCACTTCTTCCTTCGCAAGAAGTTGGTCGCATGATTTCTCTCCCACCACAGGGAACCGAAAAGATGAGATTTCATGTGCTCACTTTAAGTCACTTTCTTCTCCATCATCTTAGGAAGTTGTATCAGTTATGATGACTAACACCTCTACCATGGAAGAAAAGATGGGTGAAATGGAACAAAGGGTTGTCCTTCTCACATAAGCACTTGAAGATAAGGACCTCTAATTTGCAAATCTATTGAATAAAGTCGAAGTACAAGATCTTGGTAAATCAAGCCATGGTCATAAATTCCTATCCAGTTTCACATCTACGAAGGATGACAAAGGGAGAGAAATTGAAAACACTTCCCAGCAAGAACAATATACTTCGGTTGCTTCATTGTCAGTCTAACAATTGCAAAATATGATAACAAATACCATCCGAGTGAAATATGGAGGTTCTTCTACAAGTTCTCTCACATATTCAAAACCCTACACAAAGCGCTCCAACAACATGAGAATGTCAAATGGGTATCAATCCCCCAAGTTCTTGCAATTTGATGGCAAAGGAAACCCTAAACAACACATTGCTCACTTCATAGAAACTTGTGAGAGCATAGGCACTTAAGGAGGCCTCCTTGTAAAGCAGTTCGTCCATTCACTCAAAGGGAATGCCTTTGATTGGTACACATACTTAAAACTTGAGTCAATCGACAGTTGGGAACAACTTGAAAGAGAGTTTCTTGACCGATTCTATAGCACACGTCGTACGGTGAGCATTTTGGGGCTTACTAATACCAAACAATAGGAAAATGAGCCGGTGGTCGATGCACTTTGTGTAGGGTTTAGAATTAGAGATAGTAATATCATGTTGTTAGAAGATTATACAGTTAATGTTCTACATAGTTGTTGAAATTATTGTTTGATAAAAACTGGTATTGATGTTATGATGTTCAAGTTCAATTTAAGGCTATAGAATCAATGGAATTCAGTTTTGATAGCAATCTTTGTTTATCATGTTCATATGATGATTGTTTGTTCATGATAAATCGTTGAAAATTGTCTTAGAAAAATTCTAGAAAATTCAAGTTTCATGAGATTTAATCAATTGAAAATTACCTTTGATCGATTGAGTGAAACAGTGACCAATTTGTTTGGTTAGATTGATTTTTGATTGCTAGTTGATTGATCGAATTTTCTTTTTCGATCGATCGAGAAGCGATCAAGTACCGATCGAGCCAGGTAGATTGTTGAGTTTGATTCGATTGATGTTTGATTGCTATTTTATCTATCAAATGTTCTTTTTCGATCGATCGAGAAGCGATCGAGTACCAATCGAGAAGCGATCGAGTACCAATCGAGCCAGACAGATTTTCAAGTATGAATTTATTAATTTTTTCAACTGATCAAGACACACATTTGATTGAACGAAAACTGGGAATTTAGAATTATTTTCTAGGTGTTTTCACATGTATAAAGTGCAAGACTATGTGTAATGAGACTATGCATGTTTACCAATTAAAAACCTTTAATTTAAAATATCTAGTGGGAGAGAGATACAAGGGTTGGATCTCACGGCTTTCATTGTCGGTTCATAGTAGTATGAAATATATACTTTGTCTTTGCTTTGAGCTTAGCATTCAATGCGGAGAGTATTTATTTCATGGTCCTACAAGATTGAACTTCCTTGTTTATAGTGGTTGGATCAAACACCTTGTCTTAGCCTTGAGCTTTGCATTTCATGCAGAGGGTGTTTTGAATCATGGTACTACAAGATAGACTTGTTTATTGTAAGTGAAATGTGGCTACACATGATTCTAGATAATGGTATACACTAGACTAAATATTATAATATACTCTATGCTGAGTTCTTACTATCATTATTTAGAGGCTAAATGTATAACGACATATTATTAGTGTTTGATAAGAGTTATCATGATAGCACTAATAATGAGAATGGTCCTCAATCAATCATAGTATTTAATGTTCACTCTATACTAAGAGATATTTAAATATGGGATTGGGTTGTCGTTGCATATATTATATTATAGATTTATTAAGGTTCCATGCTATATGTTTATATGCTAAATTGATAATGTCTAGTTACTTATTATATTTATGTTTATTGTTTTTAGATTTGATCAAGGCATCATTTAGCCCACTTGTTACTATTCTTAATCAAAACAAACTGACTGGATCCAATTATATTGATAGGAAAAGAAATTTAGACATTGTTCTTACAACTGAAGAGCACAAATATGTGCTTACTCAACCTTGTCCTAACTTTCCGTCATTAATTGCTCCTTCTAAGGAAAAATAGTGATACGATCATTGGCAGAAATCTAATGAGATGGACAAGTATTATATCCTAGCATTTATCTCAAATGTTCTAGAGCATCAAGTGCAGAATGTAGAACTAGCTTCAGACATAATGCTAAGTCTGAAGGAGATGTTTGGTAAGCATGGCCGTTCTGTAAAATAAGAAACTATGAGGCAAATTTATAATGCCAAAATGACTGATGGCACTTCAGTGAGAAATCATTGTCTTAAAAATCTCTAATCTGAATACATTGGAGGTTTTAGGTGTCATTATTGGTGGAGAATCCCAAATGGATATGATACTACAGTTACTACCAGAATCATTCGAGGAATTTAGACTTAATTATAATATGTACAAAAAGATTTATTCATTGTCTAAATTAATGAATGAATTGGTAACGGTAGAAGGCATTCTTGGTACATCCAGTGTTGAAGCCAATATGGTTGAAGCTTCTATTTCTCAACCTAAATCAAAAGGCAAGGGTATGAAAAAGAAGAAGAAGGACTTTACCAAGCAAGATGGTAAACAAATTGCCTTAGGAGTTAATAACAAAGGAAATAAAATCAAAGAAAAGTGTTTCCATTGTGATGAGAAAGGACATTGGAAAATGAATTGTCCAAAATTCAAAGCTGCCAATAATAATGATCATGAAAAGTTCATTCCTCCTTGAAATATGTTTAGTACAAAATCCCACGGATTCCTGGTGTGTGGATTTAGGTTGTATTAATCATATTTGCAATTCTTTGCAGGGGTTCCAGGAGACTAGAAAGCTGAATGAAGGGAAATTGTTTCTTACTTTGGCTGATGGGAGCAGGATTTCGGTTGTAGCTGTTGGAGTGTTTAATTTATGCTTTAATTTTAGGGATTTAATATTGTAAGACTGTCTATATGTACCTAATGTTCGTAGGAATTTAATTTCTGCAACTTATTTAGGTAAACATGAATATAGTGCTATCCTTAAAGACAATGTGGTAATAAATAAGAGTAAAGTGTTTATCTGTTTTGGCAATATTATTGATGGTCTTTATATTTTAACTCCTGATAAGCATGAATTATATAATTCTGAATTAGATAACGACTCTCATGTAAAACCATTAAAGAGAAACTTTCCTTCTACTAGTGATGCATATCTTTGGCATTTATGTTTGGGTCATATTAATTCAAATAGGATTTAAAGACTGATCAAAGATGGACTCTTAGAGCCATTGGATTTTGATAGATTTCCAGTTTGTGAATCTTCTTTGGAAGACAAAATGACTAAACGACCTTTTAATGCAAAAGGTAGAAGAGCCCAAGATTTGCTAGAACTAGTATATTCAGATGTATGTGGTGCTATGTCAATCCAAGCAAGAGGTGATTATGAGTATTTCATTACTTTCATTGATGATTACTCTAGATTTGGTTATGTGTACCTAAGGAAATGAAAGTTCGAGGCCTTTGAAAAGTTCAAAGAGTTTAGGGCTAAAGTTGAGAATCAATTAGGTAAACGCATAAAGGCTATTCGATCTGATCGTGGTGGTGAATACCTTTTTGGGGATTTCAAGGATTACTTAACTAACAATGTTATTGTATCCCAATGGACTGCACCTAGAGCTCCACAATAAAATGGTGTAGTAGAAAGAAGGTATGGAACTCTTTTAGATATGGTTAGATCCATGATGAGTTATTAGACTCTACCAATTTTCTTTTGGGGATATGCCTTAAATACTGTAATGTATCTTCTGAATTTAGTATTTTGAAGTCTGTTCCTAAAACACCTATAGAGTTGTGGAATGGGCATAAGTCTAGTATGAGACATCTCCATATTTGGGGTTGTCCAACACATGTATTAAAAGGAAAGTCTGACAAGTTACAGTCTAAAACAGAAGTGGTTTTCTTTGTAGGGTATCCGAAAAGAACCGTTGGAGGTTTATTCTATAGTCATAAAGATAATAAAGTGTTTGTTAGTACATATGCCAAATTCTTGGAAAATGACTATATGAATGATTATACTCCTAGAAGTAGAGTTATTTTGGCTGAAATGAATGAACTTGTAATTGAACAACGAATGGATGAATCTAGGGATGATGTGGTTGTATCAGATACACCATAAGATATTACTCATGAGATGACTAGTACACAAGAGCCTCGTCGTAGTGGGAGGATTGTTAGGCCACTTATAAGATTTATAAGTCTAGGAGAAACTTATGAAGTTATCTCAGAAGAGGTTGAAATTGATCCTTACATTTATGAAGATGCAATGAATGATATAGATGCAAACCATTGGGTTAAAGCTATGAAATCTGAATTAGATTCAATGTATTCTAATCAAGTTTGGGATCTTGTAAAGGCGCCTAACAGCATTAAATCTATTGGTTGTAAATGGGTTTACAAGAGGAAGAGAGGGATAGATGGAAAGGTTGAAACCTTTAAAGCAAGGCTAGTGGTGAAAGGTTATACACAAAAAAAGGTATTAATTATGAAGAAACCTTTTCACCAGTAGCAATGTTCAAATCTATCAGAATTCTCTTATCCATTATTGCTTATTATGATTATGAGATTTGACAAATTGATGTCAAGACTACATTTCTCAATGGCAATCTTGAAGAGGAAATCTATATGATGCAACTAGAAGGTTTCATAGTAAAGAACCAAGGGCATATGGTATGCAAGTTGAAAAGGTCCATTTATGGACTTAAGTAAGCATTTAGGTCATGGAATATCAAATTTGATCAAGAAATCAAGTCATTTGATTTTGAACAAAATCTTGATGAACCATGTGTGTACAAAAGATATCGAGATAAAGTAGTAATGTTCCTAATACTTTATGTTGATGATATTCTACTCATTGAAAGATGTAGGGGTAATGTCATTAGTCAAGGTTTGGTTGTCAAGCTAATTTGATATGAAGGACTTGGGTGAAGCTAACTTTGTTTTAGGGATTAAGCTTTGGCAAGATCGCAAAAATAAGATGTTAGGTTTATCACAAGCTGGATATATAGATAAGGTTTTGGAACGGTTTAGCATGCAAAACTCTAAGAAAGGAAAACTTCATTTCAGACATAGAGTTCCTCTGTCTGGTGACCAAAGACTTAAGAGTCTTGAGGAAGAAAATATAATGAGACAAGTTCCTTATGCTTCTGCAGTGGGAAACCTCATGTATACCATGCTTTGTACTAGACCAAATATCTGTTATTCTGTTGGGAGTCACTATATGACGTCCTCGTCACTTGTCCATTCGTGCTTATCCATCCAGGAGTTCTACTTCAACATGCATGGTTTTGATTATTTAGTACCTCAGTTTTCCACTCGCGTTTGAGGTACGCACATCATGGTCACTTCGGATATTGTGCTAGGGCTGATATGCAAAAACAGAAAATTGGAACAAGAGGCAGTGCCGCATGTGGCTTTTCTGTAGCTTTTCTCTATGATAGCATTGTGACTATTTCTTTCTCTATTTTATTTGTCTAGTCTAATGTTTAGTATTTTATTCTTGTGTTTTATTTCAATTATTATGAGTAGCTAAGTTTATAATTAAGGTTGAGGATGAAACCTTGTTAAGGATTATCAGTAATATTTATGTGATTTGATTTTTCCCACAATAGTTTTTTTTTAATGATTTAAATTGTTCTTGCTTCATATCAATTGAGTAAAAAGGATTAATCAATTACATAAAATATGTCCCTAACAAAAGGACTTCCCATCCTTTTTGAACTTCAAGAACTTGAGAAAGTTCTTTACAAGGAATGACACCTCTTTTCCAACATCGTCCTCTTTCGAGGAATCTTGAGCTTCAATTCTCTCATGGATCGTCTTAAGAGCAAGGGATTTGCTCTTCCTTTGAGATGGTAGAGTTAGCTTATATGTTTGAAGAGAGCCGATAAGTTATTGGACCTTTATCTCATCAAGATCCTTGTCCTCCTCAATGGCGGTCACCTCAACTCAGAAGCTCTCCGGCAATGATCTAAGGATCTTTCTTACTACTTTGGAGTCTTCCATCTTCTCACCTAAATTTAATTTCCCGATTACCACTTCATTCAACTTTCCATAGAATGAGTTGAATGATTCATCTTCACTCATCTTCAATTCTTCAAACTAAGTGGTAAGCATTTGAAGCTTGGTATCCTTCACCTTCTTGGTGCCTTCATAGGTAGTCTCCAAAATTTGTCATGCCTCCTTGGCAATTGACACGTGAGAAATCCTGTGAAATTCATTTGGTGAGACACCACAAAATATAGCATTAAGTGCTTTGCTATTAACATTAGCCTTTATGAGAGCTGCCTTATCCCAAGTGGATTTGGCAGCCTCCGACCTTGTTCAACCAATTTCTAGCATCCCACACACTCTCATCAATGGAGCACAAAAATGCATGCATACGCACTTTCCAAAATGCATAATTACTCCCATCAAAGAAGGGAGGTGCATTGAGGGATTGAGACCTATCCATCCTAGGGGTCAAGGATCACACTATGGATATAGACCCTACAAGCCTAATATACCCAATGCACCTAAGTCCTCCAAGCTTCTTGCTCTAACAATGTTACATCGAATCGTGTCTTCTCTAGCTTTTCGAATCCCGCAATTAGCCCATTGCATCAATTAATATGAATTAGTTCTCTCTTGAACTGTTTCCCAAACACCAAGAACCTTCTCACTACTTTGAATTTGATGAGGTAAGGATTTGGTTTATGATCCTCTCATGGGTATGATAATGGAGAGGGTGAGAGTAGAGGAATTTGGAGAATCAAGTGTATAAGATTGTAGATGAATCAATATTGTTTTTCTCTAGGGTTTCTCTCTTAAAATTCTCTTTGGAAGCTCTCTACATTTGTGGGTATAAGGGTATTTATAGTAGGGTATAAGATGGAATGCAAAATGTCAATTTTCAGCAGAATAGGGTGCACTGGCGAGTCACTCGCTACTGGGATGAGTTGTGAGTTCTATTTGTCAGTTACCAGATTATGACGGACTGTACTTTTTGTCCTGTAGTGATCCAACTAGCTTGACTCTTCATCTTTCTGCATGTGTCGAACGTGTGCTTCATTTTGGCGAGTTACCAGTCATGTGTCTGTCGCGAGTCTAGTCATGAGTCACCTTCTTATTGCACACTCTTGATCAAATATTCACACTCTCTCACACACAACCCTTACATTATTCCCACCTAAATACAAGGTTTTTAAATGTTGAATTACAAGCAAATTTGGCATGGAATAAAGCCAACACATAATTGAAGAAATTCAACTTTACAGATGTCATATAATTCATCTTCAAACTCTTTTCCAGCTTTCTTTCCTAGGGAATTTTTAGTCATTTTTTTGCACATTTTTGCAATTTTACTTATTTGTGTACTCACTTTGTATATATGTTGAATTTTGAACTTTTTGGCTTTTACTAACTATGTTATTAATTATCAAAGAAAAGTAATTAAGTCATGCAAATCTAATACATAAGGTTTTTTAATGATAGTAAGATTTTCTTCTAATTTCTCAAATGGACTTGAATTAATTTTAAATGAATTTCAAGGGTAATTTAAAAACAAAATAATACTTTATACAAAAACTATAATGGACTTGAAATATAATGAAACACTCCAATAAAAGAATGTTGTAACACTGTGAAATCTAAACATTTGATGCAAAAATACTTGGTACAAAAATTAAAGTAAAACTTCATCCATGAATGCTATAGTAATTATAAAGTCTATATTTTTTGGTTGGCAACCATGAACAAATTGTAACCTTTTAAAACTTAGTTTGTCTAGTTGTTTAGTGTAGAAATATTCAATTAAAAGAGAAAAATGAAGTTTAGCACAGTTGAAAACTCAAGAAATCAAAAAAATTAAAGTGCAGATAAGTTGCACTTATTTTGACCGATTGAGGACAAATTGAGATTTGTGCAGATTTCAGATCTAGTTTTTTTCTCTTAGCCTTTTGATATAGGATTTTCATGGAACATAAGGATATTTAGATAAAAACTTAGAGAATGTTTTTACACATTCAAGAAAGCAATGTTTTGTACACAAATCTGCAAATTTTTCATACCCTTTTGAAGGTATAGTTGAAGACCTTGTGCAAACAACATATTTAATTATAAAGTTCATGCATCCAGTCAAACACAGTTTCTCATCTAAATCTTTGAATGGAGATCTCAAAGTCACAAACAAGAGTGTTTGTGTACAATAGTTTCATAGTTAAAGAGTTCATGGATTCGGAGCTACGTGTGGTTACGCAACTCATGCCAGTAAGTACTACATGAGGTAGCAGCAGATTTAGAGTTAAGTCTATTGTACAAAATTCATTTCTATTAGTGAAATGTTGCCTTGAGAATTGTTTAGGTTAAATCCTTCCCAGATTTTTTATTTTGAAACCATAGTTTCAAAAGTTTTTCTGAGTCATCATTCTTGTTGTTCATGTGAACTGTGTTTGTTTGATATGTTAATCATTTTAATCAAGATCATAATTAATCTAATTAATTATGTGTTTAAAAATTAATTGAATTTGAGACAACTAGGGTCAAAAACCCTAACAGTAATTTTAAAAGAAAGTAATACTTGACACAAAATCTAAAATGGAATTGAAATCTCCCAAACACTCAATTCAAAATTTAAGATATATTGTAACACTTTGAAATCTAATGGGATAGTTCATACAAAAATAAAAAAATAAAAAAAGGGAATTTGTTATAATTTTGAAATCTATTAAAACAATTGGTACAAAAATTAAAGTGGAACTTCATGCAAGAGATCCCACTTTCTTCAGTTTCTGCTCTTGTATTTGCACCTCATCTGTATTGATGTCATTAACATAGTAGTACAAAGTTATATGCAAGCGTAATATAACAATAACCAACACAAATTCATCCCAAAACAAACAAACAAACCATAAATGATTCTATAAGGGAAAACTTGAAATCTATGTACCAATATTTTGGAACTCCAATTATGGATTTAGAGGATGATGCCAACAATAATGAATAAAATCCAAGATTTTCATTAAGAAAAAGGGACAATAATTACTAAATCAAAAGAAACAAAAATTTTGGACTTTATTCAATCAAGAAAGAATAAAATTTGAGATAATCTGCCACTATTTTGAGCAAATTTTTCTTGAAACCTCTTACAGGCTTTCTTGTTTACTTCTAGTCATGCTTTCTTCCCCATTTAAATCCTTTCCCTTGATTTTTGGCAACACAAACAATGAAATGCTTTGTTGGAAATACTAGCACTTCTTGTGAGAAAGTTTGAGGCAGTGGAGAGCAATGAGAACGTCACTACTCTTTTGAGGGTGAAGTTTGGGGTGGTTGAAATACATATTTGTTTTCTATCCTAATATTTATAGGAATATTTATGGGAAGCTTTGAGCACGTCTCTAGATATAAGGATTTAGAGGATTTCTTTTAACCGCATGGACAATTAAAAAAGTAATTTGAATTCAAATAGAACATTAGGATTATTTGAATTTTGAACAAATTGAAAGGAAATGTGTAGGATTTTTTTAAAATTTTTTTTTATAAAAAGAAAGAAAAAAAAAAAGTGAGGTTATGAGTTAGTGGGAGAGTGGTAAATAACGTTAAGTGTTTTTTTTTTAAAAGAAAATATAATGATATCGAAATAAAAAAGAAAAAAAGAAAACGTGGAGTTATGGGTTAGTGGTAAATAACATATTAAAGTGTTTTTTTTTTTTAAAGAAAAGATAATGAAGTCTAGATTTTGGATAAATCTTAAAAGGAAAACTCTAAAATTTTACTTAAAAAAAAAAAAAAAAGGTTCCGGTCATATTTAATTTCACGTTAAGAGTGGGATAGTCTCTTCTTTTTTGATAGGAAGGTGGGGGTAGTTTTTTGTTTTCTTGATAGAACGTGTGGGTAGTGGGAAGTTAATTTTTTTATTTTTATTTTTTTTTTTGTAATAAACATTGGCAGGTTGGCTATCTAGTGGGGAGTTGATAACTGATAGGTTTTTTGTTTTTAATTTTTGTTAATTTACTATTTTAATCTCATTTTTTAAAAAAAATAAGAATAAGGTAATTAAATTAGGGGTATTTTTGGAAGTGAAAAATGCATCAACTAATTTTCTGTATATGCTTTCTTGAAAGAAAAAAGAAGAAGGAAGGGGGTCGATATAGACTCCTTCCCTTCCACTGCATAGCTGGGCTGAAAAAAGGAAAAAGAAAAAAGAAGAAGGAAGAGGATCGATTTAGGCTCCTTCCCTTCCATTGCATAGCTGTTAAAGAAGAAGAAGAACAATGCAATAGATTAGTTCAACTAAAAGACCAAACGCACCGTTTAGAGTCATGAGGAATGATCTGTGAAGTAAAGTACACCGTTTCATTAAACCAATAACTGCTGCGCACCATTTTACTTAGTGTTCTGGTATTCCCACTTTCGTCTTCAAACGGTGTCGTCTTGGAGGCTTCAAATGACAGTTACTCTGGCGCGAAGATCAGTTATGGTTGAACGGTTTTTCTCTGTGAATCTCGGCGCATAGTTTGGATCCTAATGTATTCAGCTATTGACACAAATTGTAACTATAAATAGAGTAGATTATTCCTGATGTAATTAAGCTTAGAAAATTCAATCATTTTGTTCAAGAAGATATTTCTCTCATCTTCTTCCTCTCTCTCTGTTTCTCCTTCACTGTTCTTTTCTTCTTTGTTTTGCTCTGTGATTGTTAATGTGTTTCTAAGCTCACAAAATCACAGATTTATTCTATATACAAAATTCCTCATGGTATCAGAGCTACCTACTGCTGAAACAATTGCAGCAACAAGTTCAACAATGGCCGCATCTTCAACATCATCTTCTACTTCGAACTCTTCTGTGAGTATACTAAACCAACCACTTCTTCTTCTCTCAAATATGGCCAATATGATGACCATAAAGCTGGACAATACAAACTACATAGTTTGGAGGCATCAGATAACAATGGTACTAGAGACTTATTCACTTTTTGAGTTGATTGAAGAGCCACAATTGATACCAGACAAATATCTCAAAGATCTCTCAGGTGTATATACCACTGTTGTGAATCCTGATTTCTTGCTTTGGAAATCAAAAGAGAAGGCTCTGCTTACCTTCATGAGCTCTACTCTGTCACCTTCAATTCTTGCACTCACTGTTGGGTGTTCATCAGCTTTGGAGGTCTGGAAGGTGTTGGAGAATAGATTCTCCTCAATTTCAAGGTCTCATGTCATGAACCTTGAGGGTGAGCTCCACAATATCAAGAAAGGACCTGATTCTGTAGATATATATCTGCAAAAGATTAAGGTGGTCAGAGACAAATTACTAGCTGTAGGTGTGATTGTGGATGATGAATAATTACTTCACATCACTCTCAAGGGACTCCCCAAGGAATACAATGCATTCCGATCAGCTATCAGGGCCGGGAGTGCTCAGTTAAACTTTGATGAGCTTTCAACCATGCTTAATTCTGAAGAGGAATCATTAATTGATGGATCTGAAGTCAAAGAAACTATCTTTGCTATGGCAGCAGGATCTACTTCAAGATTTACCAATAATGGCAATAATCAGTCATATAACAGAGGTAGAGGTCGAGGTAACACTAATCATAGAGGTGGTAGAGGTGGCAGAGGTTTCAATGGACCACCATCTCAATTCTCTCCATCTCAATTCTCTCTTTTCAATCAGCACCAGCAAGCTTAGTCCAGCACTAATGGATTTAGACCAGAGAGACCAATTTGTCAAATTTGTGGAAAAGTTGGTCACCTGGCACTTGATTGTTATCATAGGATGGATTATGCTTATCAAGGAAAGCATCCTCCTACTAAACTTGCAGCTATGGCCACTGCATCCAATGCTTGCTTAGTTCAAGAACAGCCTTGGCTAGCTGATAGTGGAGCAACTGATCATGTTACTTCAACTCTTAGTCATCTCAGCTTTCCTAAACCTTACCAAGGCCAAGACCATATCACTGTAGGCAATGGGCAAAATCTACCTATTACTCACTTAGGTAATGCATCTATCTCCCTTCCTCAATCTACACTTCATTTGAAAAATGTGCTTAGAGTTCCTTCCATTGCTTCAAATCTTGCCTCAGTTCATAAAATCTGTCATGACAATCAATGTTGGTGTTATTTTGATGAAAATATCATTTCCATCCAGGCCCTAGCCACGGGGAAGGTTCTTTACCAAGGCAAGAGTAAAGATGGTGTTTATCCCATCTACTCTCACAAGGCTTCACACCTCTCTTTGCCTCCTAAGTCTTGTAATTCTATCTTCCATGTTTCTGCTTTCAATAAATCACTTTGGCATTTAGGGCTTGGTCATCCCTCTGATCAGGTTCTTAAGCATTTGTTTCCCAATGTCAATGTTAGGCTCAATAAGTGTACCTATGTTGATAATGCTTGTACACATTGTTTGTATGGAAAAATACATAATCTTCCTTTTCCTATTCTCAGTTTACTGCTTCTTCTCCTTTTGAGCTTATTCATTCTGATTTGTGGGGTCCTGCTCCTACTCATTCCATTAATGGTTTCAAGTATTATGTTCCATTCATTGACCACTTTACTAGATTTACTTGGATTTACCTGCTTAAATAAAATCTGATGTGTTTCCTATGTTTGTCCAATTCAAAGCACTGGTTGAAAATCAATTTTCTGCTAAAATTAAAACCTTCAGGTCAGATAGTGGTGGAGAATACACTTCCACCTCATTCAAGTCTTTTCTCTCTCAAAATGGCATTGCTCACCAAGTTTCCTGCCCATATACCCTTCAACAGAATGGTTTAGTTGAGAGAAAACACAGGCATATCATTGAAACTACCATTACTCTTTTATCCCATGCTTCCATGCCTACCTCCTATTGGTCTTATGCAGTTTTAACTGCTGTCACTTTGATCAATTTGCTTCCCAAATTTGTCCTTAGTTTCATTTCTCCTTGGTCAAAACTTTATTCCTCTCCACCTGATCTTTCCCAACTCAAAGTGTTTGGCTGTGCTTGCTACCCTAACCTTAGACCTTACACTCCTCATAAACTTGCCCCAAGAACTACTGAATGCATTTTCCTTAGTTATCCTGTAGGTATAAAAGGCTATCTATGTCTAGATCCTTCATCCAACAGGTTATACACTTCAAGGCATGTTCTGTTTAATGAAACCAGGTTTCCCTTTTCATCTGTCCAAACCCCAAAATCTGATTCTTCTTCTTCTTCTTCTTCTGCTAAACATCCTGATCTGTCTTGGTTTTCAAATTTACTCTATCTTCATTCCACCAATCAACCTTCAATTCTTGGGCCTTTCTCTCCTTCCACAACTACTACTATCTCCTCTTTGGTGCCAGATTCCTCCTCTGATTCCCTTGGTTCATTTCCTACCTCCTCCTTTTCTTCTCAACCTTTGTCTAACACTTCCATGTCTGTTTCTTCCACTGCTATTGTTCCTGCCTCTCATCCCTTACCTGGCACAGATTCTACTAATCTTCACCCTATGCAAACTAGATCCAAGAGTGGTATCTCTAAACCTAATCCCAAATTATGCTACAAGGTTGCTCTAGATTACACCTTCACTGAACCTCCATCTTATAAGGCTGCTGCTAAGTATCCTAAATGGTGTGAAGCTATGGAGGCTGAATTCCAAGCCTTGCAGAAACAGCATACATGGTCTTTGGTTCCTGCCCCACCCAATGTGAATCTAGTAGGGTGCAAATGGTTTTATAAGTTGAAGTTAAACAGTGATGGCTCTATTTCAAGATACAAGGTCAGGTTAGTGGCCAAGGGTTTTCATCAACAGGCTGGAGTTGATTATCATGAGACCTTTAGCCCTGTGATCAAACTTGCCACTGTGAGACTTATTTTGGCTATTGCAGTCAGTTGTAATTGGTGTTTGAGGCAATTAGATGTGTCTAATGCCTTTTTACATGGTTACCTCAAGGAAGATGTCTATATGCATCAACCTCCAGGCTATGTGGATCCTCTTCATCCTACCTATGTTTGCAAGCTTCATAAATCACTGTATGGTCTCAAACAAGCCCCACGAGCCTAATTTGAGAGATTTACTTTCCACCTTCTGCATCTGGGCTTCACTGCTTCTCTTACTGACAGCTCTCTCTTAATTTTTCAATCATCTGGTTTAATCATTTACTTGCTCTTGTATGTTGATGACATCATTGTCACAGGTAACAATCCCTCTCAAGTTGCTCATCTCATCACTGCTCTCAGTCAAGTATTTGATCTCAAAGATTTAGGCCCCTTGAATTATTTCTTGGGCATTCAAATTGCTCGATCCAAGCATGGCATCACCCTCACTCAATCTAAATATGCATTAGATGTGCTCCATCGATTCAACATGGAAAATTCCAAACCTGTGAAGACTCCATGTTGCTCTTCTTCTTGTTTGGTACCTTTGTCTAGTGTTGCCTTATCTGATCCTACCATGTACAGAAGTTTGGTTGGTGCTCTTCAGTACCTTACTTTTACCAGACCTGATATTGCCTTTAGTGTGCATCAGCTCTGTCAATTCATGAGTAATCCTACATCAGTGCACTTAGAAGCTGCTAAGCGTGTTCTACGCTATCTCAGAGGCACCTTTCATCATGGCATTTGCTTCTCCCCTGGTCCATTGACCCTCACTGCTTTCTCTGATGCAGATTGGGCAAGGGATCCTACTAACAGACGTTCTACAACTGGGTTATTGGTCTTTCTTGGCCCAAATCCAATCTCATGGTCTGCTAAGAAGCAACAAACTGTGTCTCGTTCTTCCACTGAAACAGAATATCGGGCCTTAGCCACTTCTGCTGCTGAAATCTCTTGGCTGCGCATTTTGTTCAAAGAACTCCGGATTTTTCTTCCTCATGTGCCTATGATTTGGTGTGAAAATCTTTCTGCTATTGCTCTCTCTGCCAATCCTATTTTCCATTCCAGGACTAAGCACTTGGAGGTAGATTATCATTATGTCCGTGAGAAAGTTCTTCGCAAGGATCTCAAAATTGGCTTTATTTCTAGTAAAAATAACTTCGCTGATATCTTCACAAAGCCTTTATCTGCTCCTCCATTTATTTTCTTTCGATCCAAACTCCTGGTGGATTCTTCCCCTTGTCGTTTGAGGGGGGATGTTAAAGAAGAAGAAGAACAATGCAATAGATTAGTTCAACTAAAAGACCAAACGCACCGTTTAGAGTCATGAGGAATGATCTGTGAAGTAAAGCACACCGTTTCATTAAACCAATAACTGCTGCGCACCGTTTTACTTAGTGTTCTGGTATTCCCACTTTCGTCTTCAAACGGTGTCGTCTTGGAGGCTTCAAATGACAGTTACTCTGGCGCGAAGATCAGTTATGGTTGAACGGTTTTTCTCCGTGAATCTCGGCGCATAGTTTGGATCTTAATGTATTTAGCTATTGACACAAATTGTAACTATAAATAGAGTAGATTATTCCTGATGTAATTAAGCTTAGAAAATTCAATCATTTTGTTCAAGAAGATATTTCTCTCATCTTCTTCCTCTCTCTCTGTTTCTCCTTCACTGTTCTTTTCTTCTTTGTTTTGCTCTGTGATTGTTAATGTGTTTCTAAGCTCACAAAATCACAGATTTATTCTATATACAAAATTCCTCAATAGCTACTCTAGTAGGTACTATTAGCCCTTTGTTGCACACATTTAGCTAGCTCGCATGGTTCACCAGTTCCACCGAAATATCCAATTTGTTGAAGCGGAGCATAGTGCTCTTTAGGCACCGAGCAAAACACGTCTCTTCTTTGGTTTCGGTTTATTCACTGATCTGAAGCACTTGTTTTCTTATTACTTCCAAGGGCGGTGGCGTTCTTGAATGAAGTCTATCCGAACTGAATTAGCACTTTTGAAATTAGGCTAGGCCTCTCCAGCTATGGCAATGGGCATGCGATCCAACCATGTTAACGTTAACAGGGTGATTTTAGCTAGTTGTGAGACAAGCCATCGATGAGTATTAGACAATTGAAGCAAAGCAACAACCATACACAAAAGGAGCCCTAGCCTGGATTCACCAAGTTTGATGAAATTCAGATTGACCATGAACTAGAAGGGCCAATGTTGAGGCTAACATAATGGCCTAGCTGTCTTTGACGTTTAAGATTTCCTAATTGGACAAATAACAAACATTCAAAGGAAAATTTTCAAAGGATGATTCCAACAGCACTCCAGAAAACCTTTGACTGTTACATAATGGAGGGAGTGTTTCAAGCTTATCTAATAGATAGGGGTGGCAAGCTTTAGAGAGTATGGGCGAGGTCCCCATACTATAGAGGGCCGTAAGAAATGACTCCGGAGATGGGTCAAATCAAGTGAAACCAAATGCACTCGAGATGCTAAGGATTGAAAACTTTTAGGACATTTAACAGTGCTTTAAGGTTGTTCCTGCCCCTTTCTTTTGACGGCCAAGTCACAATGGCAACAATATATCTCTCTGGGGATGCGAAACGAGATAAGGAGTTGATAGAGCTTTCCCTCTAGCCGACAATACTTCTTATTCACAAACCATTCCTAGTGTGGCATGCCTTCCACGAATATTAATAAGTACTCGTGTAACAGCAAATAAAGCCATGGGGCGTGCCCTTGCTCTTTGGTTGGATTGTCTTTGTCTTTGGTGCACCCCCTCCGGGGTTTAGTGGGCTGGCACAAAAACTAGATCAAAATCACGCCAATATGTATTCTTGTCATCAGCCAATCGCTCGACCATTCATTTAACTAAGCTATTTTTAGAAATTGGAATAGTTTCTCGCTATATGAGGTTTTAGAATATGTTTGTCACGTCTGTATCTTTTCAAGAAACACCTTCTTCTTCTCCATCTTCTGATAAGTGAAAGCTATGTTCAAATAAGCCATATTCCAACTAGTGGAAAGATCATATTTTACATGGATTCCACTATTTTAGCGAGTAATATCAAAATAATATACCCTTACAAGTTTTGGAATAGTTGGTTGACAAGATATTAGTTGCATCATTAGCAATTAGTTGTTTTTAAATTTAAATTTTTATTAAAAATAGTTAATTTAAAAAATATATAAATAATCTTTTGGGAAAAACTTGGCTGAAAAACTAACCAATGGCTACAACTCCCACTAAAAAAATTAAAATGGCTTCATATTTTGAAAATTCAATAGTTGGATTACATATACTTTATGTTTTTAACAAAAATGTCAAATTACGTTCCAATTAAATGTTATTTAATATTCTATTCATAAACTTATTTTTTATGCATAATTTTAAACTACAAAAATTTGAAATTTAATCATTTGATTGATGACATAAATATTGATATTTGATCTTATGAAAATTTTGCAAGCATAGAGGATATAAGAAAAAAAAAAAAATGTAATCTAATAGTGAATTTGTCAAAATTCACATTTAATAAAAAAAAATATTGATTGGAGTTGTGACTATTAACTGCAAACTACTTTCTAGCCAAACTTTGTCTAATTTTTAGTCATACTCTTATTTATCTTTTGATTATAAAATTTGTAAGGTGAAAACTTAGGGAAGAGTCAAAATCTCCTTCAGCTCACCAAATTAGAAGTCCAAAAATAGCCGGATTGGGTATCTCCCCCATTAATAATGATTTTTCTTCAATCATTTTGTATCTCTTATCTATAAAGCATGGATAGGTGGGCCTATAAGAGCAACCACATTAGTTCTTTCATTTTACACATCCATTTTTACACTAAAAACCTACTTTTTCTATTTTACACATCCAATTTTACAAAACACCCACGTCAGTTCATCTATTTTACACATCTTTTAATTAAATAATCAATTTTTTCACATTTTTTTTATTATTTCTCTAACTACCCAGATATATATATGCGCCTCTCTCTCTCTCAACCCATTTCTGTTTGTTGCTCTCTCTCTCTATACCCATCTTTCCCCTGAAAATCTCTCCCTCTCGATCAACTCTCTGATCCGCTCCGATCTTTAAAAACTCACCCTCTCCCCTGAAAAACTCTCCCTCTCGATCAACTCCAATCCATTCCAATCTGCTCCGATCCTGAAAAACTCTTCCTCTCCCCTGAAAAACTCTCCCTCTCGATCAACTCTCTGATCCACTTCGATCCTGAAAAACTCTCCCTCTCGATCAACTTTCTTTAGTTCTGATTTGAGCTTCGATCCGAGCTCCGATCCACGAGCCACGAGCTCCGATCCAGTCAAGCATCGATCAAGCACCAATCTGTGTTTGTGTATCTCTGTTTTTTTTTTTTTTTGAGCAAGTGTATCTTTTTTTTGATTCTCTGTATTTATTTGTCTGTGTGGATGTGTTTGTGTGTAGGTGTGTTTGTGTGCATCTAAGGAAAAAGAAGAAGATGAGTAGTTAACTGGGTTTGTTGAGCACGGAGAAGAGAGAGAAAAAAAGGAGCGAACGGAAATTAATAAAATAATGGATAAATGAGCTATAATAATGTATATTTACACGGTTACTGTAGCTCGTGGATGAATTTGCACAATTTTGCATATTTTTTCACCCTCTGATGTGGGTATTTTTTTGCTTAAAATGTGTAAAATTGGTAGGTTTTTTTTATTTATTTATTTTTATTTTAGAAGATTTTAGAGGGACTGATGTGGTTGCTCTAAAAGGCCAAGAATTAAGTGCCTATGAAAACAATACTTATCTCCTGCACTGCTTCCCATTCAGTTCTTTTATGGACACACTTTGACATAACTTATATTTGTTGGTTACTTTATTTACATATGGATCCACTATTGGTACTTAGTAAAAAGTAACTCACTGTTTCTTTTGTATCTATAAAGCATGGACGGGTGGACTTGTAAAAGGCCAAGAATTAAGTGCCAATGGAGACAATAGTTATCTCCTGCACCATTGCCCATTCAGTTCATTTATAGACAAACACTTTGACACAACTTATATGGCCATAATGGGCAAATGCCCATTTCACCAAAAAAAAAAAAAAAAGCAGCATTCTGCCTCCTTTTCCAAACTAATTAGGAAAATACCCATTTTTTCTCAAAATCGAGTTTTAATTTAAAACTCGATTTTTGGACAATCGAGTTATAGCAAACTGAAAATTAAAAAAAAAATAAAATAAAATTTCTAGAACTCGAGCTCCATGAACTCGAGTTCCATTCAATTTTTTAAAGCCCTATAGTGGCGTTTTAGAGCCATATAGTGGCGTTTTAAAGCTCTTTAATGGCGTTTTAACATGCAAGTTTTTTTCTTAAGTCTAATAATTTCATAGGGAGCTCTATAGTGGCATTTTAAAATACCTATAGTGGAGTTTTTTATAGAACTCAAGCTCCACGAACTTAAGTTTCATGCAAATTTTTTTTTTTTTTAATTATAAATTTTACCTATAGCTACGTTCCATGGAGGCCTATAGTGGCATTTTTAATACCTATAGTGGTGTTTTTTATGGAACTCAAGCTTCGTGAACTCGAGTTCCATGCAATTTTTTTTTTTTTTTTTTTTTTTTTTTTTTTTTTTTTTTTTTTTTTTAAGTTCAGTCACCCCATACTCGATTTTCTACAAATTGAGTTACAAAAGAGGGGCATTTGCCTAATTAGTTTGGAAAATGGGACAGAATGCTACTTTTTTTTTTTTTTTTTTTGTGAAATGGGTATTTGCCCATTTTGGCCCAACTTATATATTTGTTAATGTGAGATTTGGTTATATTATTTACATATAGGTCCACTATTTGTACTTAGTAGAAAGTAATTCAATCACGGTTTCTCTTGTGTTTAAGTTGTGTCAAACTTAAAATGTGGTCCTAGACTTTATGACCACCCAGTTGGGAGAATTTGTACCTTCCCAAGCCATAAGTGCTTGGGAGAGTAAGGCAGTTTGAGTTCAAATTATGAAAGTGGTTGCATATATATATATATATATATATATATATATATATACTTAGATTTAGATATAGGAGATTGGAATATCCCTAAGGTACCCACAAATCAGATCTATAGGTCCTCATGGTCTTGGAAAAAGGCTTTCAAGAGAGATTACCATGTTAAGACTATAGAACAAGTTTATGGTATAAATAAGGAGTACGAAACATGCTACTTGCTAACCCCATCCACCATAGTTGCCCATAGGAAGCGAGGACATAACTTCCTACACATAGGTTTAGTCCAAGTCGGAGTTAAACCTCTCATCAGAGAAGGGTTGAACAACTCAATCCTTATGGCCCTCAGAGACACCCGTCATATCAGGTTTGGTGATAGTCTCTTAGGAACCACAGAAACCAGCCTTAGTAGTGGACCAGTCCATTTCAACTGCTTCCCTAACTTCACTGTCCAACAACTAGTTGACGGCACGGTTAGGTTGAGTTTTGACAGATCCAGACTCAGCACCCCTTTGAACTATGAGTACAAGTCACCCTTAGAGGATCCAAGGTTTAGATCCCCAGTAGATCTTTGCCAACCCATTAGGCAGTCTCTTATCCTCTTAAGAGATAAACTTGCATCCCAGTGTAGCACCTCCAGGTCTCGAACACCTTTCCCCAGGTCTAGACGAGATTTAGGACTAGAACTCCAAGGAGTCAAGACTAGATCCCAGGTTAGCGCACCTTGCTTCATAGGTAGACAGGAATCAGTTGTCGATCAAGAAGAAGACGAGAACAGAGAGCAATACCCTCCATCCCCATCTGGGACTGATATGGAACAACAACCATTTCAGCAAGCACCCTAGTATCCCATAGGCCACCAGCTCATGGTTATCAGGAAACCTTTCACTCCCGACATGGATGCCTTAGGCAAAGAATTTGACTTTGAAGAAAATAGACTCAAAAGAGAAGCCTATAGAGCCAACCACACCAGAGAACAAAAGGTTGAAGTATTGAATGCTTGGAAAACATTCTTGAAAGAGATATCAAGCAATGTCCCTTTCTTTGAATACTTCGAAAACCATTTTGAATGGCACAAAAAGACTTGTGTCGTTACTAGGGCATGAACCAAGGAAACTAAGGAAGTTGTCCGGTCCAGTCATCCACCCCTAGAAGCCGTAACCATTAAGCACCGTGGAACTGAAGTAGTTGCCTTACCTTTCAAGTTTCCCACAGTAGAGGAAAAACCAATGAAGAAAGTGATAGAGCAAAACAACTACACCAACCAGTGTTTAGATGTTATAGGTAAACAGCTTGATAGGATAGAAGATAGGATTAAAAACAAGGTCATCCTCTAGCCAGGAAGCCCTAGCAAACCTATCCAGTCCCTAGAAAAACCTCTAGTCAAGCTACCCACAGCCAGGCACACAAGCCTTAGACCTAAGGATAAAACAACCTTAGAAATAGTCACCTAGAAACTAGAAGAACTAGTGAAAAAGGAACCAGTCACCCCTTCACCAGTCTCAACTAGCAAGAACCCCCAGCTTAGTGTCTTAGACAACAAGCCTCCGAAGGATATGACAGCCTTAGAGATTGTTACCCAAAAGCTTGAGGAGCTTGTGAAGCAGAAACCAGTCATCCCTTCACCTAGAAAACCTCCCAGCTTAAGGTCTTAGACATTCACACAACCTCTAGTAGTTCTAGTCAAGCCTCCCAAGAGTTTCACAAGGAAATAGAATAGCTAGAAAACTAGTTTCAGGATTTATAGGTAAAACGGCTTTACCACCCAAAAGTAAGTCCAACCAGCCTAACCAAGAATTGGTATCCTATACCTACACCCCCTGACCTCCAGTTCGAGGAAAGGAATGTTAGCAACTAGTTCTCTGTATCCTCTAGTAAACTCTATGAGTGGAACATAGATGGTTTATCAGAACAAGAAATCCTAAACAAAATCTAGCATATGACTATGGCAGCCAATAACTATCTAGATGAAGGTCGTCCCTATCAAGAAGTCATAGAACTCATAGCCTTAGGATTTACAGCAAAACTTCTGCATTGGTGGAACAACTGCCTAACAGAAGCATCTAAGGAAGATATCAAGCATGCCATCCAAAAAGATGAGGAAGGGCTCCCCATCTTTCAAGATCCCCCAAGCACAGGAATTCCTGAGGGAGTCAATACCCTGATCTATACAATTATGAGACACTTCGTAAAAAAACCCAGTAACATCACATCTAGGATCTATGAACAATTAAGTAGACTTAGATGCAAAACCCTAGGAGATTACAGGTGGTATGAAGATGTTTTTACCACCAGAGTCATGCACAGAAGCGATTGTAATTCTCCATTTTGGAAAGAGAAGTTTATTGATGGTTTGCCTACCTTCTTCGGTCAGAAGGTCAAGGAAACCCTTAGCAGCCCCTTAGGTATCATAGATTATGATAACCTAGCCTATGGAGATATCTCTAGCACCATTCGAAGTGAAGGAATGAAGATGTGCAGAGAATTAAAAATCCAAAGCCAGGTCAACAAAAATAAAGCCAAGTACGAAGTAGGAAACTTCTGTACACAGTATGGATTACCTTCAGTCAATCCCTCCAAAAGAAAATCGAAATACAGAGGAAGGGAATCCACTGAGAAATTCCATAAGAAGAAGACACCAGCCAAGTATTATAGAAAATAGAAGTATGGCATTGATGATTTCTATAAAAAAGGAAAATCCAAAGGAACAGGAAAACCCATTCCACAAGCATCAGGGAAATGCTTCAATTGTGGAAAGAAAGGTCATTTCAGAAAAGAATGTAGAGCCAAGGCAAAATCCCTTATCAACTTGACCATTCAGATAGTGAGTCAGATAGCAGTTCTAGTGACCAAGACATCCAATAGTTATACCAGTCATCCTCTGAACCCTCTGGAGAATTCTTTAGTCCCTCTAGTGGCCCGGATGTACCCATACTATGAAAAGATAGTTGTTGTAGGAAAAAGACTATTAGCACCCTTAGCAAGCAAGAAGAGCTTCTTTTAGACCTTATAGAGGCAATAGAATGTTAGGATATGTGCCCTTAAATCCTATTGTATGATGCTATGTGTGACATTATGTATGACTTAATGTTGTATTTAATAAAGTTGTTTTATTTTTATCTAAAATAATGGCAACCTGAATATTTTGACATTATCATATAGTCTATGAGATGCACAGTATGTGATTTAGTCACAAAAGATATAAATCACAAGTTTTTTGTAAATTCAGAATTTATAGTTCGTAGTCGGTGATGAAATTGAGCATTTCATCTGCAAAGACTATAACGTATTAACTAAGATGATTTGTCTTGATCATGTAAGTGGAGACTTCTAGTTGATATGCTAATATGTTTTAAGAGATAAGACATATTGAACTAGACCGCTGTGAGATTTATTATTCTCTTAATGACTGTCAAATGAATAATAAATCTCATGACTTCTATTTCCATGAACTCTTAATCCTGAGAGAATAATGGACCTGATCATGATGTGTAGGTTGCTTTGATATATCAGGAGTGAGAACTATAGTAATGGTCAAAACCTCAGTATGTTGGGTAGCCACATTTAGTGTTGATGGAACATATATTCTCAAGATAGAATTCATAATCTTTTAACGAATATATAAAATATTCCCTTGAGATAAGTTTAATGGGCTTGGTTATTCAGAGAGTTAGGCCTAAACACTTTGGTAAGAAATTCCTAAAGTATATATTTATGAAATTGGATTTCATAAATATATGATGAATATCTTTAAAGGATTAAACCGGGTACTCAAGGATAAGATGTAATTTACAAAGTGGCAGTCTACATTTATGACTTTGTATTACTACAAATATTTTATGAAGGGTTGCATGTATAATAAAGTCTTGGAATATAATTTATTAATAAGGCCTAAAGAATAATTTTATTTATATAGTGGTATTAAATATAATTAATGGTAACTTTGGACTTGTCAAGAGTTGATGGAAAAGCCCAAGGCCCATTGGAGCTAGTGTCTTATTGGTCCCTTTTGGTCCCACTCCAAGCCACACACTAAAGCCCAATTGGAAAGGCCCAATAGGCCAGCCCAATTAGATAATCAGTTAGTTATAAAAGGAGAAACATACAAAATTTTTTTTAACAAGCGTAGAGAAAAAGAAAAAGAGAAAGTGCGAGACACACTTTCATTCTCCCTTTGGAAACTGATTGAGAGACCACACATCTTGGGCGTAAAGTGGAATTGGAGTGAAGATTAAAAGTGTTCCCAAGTGCTTCTAATCTTTGTTTTGAATTTCTCCACACTAAGGTACGCTATCTTGTTCTTAAATTCTGAAATTCACATAGTGCATGTTGTCAATTATGAATGAAATAGATCCTTATTTGTTGCTTCTGTTGTGTGTTTTGTATGAGATACAAAACCAGATTTTTATCTAACGTAGAAGACCCTGTCATCAAAGCCCAAAAGCTTAGCCAATTTCATCAAACCTTAGTTAAGGAAACCAGTAAATCTGATTTAAGAATCCGACAGCCTAAAGTAGATTTAGAGAAAATCTACAATAGATTTACCAAGACCAAGAAGGAAGTTACAGTCGACGACCTTCAAAAAGAAGTCAAGGAAAACAAATCAGAAATTAGAGCCCTTAAGCAGGAGCTAACCATTCTTAGAGTTGATCATAATCTCCTCAACCAAAGAGTCCAACATTTGGAAATTACTTCTCATCAAGGCAATGAGGAAGATCCCTCATTTTAGAACCCTTTCGATGGAGAAATTGACGAAACAGTTAACCCTACAGCTGACATGGATCAAGAACCACCCGAAGAGAAGTTCTTAGATACCATCAACAGGATTAACTTCCAAAAATGACATTCCAAAGTCAGGATTGTCATTAGCAAAGATTTTGAATTCGAGGTCGTAGTCTTAATAGATTCAGGCACTGATCTCAACTACATTCAAGAAGGACTCATTCCCTCCAAGTACTTCAGGAGACAAGGGAGAGATTGACATCTGCAAGTGGCAGAAAAATGTAGATTGAATTCAAACTCCCAAAAGCTCAAGCTTGTCTAGACAATGTATATTTCAAAACCCCTTTTGTCCTTGTTAAAAATATGACAAATAGTGTCATTTTGGGAAATCCTTTTATGTGTCTGTTGTATCCCTTCATCACATATAGGAAAGGTATCACAACACACCCCTTCAGTCAGCCTGTTAAGTTTAAGTTTCTTAAGAGCCCAGAACCTAGTGAGGTAAGCACCCTCTAGAAAGTATCTGTCTCCAAGTACCTTAATACCATCAGCAACCAAGCTCTTTCAACCATTGGTACATATCAAGCCCAGCAATTTGATCCTTCTGTACCTCCATCCACCATCTCAGCAAATAATCACGCTAAGAACCTTGATTCATTCTTAGCTACCACCCCAGTTGATGATACTCCTAACTCCAGCCAGTCTCATATATCATCATACATTTATCATAAAAACTTTTGCTTTTCATCATCCTTCGTTTTCAATAAAAAGAGATTTATAAATAAGTATTTTCAAACTTTGAATTATCCAAATCTCTCTTGGCAGGATAAGGAGCAAATAATTTTTAATAACACTAGTATGTTGAAAATGACTTCTTCAACAGAGAAGAGGAATAAAGGGAAAGCACCAACAAGGGGCTATCCTCAAGACAAAAGACTACTAGCGGGACAGTCTTTTGTAATGCATGAAGGCGCATCCTCTAAGGGAAACCAGAGAGGATCGACATCCCATCAGGAATTTATACCAGTAGAAGTGATATATTCTAGTGGTGATATGGCTGTTATTTTGTAGGAAGTTTTATCTAGGAAATAACAATTAAAAAATAGAGCCTATACAGATTTACCAGCCTCCATTAAATTTATCCTTGATAACCTTCAAATGGCCTACACCCTAAACAACAACAGACTTTTCCAAAGAACCCTCAAAGCCCTAGAAATTCACCTTGTGAACCTTGAGGCAGGAAAAGAAACTATCACTAGTTAACTCTCTGGCAAAGAGGATATCCATTCAATGGATAAAAAGACTATTATGGGCACCGATTATGCTAGACTTAGTCTTAAGATTCAGTCTACCTTAAGAAGTGATGTTGCCAACTTGCTTCCTGAAATACAAGCCAATATTTTAGGATCCAAGGCAATGTTTGAATCATCTGACAAATGGTTTGAACATTTCAAAACATTGGTCACCACTACTTTCCCAGTTTATGGAGATAATTTAGACGACACTGATAATATCTTTATTTAGGCAAAATGGGAAGATTTCTTTGGTAGCAGTCTCAGAGTATATGAGCATAAGCATCCTTTTCTAGGTCTTCTTATCAATTATGAAGAAGGGTTTGACGACTCGGAAAGGGACCCCAGTTGGCTATAAAAAATGTTTGAGTATGGCTTCATAAGATTAATTAAGTTATCAAGCCATGATCTGATCAGCCAGTTTCCACAGATCATACAACAGGTTGTGACTAAGATCAAAAGTCCTTTTGTTTCTATCAGATGCTGAAGCACAATCCCACAGTGGGATAGAAACAACTGGATGGCTAACCAACCTTCAAAGCACTTAGTACTCATTAATAGGTACACCCACCAAAGTCCCTGGAGTGAGGGAAACTCTTACTTGTCCTACAGTAACCCCTATGCTCTTACAAGTTGCTGGAGGAATTACTTCACCAACGAAATTCTCAATATAGCACAAGACCTATGGAGCAATTATCATCATGTAGGAAATACAGGAAGAATTTTTGTCTTTACTACCAAGCCTTACTTCGCAGCAATCCCAGGTCTTCGCAGGGTTGGTTACATTGATCCCAGTCAGTTCATTATAATGGAACCAGATTATAAACCATTAATATACTATGGATTATGCAACTGATAGGCTGTTTATCATGAGCATGAGAGCAATGATGACCCCCCATGGGATCTGTATGATGGATATCCTTTGGATGCCCCCTCAACAGGTTAGGTTATCCTGCCTAGCACCAGCCACTACTCAGGATAAGATTCCAAGCCGGTTAATATTCAAAAACAGCACTAGTCACTGTTTGAATAGTACCCACACTAAGCAGATCCCCAGACAAGCTACTATTCATCCACAGTAACAGTCACTGTAGATCAACAGTACCTAGGAAAAGTAGGGAGATAAGACATTATTAATGAACATACCAGACACAATCATCCAGAAGTTACTATTTGCTTTCGGTGGAAAATACTTTCACCCTCAGTAAAAGCAATTCACCTTCCGGATTTTCAGCAATTATCAAAGGACTCCAAGGCTCCCTCCAGTCTATATGAGGCAGCCAGGACTCCATTCTTCAGCAGGCATTATTCTAGGAAGGGCTCCAGAATACTTCAGAAGCCTCTCTAAACTTTGCCTTCTCTTTACAACCCCTAGCATTGTAATAGATGGCAACCCCAGCTTACATTTGTAATACCTCAGCCAGTTCTTACTTTTGTAATCAGATGGCCTCAGTCGGCCTTTTATCTTGCATTTACACGGCCTCAGCCGGCCTCCCCCTTAGCCTATAACTTACCCCCCTTTTGGTATCAGAGCCAAGTTATTTGGCCGATTGAGTTGTAAGTTGTATATTATGTAAATATTTCTAACCATTTTTTTTTCAAGTAGTTTTCTCTTGCATCTACTCTATAGAACAGGCCTCTATAAGTGTTAGAACAGGATACAAGGACGTGGCATAACTCCCCACAGGTGTTACACACTTGTCCAAAGACATCAAAGTAATACTTTTGCACGTCAGATGGGCTCAAGCATACACAAATCAACACGTGAACTATTAGAAGACGCTTTCTTGCATTTTTTTAAGCTTTTGAAAATCTTTTTTTGCAATTATTTGATGATTAGTGAGGAATGAGGACTTGAATACTCTCCTAATTCAAGTGTGACCTACCTTTTATTATGGCAAAGAGTAAATTCTATTGTTTATTGATATTCATCGAAGATAAGGGATGTCCAGCATTTTTGCTATGCTCTATATACATTAGGGATCATTTTAACGAATATTCTTAAAGTAATTGTTAATAAATCATAATAAAAAAGTTTTATCACTGATTTCATGGAAAATATAAAAAGCTGTAAAAAATATTTATTGTTTTATCATTCTCCCAATAAAATGTTTCTAAAAATAGCTTCTAAACCAATGCACATTGGTCACATTTCTCATTAATAAGTTATGGTTAGTATTGCAACTCAATTGGCATCATTTGGTATTGCCGATTGCTATTGCTGTTTCCAATGGAAAGTGGAAACATCAGGGATTCTGTTGGGATATGTGTTCTTAAATCCTATTGTATGATGCTATATATTTTATTATGTAAGACATTATGTATGGCTTAATGTTTTGGTTAATAAAGTTGTATTATTATTTGAAAATATTGGTAACATGAATACTGGGACATTATCATATAGTCCATGAGATGTATAGTATGTGATTTATGTGATTTAGTCATAGAAGATATAAATCACAAGTTCTTTGTAAACTCAGAAATATAGTTCGTAGTTGGTGATGAAATTGGGCATTTCATCTGTGAAGACTATAACATATCAACTAAGATGATTTGTCTTGATCATGGAAATGGAGATTTCTAGTTGATATGTTGGTATGTTTTAAGAGTTAAGACATATTGAACTGGACTGATGTGAGATTTATTATTCTCCTAACGACTGTCAAATGAATAATAAACTCACGACTTATATTTGCATGAACTCTTAATCCAGAGAGGATAATGGACATGATCATGAAGTGTAAGTTACTTTGATATATCAGGAGTGAGATCTATAGTAACGGTCAAAATCTCAGTATGTTGGGAAACCACATTTAGTGTTGATGGAACATATATTCTCAAGATGGAATTCATAGTCTCTTAACGGAGATACAAAATATTCCCTTGAGATAAGTTTAATGGGTTTGATATTCAGAGAGTTGGGCCTAACCACTTTAGTAAGGAGTTACTAAAGTATATATTTATGGAATTGGATTTCATAATATATGATGAATAACTTAAATAATTAAACCGGGTACTCAAGGAATTAAGATGTAGTAATAAACAAAGTGGCAGTCTGCTTTCATGACTTTATGTTACTATGAATATTTTATGAAGGGGTTGCATGTATAATAAAGTCTTGGTATATAATTTATTAATAAGGCCTAGAGTGCAACTATATTTATATAGTGGTATTAAATATAGTTAGTGGTAACTTTGGACTTGTCAAGAGTTGACAGAAAAGTCCAAGGCCCATTGGAGCTAGTGTCTTATTGGTCCCTTTTGGTCCCACTCCAAGCCACACACTTAAGCCCAATTGGAAAGGCCCAAAAGGCCGGCCCAATTAGATAATCAGTTAGATACAAAGGGAGAAACATACGGAATTTTCATGTATGAGAAAGATTTTTGAAAGAGAATTCATAGAAAGAGTTAGAAAGAACACTCTTGTGAAGTGGTGTAAAAAGTGTTAGACACCTTTTGACATTCTCCCTTTGGAACTGATTGAGAGACCACACATCTTGGGCGTTAGTGGAATTGGAGTGAAGATTGAAAGTATTTCCAAGTGATTTTCATCTTCAAGTTTTGAAATTCACCACTCCAAGGTACACTCTCTTGTTCTTATATTCTGAAACCTAAACAATGCATGTTAACTTTTATGTATGAAGTAGATCCGTTATTTTTCCTTCCGCTGCGCTGTATGATTCCATCAATTGGTATCAGAGCGGTCTTCATTACATATCTGTTTAACATGTTTTTGAGTTTTGGATTTAGTAACAATGATTTCATGTTGTTAGAAAATAGTTTACTGCATGGTCGTTGAAATCTTTGTTCTTGATGAAAACTGTTTTTGATGTTATGATGTTGTTTAATTTTTTAGTTTAAGTATGTTAAACTAAACTTTAAGGCTATAACATCAATGATATTCAGTTTTGATATCAATTCATGTTCATAATGATCGTATGATAGTTGTTTTGTACATGAAAACGTTGAAAAACTGTTTTTGGAAAATTCTGGAAAATTCAAAATTCGCGAAGCTCGATCGATCGAGAATCTGTCGAGAATCTATCGAGTAGACAGAAAGTTTCTCGATCGATCGAGGATCTATCGAGGATCTGTCGAGCTTCACGGAACTTTTCTAGACCGATCGAGAATCTGTCGAGGATCGATCGAGGACTGTTAATCCAGAATTTTTTCTAAGTGTTTTTCCATATATAAAAGATCAAGGCTATGTGTAATCATATTATGCGTGTTTTAATTTAAAAACCTTTATTTTAAAATATCTAGTGGGAAAAAGATAAAGGGTTGGATCTCATGGTCTCCATTGTCGGTTTATAGTAGTGTGATTAAGCACCTCGCCTTGGCGTATATGCCTTGCTCCCTTCGGAGGGTTTTTAATTCACGGTACTACAGGTTAAACTTCTTTATGATGAATAATATGTGTTTTTACATTGAGAACCACCACGCTTCCGTGGAGTTACTTTATGACTCACATAGAATTCAGTCAATGGTGTACACTAGAATAAGTTTAATGTTAATCTCCCTTCGGAGCTATGTCATTATTACTTAGAGGCTAAAGTAGAAACGACATGTTATTAGTGTTTGATAAGAGTTATCATGATAGCACTAATAATGAGAATAGTTCTCAATCAATCATAGTGTTTATAATTTACTTGCTTCCAAGGAATTTTAAACATGGGATTGGGTTGTCGTTGCATATATTATTTTATGGTTTTATTAAGGTTCCATATTATATGCTTATATGCTGAATAGATAATGTCCAATTTACTTATTATATTCATGTTTGTTATTTTCAGATTTGAACATGGCATCTTTTAGCCCACTTGTTTTTATTCTTAATCAAAACAAACTGACTGGATCCAACTATGTTGACTGGAAAAGAAACTTGGACATTGTTTTAACTGCTGAAGAGCACAAATCTGTGCTTACTCAACCATGTCCTAGCTTTCCTTCATTAGATGCTCCTCTTGAGGAAAAACAACGATATGAACGTTGGCAGAAATCTAATGAAATGGCCAAGTGCTATATCCTGGCGTCCATCTCAAATGTTCTACAGCATCAAATGCAGGATGTAGAACTAGCTTCGGACATTATGCTAAGTCTGAAGGAGATGTTTGGTGAGCAAGGCCGATCAGCAAGGCAAGAAACCATGAGGCAAATTTATAATACCAAGATGGCTGAAGGTAGTTCAGTAAGAGAACATTATCTTACAATGATCTCTAATCTGAATACATTGGAAGTTTTAGGTGCCGACATTGATGGAGAATCCCAAGTGGATATGATACTCTAGTCACTACCGGAATCATTCAAGGAATTCAGACTGAATTATAATATGAACAAAAAGGTTTATTCTTTGTCTGAATTAATGAATGAGTTAGTGGCGGCAGAAGGCATCCTTGGTACTTCTAGTGTTGAAGCCAATGTTGGTGAAGCTTCTACTTCACAACCTAAGTCGAAAGGCAAGGGTAAGAAGAAGAAGAAGGACTTCACTAAGAAAGAGGGTAAGCAAATTGCCTTAGGGGTTGCCGATAAAGGAAAGAAGCTCAAAGGAAAATGTTTCCATTGTGGTGAGAAAGGACATTGGAAGAGGAATTGTCTAAAGTTTAAAGCTGCCAAGAACAAGGGTATGAAAACTTCCTTTCTTCTTGAAATATGTTTGGTACAGAATCCCACTGATTCCTAGTGTGTGGATTCAGGTTGTACTAATCATATCTGCAATTCTTTGCAGGGGTTTCAGGAGACCAGAAAACTGAGTGAAGGGGAATTGTTTCTAACTTTGGCTGATGGGAGCAGAATTCCGGTTGTAGCTGTTGGTGTTGTTCATTTGTGCTTTGAGTCTAGGGTTTTAATATTGCAAAACTGTCTGTTTGTACCTAATGTGCGTAGGAATTTAATTTCTGCAACTTATTTGGGTAAACAAGGATATTGTGTTATCCTAAAAGACAATGTTGTAATAAAGAAGGATAAAATGTTTATCTGTTCTGGCAATATTGTGGATGGTCTTTATATTTTAACTCCTGTTTAGCATGAACTACATGATTCTGAATTAGATAGTCACTCACATGTAAAATCATTAAAGAGAAAGTTTCCTTCTAATGAAGCATATCTTTGGCACTTGCGTTTAGGTCATATTAATTCAAATAGAATTCAAAGGCTGATCAAAGATGGACTCTTAGAGCCCATGGACTTTGATGAATTTCCAGTTTGTGAATCTTGTTTGGAAGGTAAAATGACCAAGCGAACTTTTAATGCAAAAGGTAGAAGAGCCCAAGAGTTGCTTGAATTAGTTCATACGGATGTATGTGGTCCTATGTCAACCCAAGCAAAAGGAGGTTATGAGTATTTCATCACTTTTACGGATGATTACTCAAGATATGGTTATGTGTACCTAATGCCACGGAAGTCCGAAGCCTTTGAAAAATTCAAAGAGTTTAGGGTTAAAGTTGAGAATCAATTAGGCAAACGCATAAAAGCCATTCGATCTGATCGAGGTGGCGATTACCTTCTTGAGATTTTCAAGGATTACCTAATTCAAAATGGGATTATATCCCAATTGACTGCACCTGGAACTCCTCAACAAAATGGTGTAGAGGAGAGAAGGAATAGAACTCTTTTGAAAATGGTTAGGTCCATGATGAGTTATTCAACTTTACCAATTTCTTTTTGGGGATATGCCTTAAATACAGCAATACATCTTTTGAATTTAGTTCCATCAAAATCTGTCCCCAAAACACCCATGGAATTGTGGAGTGGGCGTAAGCCTAGTATGAGGTATCTCCACATTTGGGGTTGTCCAGCACATGTGCTAAAGGGGAAGCCTGATAAGTTGGAACCAAAATCGGAAGTGTGTTTGCTTGTGGGTTATCCAAAAGAAACTAGGGGTTATTTATTCTATAGTCGAAATGATAACAAAGTTTTTGTTAGTACAAATGCTAAATTTTTGGAAAATGACTATATGAATAATTTTACTCCTAGAAGTAGAGTTGTATTGGCTGAAATGAATGAATCTGTAAATCAACAACCATTGGATAAAACTAAGGAAAAAATGGTTGTATTAGATACACCACAAGATACTACTCATGAAATGTCTAGTACACAAGTGCCTCGTCGTAGTGGGAGAATTGTTCGGCCTCCTATGAGATTTATAGGTTTAGGAGAAACTTATGAGGCTATCTCAGAAGAGGCTAAATCGGATCCTTACACTTATGAGGAGGCAATGAATGATATAGATGCACATCATTGGGTCCAAGCTATGAAATCTGAATTAGATTCCATGTATTCCAATCAAGTTTGGAGTCTTGTAGAGGCGCCTAACGGCCTTAAACCTGTTGGTTGCAAATGGGTTTACAAGAGGAAGAGAGGGATAGATGGAAATGTTGAAACCTTTAAAGCAAGGCTAGTGGCTAAAGGGTATACACAAAAAGAAGGCATCGATTATGATGAAACCTTTTCGCCAGTAGCCATGCTTAAATCTATGAGAATTCTCTTATCCATTGTTGCTCATTATGATTATGAGATTTGGCAAATGGATGTCAAGACTGCATTTCTAAATGGCAATCTTGAAGAAGAAATCTATATGTTGCAACTAGAAGGTTTCATAGCAAAGAACCAAAAGCATATGGTATGCAAGTTGAAAATGTCCATTTATGGACTTAAGCAAGCATCTAGGTCATGGAACATCAGATTTGATCAAGCAATCAAATCTTTTGGTTTTGAGCAAAATCTTGATGAACCATGTGTGTACAAGAGACATCAAGACAAAGTAGTAATGTTCCTAGTGCTTTATGTTGATGACATTCTACTCATTGGAAACGATGTAGGAGTAATGTCATCGGTTAAAGTTTGGTTATCAAGCCAATTTGATATGAAGGACTTGGGTGAAGCTAACTATATTCTAGGGATCAACCTTTGGCGAGATCGAAAGAATAGGATGTTAGGTTTGTCACAAGCTGGATATATAGATAAGGTTCTAGAACGGTTTAGTATGCAAAATTCCAAGAAAGGATTACTTCCTTTTAGACATGGGGTTCCTCTGTCTGATGACCAAAGGCCTAAGACTCAAGAGGAAGAAAATACGATGAGACAAGTTCGTTATGCTTCTGCTGTAGGAAGTCTCATGTATGCCATGCTTTGTACTAGGCCGGATATTTGTTATTCAGTTGACATGGTCAGCCGATATCAATCAAATCCAGGACTTAAACATTGGCAAGCTGTAAAGCATATTCTCAAGTATCTACGCAGAACGAGAAATTATATGCTTGTTTACCGTTGTGAGGATTTGATTCCCATTGGCTATACAGATTCAGATTTTCAGTCAGATCTAGATTTCAAAAAATCCACGTTGGGTTGTGTTTTCACCTTGGGAGGTGGAGCCATAAGTTGGAGGAGTGTTAAGCAATCTTGTATTGCGGACTCCACCATGGAAGCCGAATATGTTGCTGCTTGTGAAGCAGCAAAGGAGGCTGTTTGGCTCAAGAAATTCCTTTGTGATCTTGGTGTTATAAGAATTGAGCAAGTTCCTATTACATTGTTCTGTGACAATAGTGGAGCAGTTGCACAATCCAAGGATCCAAGGAATCACAAGAAAGGAAAACACATAGAAAGAAAGTACCACATCATTCGGGACATTGTTGCTCATGGAGATGTGATTGTAGCAAAGATTGATGGTGCAAAGAATCTAGTGGATCCCTTCACCAAAGCCTTGCCTCAAAGGACTTTCGAGTCACATTTGGAGGAGATGGGAGTTAGATTAGTGCACAATAGTCTTTAGGCCAAGTGGGAGATTGTTGGGATATGTGTCCTTAAATCCTATTGTATGATGCTATATATTTTATTATGTAAGACATTATGTATGACTTAATATTTTGATTAATAGAGTTGTATTATTATTTGAAAATATTGGTAACATGAATATTGGGACATTATCATATAGTCCATGAGATGCATAGTATGTGATTTATGTGATTTAGTCATAAAAGATATAAATCACAAGTTCTTTGTAAACTCAGAAATATAGTTCGTAGTTGGTGATGAAATTGGGCATTTCATCTGCGAAGACTATAACATATCAACTAAGATGATTTGTCTTGATCATGGAAATGGAGATTTCTAGTTGATATGTTGATATGTTTTAAGAGTTAAGATATATTGAACTGGACCGGTGTGAGATTTATTATTCTCCTAACGACTGTTAAATGAATAATAAACTCACGACTTATATTTGCATGAACTCTTAATCCTGAGAGGATAATGGACCTGATCATGAAGTGTAGGTTTCTTTGATATATCAGGAGTGAGATCTATAGTAACGTTCAAAATCTCAGTATGTTGGGAAACCACATTTAGTGTTGATGGAACATATATTCTCAAGATGGAATTCATAGTCTCTTAACGGAGATACAAAATATTCCCTTGAGATAAGTTTAATGGGTTTGTTATTCAGAGAGTTGAGCCTAATCACTTTAGTAAGGAGTTACTAAAGTATATATTTATGAAATTGGATTTCATAAATATATGATGAATAACTTAAATAATTAAACCGGGTACTCAAGGAATTAAGATGTAGTAATAAACAAAGTGGCAGTCTGCTTTCATAACTTTGTGTTACTATGAATATTTTATGAAGGGGTTGCATATATAATAAAGTCTTGGGATATAATTTATTAATAAGGCCTAGAGTGCAACTATATTTATATAGTGGTATAAAATATAGTTACTGGTAACTTTGGACTTGTCAAGAGTTGACAGAAAAGTCCAAAGCCCATTGGAGCTAGTGTCTTATTGGTCCCTTTTGGTCCCACTCCAAGCCACACACTTAAGCCCAATTGGAAAGGCCCAAAAGGCCGGTCCAATTAGATAATCAGTTAGATACAAAGGGAGAAACATACAGAATTTTCATGTATGAGAAAGATTTTTGAAAGAGAATTCATAGAAAGAGTTAGAAAGAACACTCTTGTGAAGTGGTGTAAAAAGTGTTAGACACCTTTTGACATTCTCCCTTTGGAACTGATTGAGAGACCACACATCTTGGGCGTTAGTGGAATTGGAGTGAAGATTGAAAGTATTTCCAAGTGATTTTCATCTTCAAGTTTTGAAATTCACCGCTCCAAGGTACACTCTCTTGTTCTTATATTCTGAAACCTAAACAATGCATGTTAACTTTTATGTATGAAGTAGATCCGTTATTTTTCCTTCCGCTGCGCTGTATGATTCCATCAGATTCAACACTGCCCCCAAAGATAAACAGACAAACATGAAAATATTTTATAAGGAAACAAAAAATGAAGAAAAAGAAGATTAGTGCCATGAATAATAAGAAAGGGTCATTAAAGAAGGGAAAATATGGAAGGAAACCCTTCATAGAGAAGTGCAAGAACACAAGTGGTTAGAGCTCCAAAAGCTTGTCCGTAGGACAATAGCACATAATGATTGCACTCTCTCTCTATAGAGACCTTGATGATTATGATCAATCCAGAGAAGAGCAAATTGGCAATTACACTGAGAATATATGGTGTCAATAAATCAAATAAAGTAGAGATAACTGTTGAATAAATGATGGTATATATGAAAATATATACTGAAGAGAAAAAATATGTGATGGGCACGTGGTGGACAGACATGTGTAACACATGGCATGTGTTGGGCTCCAAGGCCTTTTATAAGAGCGTAGTTGCGGCTTACATTTGGGCTACCGTGGTTTTTGCTTGATCTACATGCTTAAGCCCAAACAAAGAAGACTCCTACAAGGAAAATGAGTCACTCCCCTAGAAGGAAAAGACTTCTTAACCAAGGCATAGGCTTTGGCTCTACGCGACTATAAATACTCCAAAGCCCTCACAAACCAAGGTACGCATAATTAATTCAACTCTAGCACTCTAGTGTTGAAAATAAGGTTTCTAACTTGACCTTCAGAGGGTTTTTGGCCGGCACTACACCGGTGCTCTCTGTTAGGTCCTTTCTTGTTGTTGTGTAGGTTTTTACTTCGCTTGCGTGAGGACCGTGTAGCTTACTAGTGAATTTCGGCATCATCATATACCATCATTTATTATAGTATTATCTTAGAAAAGATAATACTATATTTATTGTATTTATCTGTAAAATTATATAGGTGATTTTAATTGGAAAACCAAAAATACACCATTTAAGGAGCAGTACTGTGTTCTCTCCTTTTAATTAATGTAATTCAAATTATTAATTACTAAATAAAATACAATAAATTAATCTTACATGTTTTTTCGATTGTGCACAAAACCAAATCGACCTAATACTGAATGCTAATTCTACATTGATTCCAATTGCACTTTAACAGAGACTAGTGCCTTTTGAATGTTCTCAAAGGAAATTATTTTTTATAGTGATTCAGTCCCATAAAATTAAAAATAAAATAAAATAAAAGCTACTTCAGGGCACAATAACCAGGCCAAAATAGAGTAATCCTTGTTCGTCGGTTGTAAATATTTAGTCTTAAAAGTTTAGGTTCTAATTTTGCTGTATGTTGACAAACCCAGAACAAAAATATGTGTAGTATAAGATCTTAGTGTCTTAAAAGTGTTTTAGACATTGCTCAAATTGATACAATAAATTAATACTCAAAAACATACAAGTTGCAAAAATAATAATTCAGAAATTGTCAAGCTCGACTGATCGAGAGAGACTTTCGACCAATCAAATTGTGATCTGCAGTATTTTAATTGAAACCCAATAGCCTGTGAAATGTTTAGGATTTGAGTCCAACACTGCTAGGTATAAAAGCAGAACCCTAATATACGTTTTTCAAGTGTTGAGAGTTACTCTTGTGAGATCCATGAGAGTCTGTAATCTTCTAACTCTACAAGCACCTACTGGAGATCAAATCCATATTGCTAGTACCGGTGGAGTAAAGTTGTTGCCAAGCCTTTAGCAATCAAGTGTACTAAAGATCAAAGCACGAGTAACTATCCTAGGCCCCACTACTTATTTCATTCAACTCATATGGATTTCATTAGGTACTCATCAACGTTCATTACAATTTTCTAATTTGATCTCAATAGTTTGCCCATACCTTCCACGTTCAGTGCGTTTCTTCTTTCTCTCACTTTCTTTTCCCCATAGAGTCATGTACAAACCAAGAATGATCAACATAGCTCCTAAGATACTGCAAATGTTTGAAAACAGAAATAAATCAGAATCTACCATTCACATTCCTTTGAAAGAAAAGAGAAAAGGCTTGTAAACCAAAAAAAAAAAAAAAAAAAAAATCTCAAACAATTGGGGAAGTGATCCAAGCGAGTAAATGTATATACCTTCCCAAGTGCAATGCTTCTCTTAAAATTAGTAGTCCCATAATAGCTGTAAGTAGAGTACACAATGGCCTAAATGCTGTCATGAAAACTGGACCTTTTCTTTGTGAAACAAATGTTTGAAGATAATATGTTATTCCATATATTGCAACTCCCTATAAAATGTGACATTTACATAACAGCTTAGATTATGTATCAAAACTATGTACAATATGTAATTCCATATAGTCGAATTCCTTGAAAACTGGGTAATGTTCTAGAACTCACACTATAAATGGGAGCAAGAAGGGTGATGTTCCATGACAACCTCCAAGAGGAAAGTTTATGATCAAAAATTGCAGCCATGATTGTTGAGAGTAACGTGCCTGATAAGCATGTCAATGCTGTAAGAGCTAAAGGTGATGGGTACTCCTTAATTGTTTTAGTCTGGATTAATGATCAGACATTAGTTAGTATCATCACAAAAAGTAGTAACAAGATATGGTTCTATACAATGTTATCCTCTAGCTAATGCAAGCGAGGCAAGGAAACATAAAAATTGCACGGAGAAAAGGTAATCAAGAATGCTTAGGATTTAGGAAATCCCTTGTGTGTATTTGTTTCTTAAAAAAAAAATAATAATAAAAAATAAATAAATAAATAAATAAAAAACCTAGGGAAATCAAAATTTGATTTTCGTTTTTTTTTCTTAAAAAAAAATGCTTTAATCGTTAAAAAAGAAAATAAAAATGGAGATAATACTTTTAGACTTTGGGAATACATGGTTCATGAAAAATGGTATCGAAACTACTTATATGCAACTTTGGGTATTGTGTGGCTTTCGTTATAGTAGTAAATGGCTACCTTCAATATATAAGAGTTTCCGAAGTGTAAGTAGGGCATATTGAAGTGGGTACTGTCTGTTACACGCTGCCTCTTACATATCACAACATACAAACATTTCAAGGCCAAAATGGGCTTTTGTCCTTTTCAAAAAAACAATCCAACAATTTTTCCCATTTCCCAAACTAATTAGGGAAATGCCCCTCTTTTAAAACTCTATTTTCTCAAAATCGAGTTAAGCCCTATAGTGGCGTTTTTAAGGAGTCTATAGTGACGTTTTAAGGACCTATAGTGACATTTTTAAACTCGATCTTCATAAAATTGAGTAATAGGTAAAAAATTTAAAAACGCCACTATAAGTTTTTAAAATGTCACTATAGGTTCCTTAAAACGTCACTATAAGGCCCTAGAATATATATATATATTTTTTTTTAAACTCGATTTTGAGAAAATCAAGTTTCAAAAGAAAGACATTTCTCTAATTAGTTTGAGAAAGGGGCAAAATGCTGGATTTTTTTTTTTTTTTTGAAAAGGGCAAAAGTCAATTTTGCTCAATATTTCAATCAAAAAGTTTTGAACTAAAATTTCAATTAAAAATAGACTTAGTTTTGATTCAGGATTAGACAATGGCCTCATAAATAATAAATACTTTAATTAAATATGACTCTAGACTTAATAAATTTTGAGAACAATTACTCTTAAACATACTTCCTCGTTAAATAAAATGAAAAACAAATAAAAGAAAGAGGGAATAGGCCTAAAAAGACTTCCTTACTACAAGACCTTTTCCATTTCAACAATGAAAAATAAAATGAAAGAATAGCTCATTTATAAGTAAATATATCATTAAAATTCTTGTTAATTTTTCAAAGGGTGACTAGTTTTGTCTTGAGAAAGAGTTTTTTTGAAGTCCCACACTGAAATATAAGAAATAATGCTATGTTGGTTTAAGATAGCTTGAACCCGGTTAATTAATTCAATTACCCAAGTTGATTAATTAAGTTCAATTGCATGCAAATCATGAAGGTACCAACAAATCACCAAAAATACTAAGTGCAGCTGAAAATAAATTAAACAAGGTAATTTGTTGACAAATGGGGAAAACCTCGGAAGGCAAAAACCCCACCGGGTTATTTTAAAGTCACCACTTCCAAGAATCCACTAATCAACAATCAAGCGGTTACAAGTATAAGGAATCCCGAAATACTAACTTATAGTTGATCCTTCGCTCCAATACCCAATTGGACTTGATCTTGTAGTGGCCTTCTTTCACTTCATATACAAACCTCCAATTTGTGACTAACCCTTTGCATAGATCCTAAGTACATGACTAACTCCAACAACTTGAACAAATGTTGTTGGTTGCAAAGTTCTTCACTTCATCAACAATGAAGATTTGGAAGCACTCGGTTACAAAACCCTATGGCATACAAACGCAATAGGTTCACATAGAGAATATAAGTTTCTTGGTCTCTATATCCGTATGTGACGTCCTTCAAAAGAAGCCTTATATATGTCTAGGGTTATAAGAAAAGAAACCCCAAACAAATATACAAGATTGGGCTGAATTTCAAATCTAGAAATTATGAAATCGTAATTCTCAATAGATCGAGCTACTGTCGAGCTATCTATTGAGTTTCATATTAAGTCTCGATAGTACACATCTGTCGAGCTATCTGTTGAGATTTAATGAACAGCTTTTCTTAACTTGTTTCTTAGACCAATCTTCATGTCTTTAATACTTGACTTGAACAACATGTTTTTTGAGCTACTAAACTCATCTTAGATCTTCCCAATTACAAGTAAAGTGCATTTTTTTCAAAGTATTAGCCAATTATAACAAAATATGACCCTAACATGTTGTATGGAACAGGTTTGGGTCCAATTTACAAGAACGCTCGACATTATTATTATTATTATTATTATTATTATTATTATTATTATTATTATTATTATTGGTTTAATTCGCCTTGTACAGATTTAAAAACAATAGTGATAGGATGCCAATGATTTGGAATGTGAAGTGCCATTGATTTGGATTGTAACAATGTGTGTATTCGAATGTTGGGACTCACATTAGACATGTATTAAGTTTTTTTATTTATTTATGGGAAGATTACTAATATTATTCAAAACAAGAAGCAATAATTATATCTCGAAAAAGAAATTGTTTTAAGGAATAAGGACTCTCTTCAATCTAAACAAAGAAATCAACAATGCTTAAGCATGTTTTACTAGTAAATAGGCAGATTTATTTCCTTGCCTATGAAGTTGACAGGATTAAACACACAAAATACTTACCTAATGAAATCGAATAACCCAATTCAAGTCTAATAGTTTCGATTAGTTTCATTGATACAATACACCAAGATACCTTTAGACAAGTCTCATTGCACTAGGTATTGAAAACAACCCCACAATTCCAACTTAAATTGGCTTAGCTATCCTCTAATTCTTAAGTCCTATAACTAGTTTCGTGTAGCCAAAGTGGCCTTCAGAGATATCGAGGATCATTGTTGTGGGAAGCCAACTTGATGGCCACAATGGTCTTTAAAGTTTTGCTGCTTTTACTTAAATGTCAATGAGATTGAAATGGAAATTTGTTTCCCCAATCTCTTCTATAAAGTTGTTATTTCCAACTAGTCTTTCTTGGCTTTAATTCCGTACTAAATTTAGTTGTAATTCAGTCAATCATTTCCCTGTATTTATGTGGGTTTAATTGTAAGGGATGAGTATGAGAGACTAGTGAAGAATCAAGCATGCAATGAAGATTAGTGCAGTTTCGCGACTAGCTCGCGAGTAAAAGCACCCACGAAAAGGCCACATGTGAAGCACATGATTAAAAGCTAAAGAGTCATGTCAACCTGTCATTTCGTGAGTACTTAGCAGGGAATGCCATCTCGCTAAGTACCCGTGAAACTCTTTGTTTGGAAAAAAAGTAAGAGTGCTTTTCTAAATTCTTTACACACACTATATATACCCTCATTAGCTATGAAATTGTAAGGAGTCTTTTCCTAAGATAAAACCCTAGAAAAATATTTAAAAGTTAGTTATTATCATACCCATAATCATCTACATAAATTCTTTTGGTTTTCCTCTACTCTTGCCTCACCAATTTCATATCTTTGAGAGGTTCTTAACCCAAACACTTACCTTCCCCATTCCAAGTGTTGAGAGAAGTTTTGGTGCCTATGGGAAGCATTGGAAGAAGCCATTGAGTGGCAGATACAATCGGATGGAATTGTGGGATCTGGATAACTAATGAAGACAAGACTCCGAGAAGTCCGTTGGTAGCAGGAACTTAAAGGGCTTAAGTACATTGAATAGATTAGGCTTGGAGAGTTTTTTTGATATTCGTGTACTCTAACTTATTTACTAATGGATCGATTTCGAATTAGAGGGCCATGGAGAGGTTTTTCGCTAAGTACTGAGGTTTCCTCTTTACATTTATTTCTCATTGCACTTGGTTATGGCTTAGAGTAGTGTTACCGGTTTATTGCATGTGCTTTACTCTTATTCCCCACATAGAAAAGTTAGAGTAAAAGCAATTAAGCTGTAATTTAAAATTAGGGGTCTAAACAAGCATTAGTGTTTTCACACTAATTAAGCTTTCAATTGGTATCAAAACGGGTACATTTTTTGAGTTCATTATCTTTGTGTGATCGTAAACCCCATTTGAGATGGATAGATCTCAATCCCTCAACACACCTCCTTTCTTTGATGGGAGTAGCTATGCATTTTGGAAAGTATGTATTCGTGCTTTTCTATGTGCTATTGATGAGACTGTTTGGAATTCAGTTAAGAATGGTTAGGTGAGACCAACAACACCTAAGGCTGAGTGGGACAAGGCTGCACTTGCTTTGGCAAATGCTAATAGCGAAGCTATTAATGAAATCTTTTGTGGTGTTTTTACTGACAAATTTCACAACATCTCTCATGTGAAGGCTGCCAAACTCTTTGCATGAAGGATTTTTAAGTGTGACTTTCTTACTCTTCAACCATACTATATATACCCTCATTACCCATAAAAGTATGAGAGGCCATTTAGAGAAAAAAACCCTAGATAGGTTTTCTACAACACACACACCCATCTTTTAGAAAGAGAGCTACTCATACTAAGTGAGAAATCATTGTAGTCTCTTCTCCTTCCCTCTCCCATTGTCATTCATTGAGAAGAGATTTGTACCCAAACACAACCCACACTTATTCAGATTGTTAAAAGTGTTTTGGAGCTTGGGAAGCTTTTGGGATTTTACAAAAGAAGCCAGTGAGGCTTGGCGGATACAATTGGGCGCATTGCAGGATCCAGAAAGCTAGAGAAGATATGACTCAGAGAAGTTCGTTGGTAGCAGGAGCTTGAAGGGTTCAAGTACATTGGGTAGACTAGGCTTGAAGGGTCTTTTGTTATTCATGTACTCCAACTTTAATCTCTAGTGGATCAATTACCACTTGGAGGGCGGCGGAGAGGTTTTTCACTGAGTTTTTCAGTTTCCTCTTCGATAACACATCTTGGTGTTATCTTGTGGTTGCATCTCTCTTCCCTCACTCTTGTGCCTTACTTTTATTTTTTGTTGTTCACACTTTTATTTTTTGTTGTTCATGTTTATGCACTAGAGTAGCTATTGGTTCATTGTGCACATTTACTCTTGTTCTGCACATTGATTAAGTAAAAGTAAAAGCAATCTAGTCATAATTTTTAATTTGGGGTCTAAAAAAGCTCTTGTGTTTTCACACAAATTCAAGCTTTTAGAGATCAAGATCTAAGAGCTTGTTAGCTCTCTTCAAACTTATGAGCTCGAATTGCTGTCTCACTAGTCTAGCAAATCACTTACTCTCAAAACCATAAGTAAGAGAACCAGTGATTCCTCGGATAAGGATGATGTTGAAAAAGAGGTGGCATATCTTGCAAAGAACTTCCGAAAGTTTCTAAAGATGAAGAACAATGGGAAGTCATTTGGCAAAGGAAAATTCTCATCCTCTAAGAATGACAAAAGAGACTTCAAGAAGAAGGATGCAAAAGACTTATCACCATCCCAAGGGATTGTTTGCTATGAATGCAATGGTCATTGGCATTTGAAGAAAGAGTGTCTGAACTATTTGAGAGAAAAGGGTAAAGTGCTAACAACTACCCTTAGTGACTCGGAGAGCTCAAATTCTGATTCGAAAGAAAAATGCGATGGTGATGGTAATTATTCAGCATTTATGGCAATTACCTCGGTTGATTCCAAAGATGAATTGAGTGATTTGGTTGAAGAATTTAGTGTTCACAATAAGGGTGAAGAAGATGAAATCTCAGATGATGAGGATGTGTACCTCAATGAAGGTGATAAGAATCTTCAAGATTTGTATGATGCATTGCTTAAGAATTATGGCAAATATGCTAAAGTTGCTAAGAGTGTAGTCAAGAAGATAAAGAAAATTGAAAAAGAACACAAATTCGCTCTTGCATAACTTAAAGATGCCAGGTGTGAAGTTGAAGAGTTGAAAGAAGAGCTGCTAAATGCTTATTCTAAGATCAAGTTTCTCGAACTTGAAGTGATTCAAGCCAATGTCAAAGTGGAAAGCATCACAACCAAGAAACTTGATAGTGTAATTTCATTTCAAAAGCCTTCCACAAACAAAACTGGATTGGGCTACACCAAAGAAGAAAGTTTGAGCGGTGAACCAAGAAGGGAGATGAAGTTTGAATTGGTGAAGAATGTAGAGAATCCCAAGATTGAGATCCCTATTGTTGAGAAGGACATTGGGCCAATACCAAAGGCAAAAAGAAAGTCATTGCCTAAAAATCAAAAAGGACCTCAAGTGAATCATTTTTGTCATCATTGTGGCATTCGAGGGCACACAAGACCAAATTGCTTCAAGCTTCATGCTCTTAAAAGGGCTGATTCTCTGCATGATTAAGGAAATACAAGAAGAATGCCAAGAAGAAAGCAAGCTAAGGGAGAAAATGAGGGTTAACTTATTGGAGAAGTAATGGAAATGCTTAAGAACATCTCATCTTGTCTAGCTATCTTCATCCTGAGGTTTGAGAGTTATGTTGGTCATACCCCTCCATCTAAGGACCTTGCCTAAAGCACCCATGCGGTGTGGGTGAAGAAGGGTACCCATGTATTAATACTTCCAATATATTAGGGTCATAGTTTCATGCATCATGTCATATGTATTCTTCTTGCATCAATGCTTCCTTCCTAGCATGTTTCTTTTAATGTTTTTTGCTTTGTTTTGTTGATCTTACTTTATTGTTTTTGTTTTGAGTGAGTAAAAATCCAAAAAACACATAAAAAGTAAAACTTCTCAAAAAGTTTGATCGCTTGTGTTGTGTCATATCACATGTTGAGTTTTGGCCTAGTACCTTCGTACTAATGGCATAGTGTATTTAGAAGTTTAGCTTGTTATGTATGCACATTTTAAGTGTGAGCAAAATCTAGAAATATATGTTTGATTGTTGTAAATAGATCTTCAAACTTGTCATGAATGTCTAGCCAATAGTCTTGATTGATCTTCATACAAGCGTAGACTTGATCCTATATATCTCCTCACATTTATTTTTATGTTAAAAAGCTCTTCAAACTTCAATCTCTAAAAAGAGAAAGAGCTAAAAAAGTCTTGCTTCAAAAACTAGTTTGACTAGGAAAAGATGGAGCAAAAATGTATTCAAAATGTATGATGCCAAAGCCAAAGACTTATTCTTCAAAGAAATATAAAAAATTTCATGACATCGTTGCTCAAAAATTGAGTTGTGTTGATCATAAAGTATGAAAAATGGAAGCCATATGAAAAGCTTTTAATCAACGTAAACACTTTGGCAAGAAGTCATATATGTTCATTTCTACTAGTGAGATAAGTCACTTGACTTCGTGCTATTTGTATATGACTTTATTGAATTGATCATTGAAACTTCATACTATACTATGGATTAATTCATACTTGATACTTACACATAACACACAAGTGAATGCTTAATAGCTTGATGGTCAAACCCAAAAAGATTTTTGAGTATTTTATTTGTTTTTGGAAGTGATTTTATTTGTCACTTATGTTTTGAAAGTTTTTCCAAAAAGCTAAATTAGTTTTGTTGAAAAAATTCTGTCAATATTTTCACGAATGCTTTGCGAGTAAGAGTTCCAATACCTAAATCGTGAAAATGTGGAAGTGAATTTTCAATTTCTTCATAAATTTACACAGACTCTCACGACTCCCTTGTGAGTCCTTTGTGAGATATGCTTACCTGCAAAAGTTGCCCTGTGCAAATTAGGCTTTTCGCAAGTAACTTAGGAGTCTTTCGCGAGTCATTGACTCACAAAATGAGAAAAATTCAGTTTTTAAGGGGCTCACAGTGACAATGTTTTCAAAATTTTAATTTTGCCTCCCTAGTATCTCTCTCAACCCAAAACACCATTTTCTCTCAAAACTCAACCAAATCTTCTTGGATTTCATCTCTAAGACTTCTTTAAGGTATGATTTAACAATTTTTATCTTTCAAATCCTTAGATTAAGTGTTAGATTTCTAAAATTTCTAGGGTTGGGCTTATATTGAATAAGGTTGGAAAAACTTCACTTTTGCAAATTTTTTCAATTTTATTGATTGGGCTTAGTCCCATTGTGTTTGTTGTTGATTGTGTTGGCCCCATGTGACATTTTAGCATGTATTGAGTCAAGATTTTCACATGTTCATACATTATTCATCACATATGTGTACTGTGTGCACTCTAGGTGTTTGATAAAATGTCTCTATGGTATTTTTTTACTCTTTTGGACTTCTATGAGTACCATATTTTGGGTTTTACCATATTTATACATGTTTAAAATGTTTTGATCATTATTTGTGTGTTTTACACACTTTGCCCCATGAGTGCTTGTTCATGCATTGATCATGCATCGCACATGCTCACTTGATGCACCCTTGATGCGCACACCTTATCACTTGACATGTTTTTAGACCTTTTAGCACATATAATATGTTCTTGTGTCTTTGTTACACTTGTTTGTTTCTATTTTGGGGCATTTTTTTCTATTTTTTCTTGTTGTTGGACTAACTTGCATCTAATCAAGTTTGTTGTCATTTTGTGTATAGTTTGTGTGCTTGTCATTATTGTAGATGTCTCCTCGTAAGATAGTTTTCAAGAAAGCATCAAAGCATCCGTGCCAATCCTTTGATTCATTTAGAGATGAAGTTGCTAATATCGTCTACACCAAATTCTACAAGAATTTTGTGATCATCATGGAAAGGGGTGTGGATTTTGTATCCTTAGAGAACACATTCATTTCAAAGGTGTTCAAGGAGAGGGCATGGACCAAATTGCTTAGTCCATCCAAGGATGTGTACGACTATATCATCAAGGAGTTCTTCTCAAATTCTTTTGTGGAAGATGATCTTCTCAACTGTTAGGTCTAAGGGAAAGAGTTCATTTTATCTAGGGAGTCAATCCAAGAGCTTCTCGAGAAACGTCTAATGACTTCAGATTCCTCTCTGCACTATGATGAGAAAAAAGATAAAAATGAGTCTTTTGTGCCAATCCTTGGAGGCAATATTGAGAAGAAGTCCTTGCACACAATAGAATTCTCTCCTCAAATGAGAGCATTGGCGTACATCATGATCTTCAACCTCTATCCGGTAAAAAATTTAACAACATTGTCACAGCCAAGGACCATTTTTCTTCATGATCTGTTCACTCACAAGGAGATTGATATATGTGGTCGCATCTACCACCTTCTCTTCAAGTGCGTTCGGAAGAGGAAGTTTAGCATGAATCTTCCATTCCCAAGCCTTATCATGTCATTAATCTCAAAGGCAAGGATGAAACTTCCTAGTTGACTTCCTATGCTATCAAGGAAAGATTTAATTAGTTCCCACACTCTGACTAAGAGTTAAGCTGACATCCTTGGTTAAGAAAGAGAAGCTGGTGAAGTGCAAGCTCAAAGGGAAGAAGCTAAAGCTGAAGGTGGCAACATCGAAGATAAGATTGATCAATTCACACTAGGACTGGAGGACATTCCATAGTCATCTTCTCAGGCACTAGCTTGAGCTCCTGATTGCCTTAGTCATCCTCTAGACAGGGTAGAGCAAATGCATAGTCTATTGAGTGAGCACATCATCTACTCCAGGAGCCAATTTGTGCAACTCCAAGAGCAAGTCACCTCCCTATCTTCTCAGACCCAAGATTTGTAGCACTCAGACCCAGATTTCGATGCATTCTAGGGCCTTTGGCCATTCCAATCAAAAAGAAGGAGTAGATAGCTTGAGGGGGAGTATAGCTTACGGGGGAGTAGAAAACCATTGGTTCATTGGTTCATTTTTGTCAGTTTATATATATTGCTTTATTTTAAAGCTTTCAATACTTTACTTTAAAACTTAGTTTACTTGAGTACTTTGTTGGACATGCAATTAATTTTTGCACTGTTCTTAATTGTTTACATGTTCAGATGATTATTTACTAATTAAATGTTCATTGTGGTCATTTCCTAATGACTGTTCATGTTTGATCAAGTTATGCTATATGTTCTCATACCTCTTATTTATCTTGGTCGCATTTTACTTGCTCTTTATACATGCCTTCTATTCTACTTATCTTGTATTTAATGAAGTTATTTGTTATGAGCAAGTGTTTCAGGATACAGGTGTATACGGTTTAAGTACTTCACTTTAATATATATTTAAATATATTATATAATTAATAAAAAAAATATAAGTTCAATTTAATAATAAAAAAAAATAAAAAAAAAAAGTCTAACCCATGGTTCAACCCGACCCAACCCGACCCATTAATAAATGTGAGGTTTCAATATAATTTATTTGGGTTAACATATGTGATGGGTCGGGTTGGGTGAATGAGTTATGAGCAAGTGTTTCAGGATTTGTTTTAAATTTAGGTGTCTGTTCCCAAACTCACATTTAAGTCTACAGTCTGTTTAGGGGTTTTATCACAGAATAGCCCAAGGGGTAGATTGTAAAATTGTGATTTCCAACTAGCCTTGGTTGGCTTTAACTCCATGTCAAATTTGGTTGTAATTTAGTCAATCATTTCCCTATATTTATGTGGGTTTTATTGTAAGGGATGTGTGTGTGAGATTGGTGAAGAATTAAGCATGCAATGAAGATTAGTGCAGTTTCGTGACTAGTTCACGACTAAAAACACTCACAAAAAGGCCACATTTGAAGCATATGATTAGAAGCTGAAAAGTCATACCAGTCTGTCATTTCATGAGTACTTCGCGAGAAAGGCCATCTCGCGAGGTATCTGCGAAATTCTCTGTTTGGCAAAAATAAAGAGTGCTTTCCTAAATTCTTTACACACATTATATATACCCTTATTACCCATGAAATTGTAAGGAGTCTCTTCTAGAGAGAAAACCCTAGCAAAACACTTGAGATTTAGAGATTGTCATACCTATAATCATTTACACAAATTCTCTTGGTTTTCCTCTACTTCTATCTCTCCATCATCATATCTCTAAGAGGTTCTTAGCCCAAACATTTACCTCACTCATTCCGAGTGTTGAGAGAAGTTTTGGCGCCTATTGGAAGCATTGAAAGAAGCCATTGAGTGGCGGATGCAATCGGGCAAAATTGCGAGATCCTGAGAACTAATGAAGACAAGACTCTAAAAATTCCGTTGGTAGCAAAAGCTTGGAGGGCACTAAAGTACATTAGGTAGATTAGGCTTGGGGGGTCTTTTTGATATTATTGTACTCCAACTTATTCATTTGTGGATTGATTTTGGCTTAGAGGTCTCCAAAGAGGTTTTTCACCGAATACTTCGGTTTCCCCTTCGATAACACGTCTTTTGTTATCTTGTGTTGGCATAACTCTTCTCTACTCTTTAAGTTTTACATTTATTGCTCATTTTACTTGCTTATGGCTTAAAGTAGTGTTATCGGTTTATTACGTGTGCTTTACTCTTGCTCCACATTTAGACAAGTTAAAGTGAAAGCAATTAAGTCGTAATTTAAAATTGAGGGTCTAAACAAACATTAGTTTTTTCACACTAATAGACCTTTCATCTTCTTTCAAACTCCCATTTCTCTCACAACCTTCAATCACTTCATCAAGCCCACTCTGTCTGTTTTAATTCACTTCCCCTTCACCCCACCCTCATCCCTCTCTTCTTTGTTGTCATCATCGACATTGAAAGATAGTGAAATCAATTGTATTTGAGTGCTAAATTAAAATTGAAGTTTGGTTGATAACCTAGGCATTTTTTTTAATCAATTTTCAGTTGCTAACTTCCTAGCCTAACATGATTGGGTTGTATGGCAATTGATCCTAAACCGAAAGCTCTATAGTCGATGATGCCTATAGTTGGAAGTTGAAAGCTCTATAGTGTAAAACACTATAACTTGTTTAGACCCTCAATTTTAAACTTACAGCTAAATTTCTTTTACTCTACCTAACTAAGTGCAAAATAAGAGTAAATGAAACGCAATATACTAGAACTACTCTCTAGTGTATAAACATAAGCAATAAATAATAAATGTAAAGTACAAAGAGTAAGGGAAGAGAGATGCAAACACAGGATAACATCGAGACGTGTTATTGAAGAGGAAACCAACGTACTCGGCAAAATACCTCTCTGCGGTCCTCGAAGCCGAAATGATCCACTAGTGAATAAAGTTCGAGTACAAGGATATCAAAAAGACCCTCCAAGCCTAATCTACTCAATGTACTTGAATCCTCCAAGTTCCAGCTCCCAACGGACTTCACCAAGTCATGTCTTCACTAGTTATCCTCGCAATTAGCTCCAAATTGTGTCTGCCAATCAATGGCTTCTTTCAATGCTTCCCATATGCACCAAAACTTCTCTCAACACTTAAATTGAGTGAGATAAGTGTTTTGGCTAAGAATCTCTCAAGGATTTGTAATTAGAGAGGTAGGAGTAGAGGAAAGCTAAGAGAAATTATGTAGATAATTGTGGGTTTACAATTTCTAACTCTAAAGTGTATTTCTAGGGTTTTCTCTCTAAAAATCTCCTTACAATTTTGCAAGTGACTTTAATATCATCTTGCCAGTGAGTTTGCGAGTTGTTCCAATCGCGAAATGACTCGTGAAATGCTTCCTAGCACTTGACTATTCAGCTTTTAACATGTGCTTCTCGCGTGACCTTTCACAGGTTGTCCACTCGCGATCAAGTTGCAAACTTCACTGTTCTTCACAAATTTTCACAAATTCTCTCTAAAAATCTCCTTACAATTTCGTTGGCAATGAGGGCTTAAAGAAGTGAGGAAAGCACACTTTAATATCATCTTGGTAGTGAGTTTCACAAGTCATTTGCGAGTTGTTCTAGTTGCAAAATGATTCGTGAAATGCTTCCTAGCACTTGACGATTTAGCTTCCAGCATGTGCTTTTCAAGTGACCTTTCGTAGGTTGTCCGCTCGCGAGCAAGTTGTGAACTTCACTGTTCTTCACAAATTTTCACCAAACTCTCACACTCAACCCATACATTAAATCCCACAAACATATAGGGAAATGATTTACTAAATAAAATCAAATTTGACATGGAATTAAAGCCAACAAAACATAGTTGAAAATTATAACTTTGTAGAACTCTAATTGTAATTAGTCATTTTTAGGTGTCGCATAGATGGGTCTAGCATCTTCTTAGATTTGTGTGTGTTTTGCCTCTGTTGGGGGGACCACAATTTTACTCTACAGCCACTCTAAAAATAGACCTGCAATGTGTGTTGTCAAAGGCTATAAAAGATTTAAGTGTGTCTTCCTCATCACCAATTGGTTTTAAGGTGAAATGACACAGCTCACGGTTTAGCAGCCTTCTTTAATTTTTATCTTCATTTTCTGTGCTCCCTTCCATTACCTTTAAAGGGTAGAAAACAATAAACCCTAACACAGTAGCTAACAAGAAAGCTATTTTAGTTGCTAGATAATGATTTTTGATCACCTGTAAGATGTAGAATGCTGAGTAAGAAATGTTTGAAATGACGAGCATGATGGATCCCTTTAGCCAATTTTTGTCGAAGGATGCTTTTGAAGTGAAGGTTTGATGCGATTGCTGGGTATGTAGTACTGAAACCACAACGATACCCTTGTAAAGTGTCATTAGTGTAGCACCAGCAAATGCAACAACTGTTCCGACTATCTTTGCTTGCGCACCACGTTGGGAAATGTCTAATTTCTCCATCCTGAATTCATAAAAATTAAGCATAACTTCTTTAAATGAGTTATTCCATTGTCTCTGACTACGAGTGATATATTATAATCCTGAGGGTCCAAAAGTCCACTATATTACGTAGCCCAAATGCTAATTGTTTTACCTGCACAGGATCCCTAACTTTACTAAATTTACTCATAGTTAGTTTAGGGTATTCTTCACAACAAAGCAGTATTTCACACAAAGGAGATAGATAAAAGTGGTTGACCCATACCTGCACAAGATTGCTAAGAGAAAGGTAATCGATGGAAGTAAGTTGCCTGAAACGGCTGTAAAAGTTGATGATGTGTATTCGAGTCCAACATAATACAGTGTGGTGGCTAACACCCCTCTAAATTATTAACAAAGAAAGTCTAGAATTAGTTAGGATTTAATTTGGCATGAATAAATACATGCAAAAACTATTTTACAACAATTTTTACAAATTATCGTTGTGGCTAATTTCTTATTAGTTCTTATCTGAACTCACCACTAACATTTTTTTTTTCCATTACTAATAACTACTCACTATATCAACAATTCGTAAATTTTTATATAAAAAGTTTGCATATCTAGCATTTTCTGTTTGGCATTGGGTAATACTTAGAAACAATACCTTCTTCTTAATAAGAAAAAAAAAAAAAAATACCTTAAGTAAAGTTTATTAGGTTTCTTAATTAAATTACAAAACTTTGTTATACGAACCAATAAAGTACCAATAATGTTATCTTTTGTGAATACAGTTAAATTCAATATGGTTATATGTTTGACTATAATTAAAATTAAACCTATTGTATTGCTTACCTAAATTTTACCCATTGCCATTTGAAAGAAAAGTAGACTTGGACACTGTATGACTCATTTGTAGACAATTTACTCACCCTAGTAAACCCAGGAAAAAGATATTGCGGAAGATTGGAATGCTAATTTTGTTGTGATTATCCCTGCCAAAGAAATTATAAATGGTTAGTAGAAATTCAAGCTTATTTTGTCTTTTAATTTGCATTTCACTGAAAAAGTAAAATTCTTTTCAAATAAATTACAACTAATTTAAATATTTGTATGATCAAATTTCAAATAAATTTAACTATGTTTTTGTGAGTTAGTTCGAAATAATACACACTTTATCAATTTAGAATAAGTTGGTAACATATGAATCTTTTCAAGAAATGCTTAGTTTTGAGGACAAAGTTTAGCTACATAATTGGTTGTAGCCTTAGGATACAAACTCACTTAATAAAATAAATATTATTGCATATTTTGAAAAGCTAACCGTTAAATTACATTTTCTTTATGCTTTTAATACATATGTCAAATTTTATGTCAATCGGATATTATTTACTATATAATCTATAAAGTTATATTTTATGCATAATTCTAAATTATAAAAACTTGCAATTTAAAAATGTATTGATGACATAGTTATTGATCTTTAATTTTCTTGAAATTTTGCAAACATAAAGAATATAAGAAGAAGATTTAATCCAATGGTGGATTTGTCAAAATTCACCTCCAATAAAAAGATATTGAGTGAGTTTGTAGCCTAAAGCTACAACCGATTTTGTAGCTAAACTTTGTTCTTTTGAGAACATACGTTATTTATATTTAAAATCTTCTTTTGATAAATTGTTATCAATAATTTTCAATAGGAAGACAATGGTTCAAATATATTTGTTTTAGTTTTAGCATAATAAGTTGGAAAGTTTAGTTATATTACTGAAGACATCCATTGGTACATACTATGAACACTACAACTATTTATAGTCACTTTACTCATTGTCTTTTCTATTTTCTGTAATTAAAGCTAAATATAATTATAATTTTTTAAATATTTATTTTAATTAGTTTTACATTTATTGGTTGAGAATGCATGCCGTTTTACAAACAATCGCAACTTATATATAAATCACGTTCTTTTGTTGTTTTATAAATCCCAACGACACAACTTAGACTTTGCTAGCCAGGACGGAAGAAACTAGTTGCTTTTTAATTTAAATATTTGCTAAAAAAGTTTTATTGTAAATTAAAATTATGAATAATTTCTGTCATGCTCTTTTTTTACCCTTCGATTATAGAATTTGAAGGGAGGGAATGAAGGATGGGGGAATTCAAGTGAATATGTATATATACACAAGGGCGGAGCCAAGAATTTTTTTTGGCCGGAGGGCCCAAGTTGCGACACCTCCCCCCTCCCCCCGTGCGCGCGCGCACACCACACGCACTTGCTTTTTTCTAATATATATACACACACTTTTTTTATTTTATAAGTTATATATATACACACACCAATAAAAAAAAAAAAATTTAAGTATTTTCAATCAAAATTATATTTGATGGCTGTCTTTCATAAAATAAAATTCAATTTTTCCATTTTTATTGTGAAATTCTTAAAAAAATTATTTTAAATACAAATTATCAAATTTTATAGTAAAGTAAGTAAAAAATCTTTCAATTCAACTAATGAAATTCTTACAAATGTAAATAATCCAAAACTTGGAGAAATAAGTTAGGCTCCAAACATATTTAAAACTATCTTACTTTAACCTATTATGTGCCAACTAAAGACACATTTTATTTCATGTGTAATTTTAGTGACAAGATTTTTTTAATGAGTCAATGACTTGTTAATTACCACATAACGGATTCAAAAAGATAGATTCAAATATGTTTAATACCAAACTTTATTAAATATTTTACAGATATAAGAGCACATTTTACAATAAAAAATAGAATTGTGAAAAATTAAATTATCTCTATAACTATTAATCCAATTATTTTTTTAAGAGCATTATTAGACTAATTCAAATATTTGGAGAGGCCAACTCCTATTTTGTAGACTAAATCTTGAAAACATTAAAATAATTATATATATATATATATATATAAATTCAAAATTTTTGGGGGCCATGCCCCCACCCTTGTACATACCTCAACCCCAGTGTGTGTGAGTGTGTGTGTATGTGTGTGGGTATATATATATATATATATATATATATATATATATATATATAGTCCAAAAGCATGTTGACTTGGGTATCATTCCCACCTATTATAAGAGCCCTAGCATCTGGGTTTCTAACCTAGTCTTTATTTTATATCCTTAAAACAAATTTTATCTATTTTACCATCTCATTTTACAACTCATCGAACATCTCAATTTCTATTTTTACATACAACTCATTAAAATAATATAAATTATAATAACAAATAAAAAAAATTTAGTGTCTCTCTCTTTTCTCCCATCTTTCTTTTCTCTCTGCCTTTTTCTCTTTGTCTCTTTGAGAAACCCACACAACACCTTTCACCAAAACTCAGCCATACTCAACCACAAACACCAAATCTATCATCACTAAAATTACTCCAAAAACAAACTGCCACCACTAACCACCCATAGACCTACTGCAACACCCACAAGCCCATAGACCCACTGCAACACAACACAAATCTAACCTAAATTTGTAGCCACCTCTGTAAACCCACAGTGAACCCACCCCTATCACCACCACAGCAACCTTCCACTGCCACCACCATGAACCAGCAGATGCACCAATACCCACAACAAAAATTTTAAGCAGAACCAAAACTTAAACCCAATTTAAGAGAGAGAATCGGAACACCCATAGACCCACTGCCACCAAATCGCCACCCACATCTCTAGCATCCTCTGTAAACCCACAGTGAACCCATCCCTACCAAGAACACAACAACCCCCCACCACTGCCACCATGAATCTAGCATCAATACCCACAATAAAAATTCAAAGCCAAACCAAAACCCACATCTAATCTAAAAGAGACAATCAGAGAAAGAGAGAGAGAGAGAGAGAGAGAGAGAGAGAGAGAGAGAGAGAGAGAGAGAAGAAGGTAGATGATATAAAAGGAAAAGGAAGACGCTTAGAAGGGGGGATCAAAGAAAAACAGAGAGAAAAAACTGTAAACATCACCATTTATAGTTGTAATCTATCTTTAAAAGAGCTAATACAAATCATCCTTAGCTGATGTCCGAGGATAAATACTTTCATATAAACAGTTCCTTGTGTGTAACGTTGTAAGCGAGCCAATCATTTTTGTTATCTAACATCACTAGAACCTAGATTTCAAGCCACTCTCTACAAATTTCATTGTATTGGGCTTTTTGGGCCTATTCCCTTCTCACTGTGAGGTTTGGGTGCAAATTGTGACCTTACAATTGACGCCTTCTGTGAAAAATCTTTTGTTTTAAGAGGTATAGCATTATGGTAGGCTCAGGTCTACACCATGTGGAGTCTATAGGGTCCCCGCGTGAGGATCACTCCTTGCATCTTGAGCACGAAAGGGACCGAGAGGGTAGTGTGCATACAACACACACTAGTAGGAGTCATTCACAAGGTGGAAGTAGAATTCCTCACGAGGAAAATGCTAAGGCCATGCAGAAGGAAATTGACGACCTGAAGAAAAAGTTACTCCACGAGAAATGAAGGCTAACTTCTTCCTTTTTTGATCCTTCTTTGGAGGACACTAGAGATGACAGCTATAGGCCTAGGTTAAGAACTCCCCCTGGATAAGACTTTCTCCTATTGAGAGGACAATTTGCATGAACATGGGGGTAAAAATTCTTTTTCCAGGGGCTTGAAAAATGATGCTATGAGTAGGACGTTACATTAGATCTCCAAGTCACCCTTCACACGCAGGGTGGAAAAAGGTAAGCTTCCTCGTCGATTCACTCAGCCAACATTCACCATTTATAATGGCCGAACAGATCTTGTGGAGCATGTGAGCCATTTTAATCAAAGGATGGCAGTGCATTACAAAAATGAAACTTTAATGTGTAAAGTCTTCCCTTCTAGCTTAGAACTTGTTGAGATGAGGTGGTTTAATGGCCTGAGAGCAGGTTCTATTGATTCCTTCATGAAACTCACTAGGGCATTTGGGTCTCACTTCATTACTTGCAGTAGAGTTTCTTATCCCTTGGATTTGTTATTGTCCATGGCCATGACAGAGGGGGAAACCCTGAAAACATACTCTGATAGGTACTAGGAGATGTTCAATGAGATCGATGGTGATTTTGACGATGTGGCAATAAGGAATTTCAAGGTTGGCCTTCCTATTGAGCAAGACTTAAGGAAATCTCTGAATAAAAAGCCTGTAAGGAGTGTACATCGGCTCACGGATCGCATTGACGAGTATAAATAGGTTGAGAAAGATCAACAGCAAGGTAAGGGAAAGGGCGAAGGTTATCCCTTAAGAGAGGAGGGATTTTAGGTTGGACAGATACAACAACAACAAGCCTCGAAGAGATTTTGCCGAGCAATCTGGTCCTATCACTTCTTAAGTGGTTAACATTGTATTTCGAGAACTAGTGCATTAGGTGTTGGAGAAAATCCAAAATGAACCATACTTCAAGTGGCCCAACAAGATGGCAGGGGACCCTATAAGGCATAACCAGAACCTCCATTGCCACTATCATCGGGAAATGGGTCATACTACTGAAGATTGTAGGACTCTGTGGAATCATTTGGAGCAGTTAGTTAAAGAGGGGAGATTAAAGAAATTTTTGTATCGTCCCAATGGGCAAGGAGACCATTCAAGTTCGGTAAACCAGCGGAACACTCCATCAAGACCTCCTCTGGGTACGATCAATGTTATTTTTGCTGCTCTTGGGGTGATTAGTTCTCATCCTTCCCGAGTGATGTCTGTAGCACGAACCATTACCGAGAAGTCTAGTTCTGAGCCGAAAAAGAGAATTAAAAGGAATGTCCCACTAATTTTAGGCTTCTCGGAGGAAGATCAGATTGGGACTATCCAACTGCATGACAATACTTTGGTGGTTACGTTGAGGATAGGGGGCTACAACATGAAAAGGGTGATGGTTGACTAAGGTAGTGGTGCAGATATTATGTACCCTGACTTGTTTAAGGGGCTAAACTTAAAGCTTAAAGATCTTACGGCTTATGATTCGTCACTGATAAGCTTTGAAGGGAAGACTATCATACCAAAGGGGCAAATTTGGTTGCCTGTGCAATTTGGACCAAAAGTGATGGAAATGGATTTCATTATGGTAGATGCCTATTCTTCCTACAGGGCCATCATGGCGAGGCCTTGGTTGCATGCCCTGTGTGCCATGTCCTCAACTCTACATGTCAAAGTTAAGTTTCCATCTAGGGACCAGATCGAGGAATTGGTTAGGAGTCAAGCTGTGCCTAAACAATACATGGCCGTCGCAATTTTGCATCAGCCTAGGCTGGAGTCCTCGGCCTCAGTTAAGGGAGGCTCATAGCAATCAATGTCTCTTGCCACGCCTATGGTGGCAAAAGAAGATCCCATGTGTGACGGGTTGGAGGAAGTTGTTATAAGCAACGATCTTGAAAAATTCTTTCAGATAGGAGTTCAGTTGCCACCGAAGGAGAAGGAGGAACTGGTTAAGTTTTTGAAAAATAACGTGGATTTGTTTTCATGGAATGCTTATGAGGCCCCTGGGGTAGATCTGAGTTTCATTTGTCATCATCTAAATCTTAGCCTGGCTGTGGTGTCGAAAAAGCAACCACCTTGGTGCTTATCTAAGGATCATTCTGAGTCCGTTAAAGAAGAGGTAATTAAGCTCAAAAAGGCTGGTGCTATCAAGGAGGTATTTTATTTTGAGTGGTTGGCTTATACAGTGGTAGTGAAGAAGAAAAATGGAAAGTGGAAAGTATGGGTGGACTTCACAGCTTTGAACAAGGCTTGTCCTAAAGATTCTTTCCCAATGCCTTGTATAGATCAGTTGGTGGATTCTACTGTTGTGCATCCTTAAATGAGTTTTTTGGATGCTTTTCAGGGTCATCACCAAATACCTTTGGCTTTGAAGGATCAGGAGAAGACTGCCTTTGTCACTCTTACAAGGAATTATCATTATGAGGAAATGTCTTCTGGTTTGAAGAACGCCGGAGCTACCTATCAAAGGATGATGACTAGGATGTTTGAATCACAATTGAGAAAGACTATTGAAGTCTATGTGGATGATATGGTGGTGAAGAGTAAGACGGTTTCTAGGCATGTGGAAGACCTAAATGATACCTTCCAAACGCTAAGAAAGTACAAGTTGCGTCTTAATGCTTCAAAGTGTTCTTTTGGTGTGGGATCAAGTAAATTTCTAAGTTATATGGTAACTCATCGGGGAATTGAAGTTAATCTGGCGTAGGTTAAGGCAATTAACAACTTGCACCCACCTCAGAATCCCAAAGAGATTTAGAGTTTGATAGGGATGACTGCTGCCCTTAACCGGTTTATTTCTAGGTCTGCTGATAAATGCCGACCTTTCTTCCAGTTGTTGAATAAGTGGAAGGGATTTGAATGGACTGAGGAGTGTGCTTTAGCTTTTCAGCAACTTAAGGAATATCTTTCGCGACCACCCATTATATCTCGGCTAGAAGTTGATGAAGTTATGTTCGCGTATATTACTATGGCTAATCACGCTGTTAGTTTGATTTTGATACGGGTTAATAATAGTGTGCAGAGGCCAGTTTATTACGTGAACAAATCTTTACGTGAGGTCGAGGTGTATTATTTACTGTTGGAAAAGGAGATCCTAGCAGTGGTGCATGCTACACGTAAGTTTCCCCATTACTTCCAATCTCATACAGGTGTTATTTTAATTCAATTTCCTCTTAAGTCTATACTTTGGAGTGCTAGCTATACAGGAAGGATTACCAATTGGGGTACCATTTTAGGTGCTTTTGATATCAAGTACATGTCTCGCACCTTTATGAAGGGCCAGGTCCTTGCTGATTTGGTGGTGGAATTTGCAGAGCGTTCGTTAGAAGAGAACATTGAGAGGTTGGACATGGATGAAAAATCAGTTGGCATGCTTTTATGCAAGGAACCTTTGGTATGGAAAGTGTATGTTGACAGAACAGTGAATCAAAGAGGTTTTGGTATGGGGCTAGTTTTGGTGTCCCTTGAGGGAATTATTCTTGATAAATCCTTGTGATTGGGGTTCTTGGCCACCAACAATGAGGCAGAATCTGAAGTTTTACTGGTAGGGATGGATATGGTTCAGAAAATGGGTGGAAAGACAGTGTAGATATTCTCAGATTCACAATTAGTGGTGGGCCATATGGAAGTAAAATTGAAGGCTAGAGTATCTAACTTGAGCTAGGTATCTACAATCAAAATTTGAATCTTTTACCTTGTTGCATATCTCCAGGAGTATGAATACCCATGCTGACTCCCTAGCCACTCTTGCGACGTCCTCAGCATAAGGCCTACCTAGGGTCATCCTCATTGAAGATCTGTGCAAACCCACTGGGATGAATGGTGACACCACCCGGACACATCAAATTAGGGTGGGACCTAGTTGGGTGGATCCTATAATGTCATTCCTTAAAAGTGACATCTTGCCTGAGGAGAAATTTGAAGCAAATAAGGTACATAGAAAAGCACCGCGATTCTGGCTATCCGAGGACTAGAAGTTGTACAAGCGCTCTTTTTTAGGACCATATTTGCTGTGCATACACCCTGAAGCAATAGAATTACTTTTGGAAGAGTTACATGAAGGGATTTGTGGAAGCCATATAAGAGGAAGGTCTCTAGCTCATAGAGCTCTTACACAGGGGTATTGGTGGCCCAATATGCAGAGAAAAACATTGGATTATGCAAAGAAGTGTGACCAATGTCAGAGATTTGTTCCCAACATCCATTAACCTGGGGTTGTCCTTAATCCTTTGTCTAGTCCTTGGCCTTTTGCTCAATGGGGCTTGGACATTGTAGGACCCTTCCCAAAAGTAGTAAGGAATAGGAAATGGTTGCTCGTTGGAATAGATTATTTCACTAAATGGGTTGAAGCTGAGCCATTGTCAAACATCAGGAATGTGGATGCGAAGAAGTTTGTCTGAAAAAATATTATCACCAGGTTTGGGATTCCTCATACTCTTGTTTCAGATAACGGCCTGCAATTTGACAGTAAGGCCTTCAGAAGGTATTGTTGTGGTCTACGCATCACAAATAGATATTCCACTCTAGCTTATCCGCAAGTGAATGGGCAAGCCGAGGCGGTCAACAAAGTTATAGTTAATAGGCTCAAGAAGAGATTGGATGAAGCTAAGGGGAGGTGAGTGGAAGAATTGCCACATGATTTGTGAACATATCGAACTACACCTCGAAGGTCCACTAGAGAGACACCCTTCTCTATGACTTATGCAGTCGAGGATGTAATCCCTCTAGAAATTAGGTTTCCAACACTAAGGATGAGCTCTTTTATCCTAAGCAGTAATGACAATTTATTGGAAAAAACCTTAGACCTAGTTGAGGAACGGTGAGAGAAAGTCATAGTTCAGCTTGCTTATTATCAAAACAAACTCAAGCAGAGACATGATTCCCCTGTGAAGCTACGACCACTTGCGCTTGGAGATTTGGTATTGAGGAAGATTTTGAGTACAACAAGGAACCTAGTATGGGGAAAATTGGGACCTAACTGGGAAGAACCTTATCGTATCACTTCGATTGCTGGTATAGGGGCTTATTATCTTAAAGATCTAGATGAACATGTTGCACCACGTCCTTCGAATGTAAATAACCTACGAAGGTATTATTATTAATGAAGAGTGTTTTTGCCATTTTATTTTTGTTGACACTGTATTGCGTTGGTTATCATGTTTCTTTGTATCAAACTGAAACTTAGTCATGCTTGGATCCTTGGACCACATGCCTTGTACAAATTGATATATTACTAAGTGTTTAACAAAACCTTAGTTATGTCTGGTCCTCGAATCATCTGCTTTGGAGAAATTAACACTTTAGTTCACTTCTCTAAGTATCAAACTGAAACTTGGTCATGCTTGGCTCCTTGGACCACATGCCTTGTATAAATTAATATATGACTAAGTGTTAAACAGAACCTTAGTTATGTCTGGTCCTCGGATCATCTACTTTGGGGAAATTAACACTTCAGTTTAATTCTCTGTGTATCAAACTGAAACTTGGTTATGCTTGGATCCTTGGACTATATACCTTGTATAAATTGATATTTAATTAAGTGCGGAATAGAACCTTAGTTACGTCTAGTCCTCAAATCATCTACTTTGCTGAAATTAACACTTTAGTTCATTTTTCTAAATATTATATTGAAACTTGGCCATGCTTGGATCCTCGGACCCCATACCTTGTATATATCGATGTTTTATTACATATTGATTAAAATCGTAATTATGTCTAATCCTTGGACAATCTATTCTTAGATCAACCTGTATCTAACATGGATTTAGGCATAATTTTGACATTCTAATTGCATATCTTGAAGACTCCCAAAATAGTGATGAATAGATAAGAGTTCATGAGCATCACTTAAATCATTTGCAACTATATTAAACATATTTGTTGTCTGGATGATGCTTGATTACTTCCTTAGAATTATTAACTGATATGAAAAGTGAGGTGTGTTATTGTTCTATTGTGACATATAGACATTTCAATTACAATGTGGTTTTGCTAGATTTGGTTGATTAACTAATTTTGATTCATCAGAAAAGAATTATCATTTATGTAGAGGATAAATCTAGGCGTATGTCATTGTCTTATTCAATAAGCATCAGAGGTGATAAAGACAAATATAATGACAATAATATAACAATGATAAGTCTCAAACGCATAAAAGGAACAAGTTGATCTCTTCATTGATTTAAAGTTCTTTGGAAGTATAGCTTGCTTGTAGATGCATCAAATAAAAAGAAAGGAAAAAGATGAAGGGAAGAGGATCAATCATGGCTTTAGTTTTAACTTCAGGTTGCCCTTAGGGTCTTTTGGAAGCTAGATTGGAGCCGAGGAGTCAGAAGCAATCCCTTTCCCTTTTGGATCTTCCTTCATGGTTATTGGAATTGTCACCAAGACAAGTTCAGTGTCTCGTTAGACCCCTTTTCCTTGGAAGATTCCTTAGGAGCATTCGGAGGCTGGGTATCACCATGTGCCACTCCTTTTGCTAGTTCAGTATGTTCTTTGGTGGCCTTAGATTGCTTAACCTCTTTGGGCTGACCTTCAGTGGAGGCAGGGTCTTCAGCTATGTTACCTTGTTTGACATCTATGCCTTGGATGACAGCATCATCCTTGGCACTGGGTGAAGCAGAGGCTCGAATAGCTGGGAGAAAGTAGACATTTTCTGTCATACAAAGGGCAAAAAAGGCATCAACCCCAGCTCGAGAAAGTGCCTCATTCCATACTTGGAGGCAGTAATGCCTACATACCTCTGAAACTTGAACTGTGAAGTTTTCCGTAGTCTCTGCCACTTCGACCTTGCACCCTTCTTACTTTGCTTGGTTTATTGCTTTTTCAGCCTCCTCTTTGGCCTTGAAATCTTCATCCTTGGCTTTGTTGGCCTCCTCCTTAGCCTTTTCAGTTTCCTTCAGATCTTTTTGGAGGTCTTCTATTAGCTTCTTTCTGGCAACATAGTCCTCATCGGCTTGCCTAAGCTGCAGTCTTTAGGTCTTGGCCTACCTTTCGGCTACTTTTAAATCAGCCTCGGAGCTCACCTTTTCGCTCTCTGCCTTATTCAGTTTGGCAATAACCTCTTGTAGTTTTTTGTCCTTTACATTAAGGATCCTCTGGGTGTTGTTGCACTTTATTTTCTCATCATTAAAGGCTTTGTATGTGCTAATGACAATCTCTTCAACACTGTGTGCAGATTGAACTGCCTATACATAGTAGTACAGTAAAGCAAAAAGGTATAGTTAAAACAAAAAATGAAGTGAATAGTGATTAAGTGGAATTCTTACCATAGCAAGCTCCTTCTTCAATTTCATGAAGACATTTTAATCCCTCATTTTCCTGAGCTTACTCATGTCCTCGAGTAATAGGAGAGCTTACTTCAGCGCGTCTGCTACGCAGGCAGCTATTCCTACGTTAGAGTTCCTGATGGATGCATGGGTGGTAACCGCATGGTCATCCATGGTCATTAGGGGAGCCTAAATTGGGGTAGATACAGGTGTATGAGTCTCGGTCTGTCTTTCTGACCTCGTCGACATTGTGCGAGCCTGTTTTCCTCCATTTTCAGGCTCCAAATCCTTGGAAGGAGGTCTTTCCCTCCCTCAGTCATATCCTTTTCCTTATGCTAATCCCTCTCCTTATGCTAATCCCTCTTTCTCTTATGATCAGCTTGGTCAATGCGTTGGGGTTAGGTTGGTGGAGGAGGAGTGAGTCTCAGCTGAGAAGATTTCTTTGGGCCTTTATCCTTTGTCTGGGGAGGTTTGGCTTGAGCTACCTTTTGGAGCTCTTGATTCCCCACCTGGGCTTCCATTACATCTTTAAGGCTTTGCTTGGGCTTGCGCTGAATTCCCATTATGTCAAGGTTGTGATTTTCTCCTTGTGGATGAGCTGAGAAGTATGTGCTAAGGTCACCAGTTTGACCTCAGGAGAAGGAGGTTGGTTGAAGATTTCAAACTTGTCCTCGGAATTTGAAACTTCAACAATCTCTTCTTCTTCCTTTATTTTGGGTTGAGAGGAGGTTGCTTTACTGGTTGTGTGTTGAGTTGGAAGAGGGATCAGAGGAATACCGTCTGGTATGAATTGTATGGGTTGTGTGATGAGGGTGCCTTGAGGAGTGGGGGCGCCCTCAAGTAAAAGAAAGCCTTTGGCATCAACAATTATCCAGTGTAAGCGTGGATCTCTTGCTCTGATTACACACTTCGGTGCCTGAAAAGCTAAGGAGATGGGTTTGTAGCCGAGGATCAAATGCGCTGCTCGGAGTTGGTTATCTGTGTGTACAAATACTTTGGCCTTCAATATTTCATCTAATTTTTTGTGATTAACAAGGTTGAAGTGACAAGTAGCTGCGTATAGGCTACAAAATCATCGAGAAAAACAAGGTTAAGTCAAGTAAAGGCTTTTTTTTATAAACCTAAGTATAAAAGATACAACGGTTATGAAGAGTTTTTTTGAAGCTAGAACTTCACCTGGTTACTCTTCTCTCATCAGACAAGGGACGCCATCGTGCCATTCTCCCAACATGATCAAAAATCTTTTTTCGAACCTTTATTGGAGTCAGGGAGACATTGGATCAACCTAACTTCAGGAAACCTAGATTTTAGGTAATATCCCTGCCCCTTTAATTTGTAAAGATTATAAATCCAGTTCACATTATGATGGGCAAGTCCTAGACCCATCTTTTCATTTAGTGCATCTATGGAACCCAAAATCCTAAACATATTTGGGGTGCACTAGGTAGGAGATAACCTAAAGGCCCTAAGGTAGTCCCTCATAACTGCCCCTATTGGGATTTTCATCCCTCCCTCTATGAAGGCGATCATCGGGATTACTACCTCTCCCTCTTGCCTTTTCAAGTGCCATTCTCCTTCCTTACAGTATGTAAGGGACACCTTCGATGGAATCCTATTCTTAGCCTTAAATTGTTCTATCTTCTCATCAGAATCTACTAAGGAGGTGAATCTACCCATTTTTGGAGAGGGCTAAAAGTGTTGATGAATAGATAAAAGGAAGGGGAGCCAAGGTAAAAGAATTATAGAAAAAAGAAGAATATGTAAAAAGGTAATGAGTGAGGAGGTTTGGGAAGACTTACTTTAAGAAGAAACGACCACCTCGGACTAAATCTTGGGAACTGTGAGGGAATGTGTAGACCGAAAAAATTCACAAGTTCGTTGTATAGATTGTTGAAGTGAGGAGGATGGTTTGAATTGTTGATATTTATATTAACAAGAATTATGAAGCGGGAAAGTTCCCGCCTATGTTCCTATGTAATCCTCAACCATTTGATATGCATTGTGTGGTTGAATGTGGGGGACAAGAAGCCATCAGAATTTAATTAGGAGATGCTCCGTATATCGAAAAGTCAAGAACATGTGGTGGGCAGTTCAAGGGACGTCATCATTGTTAGAAAAGAGGTGTGGCGAGTACAGGTTAACAGGTACAGATGTAGAGATCTTCTTTCCTCCTGAGGTAGCAGAAATGAGAATCTCGAGGGGCTATTTACGGTCAATGGGCCCATGAATATGTGTTAGGTTGGCCTAAGAGTATTTACTAAGCTAAAGGCCCAATCCGAGGACAAAGAATGGTCTGAGGATGTGAGAATGGCAACCTACGAAGCAATACTAATAGGTAAAGAAGTGATATCTGATCAAGTATATCTAAAGATGTGGTATGAGGAAGAGTATGTCCTCGGCTATGTAAAGCCGAGGTAGAAGAAGGGTTGGTTAACGTCCACAGGCAATATTCTAGAAGATCCTATAAGTAAGGGTAAGCATGGTAGATATAGAAGATAAGAGGAAAGGCGGTGAAAATATCTAAGATAAAGCTATTACCACTGCCACCGCATTGAATGTTCTACAACTGCTTCTCTGGCCGCGTTAATGGGGAAGTGATGCTTGAGCATTAGAGTTCAGCCTTACAGCTACCTCCAAATACTTCAGTAGAGGTGGATGGAATAAGTATCAAAATCAGTAATCTGATCCATACGCGGAAGATGGGGAGAAGAAGGTAGATGATATAAAAGGAAAAGGAAGATGCTTAGAAGGGGGGATCAAAGAAAAACAGAGAGAAAACACTGTAAACATCACCATCCATAGTTTTAATCTATCTTTAAAAGAGTTAATACAAATCATCTTTGCCTGGTGTCCGAGGATAAATACTTTCATATAAACAGTTCCTTGTGTGTGACATTGTAAGCAAGCCAATCATTTTCGTTATCTAACATCATTAGAACTTAGATTTCAAGCCCACTCTTTACAAATTTCATTGTATTGGGTTTTTTGGGCCTATTCCCTTCTCACTGCGACGTTTGGGTGCAAATTGTGACCTTACAGTGTTCTCAGATTGGGGCTTTAGCCTAGCAAATATTCTTGGGCCAACCCAACACATTCCTGGGTCCATTGACCCGACATATATATATATATATATATCATATAAAGGATTTATATTATGTGTGAAGCTCATTCTATAGGGTATAGATGTGAAGCTCATACTAATAAAGGTGTGCGGTGGTACACTACACATTTTCCATATTTATAACCTGAGTATCAAATTACGTGTTCAAAGAATATTATTTACTATCATTCATAAATTCATCTTAGGTATATAAATTTAGAAGTACTAAAAACAAGAAATTCAAAATACTTTGCCAAAACCCAGGAGCTTCATATTTATTTTCTTGTGTCATGTTTTTGATATAATGAGCCAGAATCCAAGTTGTTAATTTCAGAATTTGTAAGAAGCTAACAAGGTTATAAAGACAAACACGAAAATTTTTTTAAAGAAAAAAACAAAACGAAGAAGAAGAAGAAGAAGATTGGCGCCAATAATAAAAAGAAATGACCGTCAAAAGAAGGGAAAAATTGGAAGGAAACCTTTCATAGAGAAGTGCAAGAACACCAATAGTTAGAGCTCCAAAAGCTTGTCCATAGGGCACTAGCACATATCGACTGAAGCCTCTATCTAGAGAGACCTTGACGACTATGATCAATCCAGCGAAGAAGAAATTGGCAATTAAGCAGAGAATATATGGTGTCAATACATCAATTAATCTCTCTCTTTTTCTGCTTTCATTTCCAACTCTTGCACGCTCTTCCTGTTCTTCGATCTTTAACTCCATTCACTTGCTCCTAAAGCTATAACTACACTCTTTTTAAATCATAGTGGAGATAACTGTAGAATGAATTATGGAAAATATATGTGTGTGTGTGGAGAGGGAAAATTCCCAACCTATCACAAGCTGATATATTATACTACCAAACTCACAAAGTATGGCCAATTACAGAGCACCATGTACTGCTACCAGATTTTTCTACCACTATTCGGAAATGTAGTTGAAATATAGACATAAAAAGCATGCAAAACTATTCACACGTCAGCGCGTGTAAGCAATGACATAAGTAATACGGTGCATGTAAGCAATGACATAAATAGTCTAATTAGGTGCTGACATTTGTCAATTTGAAAGTTAATATATTATGGCCAATCATAAGATGCCAGGTGTCTTGGAGAAAAAGCCTTAAAGCTCCTCTAATTAGACTGCGACACATGTCACCACATAATATATATATATATATATATATAATTATTAACCTTTAAAAAAAAATAGAAGAGCCTCTAAGCACACATGTGAGCGCATGCTTAGAGGCTATTTTTTTTTTTGGAAGGCTATTACTTTTTCTTTATTTATCTTAATTTAGAATTGCTGTATATTTTCATTCATTGAAAAATATAGGGGTTTGATTAGATGTAGTGTTTTAGGATGCAAAATGCAAATGTTTTGCATTTCCGAACGGGGAGGGAAATTCTTTAACTCAAAAATAAATCTTCTTTATTTTGATCCACCATTATTCAAAGTAACTTTTGGGATGTTGTTTGGTTGCTTACAACCACAATTTTTTTTTTTTTTTGAATAACACATACCAAAAATATAATCGTAATAAGTATTCACCGAGGGTGGGAATGTTTATTTTGATGTCAAGACATTGAATCACAAAATAAAACATACAAAAAAATTGCATGAATCTTTGATATTCAACTGTATAAATTCTTTACCTTGTCAAATATGATAGCTGGTAAAGATTATGTTAAGATTATAGAAAATAAATAGAAGAGATAAAGATAGTGATCAAAATAAAATAACTCATATAAAAGTATATTCTTTTTGAAAAAGTTAAAAAGTTGGTAGACAAAATAACATTATTTTCTGACGGGAGACTCAAATAGCAATGCTACTCCATGGATATTACTTTTTTAACATTATTGTCTGACTCATTAAATTAGTAAATTTTCAAGTTTTTATTTTAATTAACCATGGATATTACTTTTTTATATAATACTAACAATATGTCTCATCAACATATGTTAAACTTTTTGTCAACTTTTTTGTCTCTATAGATTCTTTCTAACTCCAAATAGTATATACCCTTATCAACAACCTTTTAAAATTTGGTTTAATTTAATTGTAATTAAATATGGGCACTCACCATTTCACATGGAAACAAAAGGGATCCTTACATATATACTAAGAAGTTGGTAGACAAAGGTTCATTATTGAATGATGAGTGAGTGACTTAAAATTCTAGTTAGCAGCACCTGAACATGTTAACTTAAAGAGAAAAATCTAGGATCCTAAACTTTTTTTCCCAAAACTTTGACATTACAAATTGTGAGAAGTAGAGAAAAAGCTGTGAGTTTATGTAAAAAATATATGCAGCCCAGTTGTAATTTTCCACAACACAGTTGCAGCAAAAAAAGTTGCAGTAGTAGAACCACTCTAACTCAAAGTATGCTGGTTGTGAAAAATTGTATATTAATTTTTGTAGAACCATTTACAATTATATTATGTGATGAATTGTAACTATTTTTCACTTTTATATGTATCTACCATTTTTTTCCTCTATCATTTACTCTCATCCACCCAGAATAATGAGAGAGAGTGTGCTAGAGGTTGTGTTATTAGAATGATAGTTGTTTGTAGTCTTTGATAAAACCAAGAAAATCAATATGCTCAAAAATGATATCTAGCAAAATTTATGATAAGATTATAAAAAATTCAAAATAAATAAATAAAGGAGATAGAGATACAAATAGAGATAGTGATAGAAATACCATTAGTTTTATAAAAGTAAAACATGGTAGTGGCCTAGCGGCTCCGGTCATATCAAAATGGTGGTGCATCTAGGTCCCTTTTCAAATAGCATAAATATATAAGTCATGTGAGTCATGTGTTACAAACTAGCATTATTAATTTACTAACCTCTAAGCACGCACTCACGCGCATGGATAGAGGCTCTTCTATTTTTTTTTTTTTTTAAAGATTAATAATTTTCATTCATCATAATTCGCAATTGTTTCATTCTTCAATCACAAAAATATCTAGAAGTGTGAAGAGATTCATATGAAAATTTATTTCACCCACAAATGCATAATTTCATCACACCTCTAGATGTTTTTGTGATTGAAGAATGGAACAATAGTGAATTATGATGAATGAAAATTATTAACTTTTAAAAAAATTAAAAAAGCCTCTAAACACACATGTGAGTGTGTGCTTAGAATGCGTACTTAGAAGCTACTTATTTATAAGCCTAATACTTTTTTTTTTATCTCAATTTAGAATTGCTACATTTTTTCCTTCATTGAAAAGCATAGGGGTGTGATTCGATGTAGTATTTTAGGATGCAAAATGCAACTACTTTGCATTTCTGAACGGGGAACGGAATATTTTAACTTAAAAATCAATCTCCTTTATTTAGATCCACCATTATCCAAAGCAACTTTTGGGATGTTGTTTCGTTGCTTACAATCACAATTATTTATTTATTTTTAAATAATACATACCAAAAATATAATGGTAATCAGTTTTCACCGAGGGTGGGGATATTTATTTTGATATTAAGACATTGAATCACAAAATAAAATATACAAAAAATTACATGAATCTTTGATACTCAACTGTATAAATTCTTTACTTAGTCAAATGTGATAGCCGGTAAAGATTATGTTATAATTATTGAAAATAAATAAAAGACATAAAGATAGTGATCAAAATACAATAACTTATATGAAAGTATATTCTTTTTGAAAAAGTTAAAAAGTTTGTAGGCAAAATAACATCATTGTCTGACGGGGTGACTCAAATAGCAATGCTACTTCATACACATAGAATTTCATATTCATTAAATTAGTAAATTTTCAAGTTTTTATTTGGATTCACCAAGGATATTACTTTTTTATATAACACAAACAATATGTCGCATCAACATATGTTAAACTTTTTGTCAACTTTTTTGTTTCTATAGATTCTTTCCAACTCAGAATGATATACATCAACAACCTTTTAAAATCTGGTTTAATTTAATTGTAATTAAATATGGGCACTCGCCATTTCACTTGGAAATAAAAAGGATCCTTATATATATACTAAGAAGTTGGTAGACAAAGGTTCATTATTAAATGATGAATGAGTGACTTAAAATTTTAGTTAGCAGCACCTGAACATGTTAACTTAAAAAGAAAAATCTAGGATCATAAATTTTTTTGCCACAACTTTGACATTATAGATTCTGAGTAGTAGAGAAAAAATTGTGGTTTTATATAAAAATGATATGCAGTCCAATTGTAATTTGTCAGAACAGAGTTGTGGCAAAAAAAAAGTTGTGGTAGTAGAACCACTATAACTCAAGGCATGTTGGTTGTGAAAAATTGTATAACAATTTTTGCAGCATCATTTCTCACAATTATATTATGTGATAAATTGTAATTATTTTTCACTTTTATATATATATATATATATATATATATATATATATATATCTACCATTTTTTTCCTCTATCATTCACTCTCATCCACCTAGAATAATGAGAGAGAGTGTGCTAGAGTTTGTGTTATTAGAATTATTTTTATTTGTAGTCTTCAGTAAAACTAAGAAAATCAATTTGCTCAAAAATGATATCTGGCAAAAGTTGTGATAAGATTATAAAAATTATAAATAAATAAATAAATAAAAGAGATACAGATATAGATAGAGATAGTGATAGCAATAGAAATACTATTACATTTTTAAAAGTAAAACATGGTAGTGGTCTAGTGGTTCCGGTCTTATCAAAATGGTTGTGTGCTCGGGTCCTTTTTAAAACAGCATAAATATATTAGCCATGTGAGTCCTGCATTACATACTAACATTATTAATTTATTATCCTCTAAGCATGCGTGTAATTTACTAGCTAGCCTCTAAGCATGCTCTCACAAGTACGTGAATAGAGGCTCTTCTAATTTTTTTTTTTTTAAGATTAATAATTTTTATCCATCATAATTCGTGATTGTTTCATTCTTCAATCACTAAATACCTAGAGGTGTGATGAGATTTATATGAAAAAAAATTTCACCCATAAATGCATAATTTCATCACACCTCTATATGTTTTTGTGATTGAAGAATGAAACAATCGCTAATTATGATGAATGAAAATTATTAACATAGAATAATTTTCACTTGAAAAAATCTATTTTTATCTATGTTTAACAAAATACCAAAGCAGATTTTCAGTAAATTACCAATCCATTAAGCTACAAACGTTGAAAGCACAAATACACATAAATTTCAATTAATTGAAAACTTATCTCTTTCGCTCGCTGTACTGTTTCTTATCAGACTTAGGTTGCTTCAAAGGTTTTGCCTTCCCACCTACAAAAGAAAAGAAAAAGAAAAACTCTTTTTTACATAGGATTTGAGATTCCTTAGGCAAAGTGAGGAATTAAAAAGAGAGACAAATGTAATTGCTACATAAAATAAATGATCTCTAATTCTTTAAGAAAGTTTAATCCCATAATTATTTCTCTCACTAATTGATGGTTGTAAGAGTAATATAGAATTACATATTATTTTATACTTGAAATAAATCAGGTGGAGAGCAAAGAAGAAACTTGGTCTCAGTTGCAAACAGATCTTCTACATGTCTACGGATGGTTATGGATGGCCGGCAATGTGTTGATAACTTGACTTTGACTATGGTTTGCAATTACTGGCAGTTTGCATATGAAAGTTATTCAGATAAAGAGCGCCTGGTTGGTAATAGATTTCCATGGCTAACGGAGAAAAAGATAAAAGATAAAGAAATAATGCACACAAATTCAGAAGAATAAACCATGGTAAAAAGATAAAGAAAAGGGGATTAAAAGACAAGTGAGATTAGAAAAAAAAAATTATGGAAACAAAAGACGAAAACTAATAAATTAATAATTTCAACAATGTCAAAGGAAACAAACCTTTCTAAGATTGGAGATTGTGATGAAGTGACCAAGAAATTGAGGCAATATAAAAGTCTTTGCAAAATGCAAAGAAACCGAAAAAGAGATGTGTGAGATATTTTTAAATAGAGATAGTGTGTGCGAATTTTCAAGAAAAAAATTCAACAAAAGTGTGTGAGATGAGATAATTTGTGCTAAGTTTTAGTTAAAAAAAGACGTATTTTCGATAAAGTGTGCTATTTGGGTTTTTGAATGATTATCAGGGGGTTTGGATTGCTAACTACGCTGTGTTTGTCATTGTGGCTCTTTTTATCACTTGTTTCTTTGTTGCTAGGAAAAAAAATGGATAGTCTTTTCTTTTTATGATAGGAAGGTGGGGGTATTTTTTGTTTTCTTGATAGAACAAGTGGATAGTGGGAAGTTACATTTTTTTGTGTTAAACATTGGCAGGTTGGCTATCTAGTGAGGAGTTGATAACTGATAGGGTTTTTTTTTTAGTTTTTTTTATTTTTATTTTTATTTTTTTTTAACCTCATTTTTCTAAAAGAATAAGGATAAGTTAATTAAATTATAGGTGTGTGTGTTTCTCAAAAAAAAAAAAATTATATTACAGGTATTTTTGGAACTGAAAAAGGCAATAACTAATTTTTTGAATCTGCTTTTTTGAAAAAAAAATGAAGAAGGGGTCAATTTAGACTCCTTCCCTTCCACTGCGTAGGTAGGCTGAATAAAAAGAAAAGAATAAGGGCATCGATTTAGGCCCCTTCTCTTCCATTGCATAGCTACGCTAGTGAGTACCATATATAAGCCCTTGCACACTTCTAGCTAGCTCGCATGTTCACTACTTCCACTAAAATATCTAATTTGTTGAAGTCGAGCATAGTGTGCTCTACGTGCTGAGTGAGAAACGTCGCTTCTTTCGTTTCGGTTTATTCACTGATCTAAAGCACTTGTTTTCTTACTAATTCCAAGGGTGGCAGTGTTCTTGTATGTAGTCTATCTGAACTGAATTAGCACTTCTGAAAATTAGGCTAGGCCATTCTAACTGTGCTGGGCGCCACTTTTTTCCTATGCACGAACAACGTAGCTGACTCTAAAGTGTTGCTTATCAAGTTAGAACTAGCTGTGGCAATGGGCATGCGATCCAACCATGTTAACTTTAATAAGGGTGATTCTCAGCTAGTTGTGAGACAAGTCATCGATGAGTATTAGACAACTGAAGCAAAGCAGTAGCCATACACAAAAGGAGCCCCAGACTAGATTCGCCAAATTTGATGAAATTCAGATTGACCATGTACCTAGAAAGGCCTATGTTGAGGATAACATAATGGCCCAGCTGTCTTTGATGTTTGAGATTTCCTAATCAGACAACTAAACAAACATTCAAAGGAACACGTTCGTAGGACGATTCCAACAGCATTCCAGAAAACCTTTGGCTGTTACATAATGGAGGAAGTGCTTCGTGCTTATCTAATAGATAGGGGTGGCAAGCTTTGGAGAGTATGGGCGAGGTCCCCTTACTACAGAAGGCCGTAAGCAATGGCTCGATGGAGATGGTTCAAATCAAGTGAAACCAAGGCATTTGTGGGCACTTGAGATGCTAAGGATTGAAAACTCTTAGGACATTTTACAGTGCTTTAAGGTTGTTCCTGCCCCTTTCTTTTGACGACCGAGTCACAATGGCAACAATGTATCTCTCTAAGGATGCGAAGCGAGATAAGGAATTGATAGAGCTTTCCCTCTAGTTGACAATACTTCATAGTCACAAACCGTTCCTATATAGTGGCATGCCTTCCATGAATATGAATAAGTACTCGTGTAACGGCAAATAAAGCCGTGAAGGCGTGCCCTTGTTCTTTGGTTGGACTGTCTTTGTCTTTGGTGTACCTGCTCTTAGAGTTAGTGGGCTGGCACAAACACTAGATCAAAATCATGCCAATATGTATTCTTGTCATCAGCCAATTGCTCGACTATTATATAAGGTTTTAGAATATGTTGGTCGCATCTAAATCTTTTCAAGAAACACCTTCTTATTATTATTATTATTATTATTATTATTATTATTATATATTAAGAGGATTCAGAAGGTTAATTATTGCTTTTTTTTATTATCAAAAATACCCCTAAATTAATTAACCTACAACTTAAAAATAGAGTTAAAATAGTAAATTGAGGAATCAAAAAGTTAGTTATTGTTTTTTTAACTTTCAATAATTCAAAAATACCCCTAAATTAATTAACTTACAACTTAAAAATTGGGTTAAAATAGTAAATTCTCAAAAATAATAAATTCCTATTTCTACATTGATATAAATTCCTACTTCTATTCAATAACTAAAAAAATTCCCCATTCCTACTTTTATGTTGATATAAATTCCTACTTCTACTTAATAAATTAAAAAACTCCCCACGTATGGTCCCCACGTATTACCTTCCCCACATTTTCTGAATTGAACTTTTCATAAAAAAAAAAAAACTTCTCAGTTGAAATAGAAAAAAAAAAAAAAAAAACTCTTCTTCCCCACGTCTACTCCTATTATTCCTAATTGAAATAGAATTTTTGACAGTTGCACATCAACAAAAACTCTTCTCAATCATTGCTATTCCTATTCCTAATTGAAATACAGTTTCTGTCACGTGGCTACATCTTTGTATAAAAGGAGCTTGGGTGTGGTTTAATTGAATATAGAAGAGAAAAACACATGGATCATGTGACTTTTTATTAGTGCCGAGGAACATGTCAAAATACTGTCCTTCAACGAGAATGAAGAAGAAGATTTTTCAAATTGTAAGATTTTTCTTTTGTTTAATTAATCAATTAATTTATTTTTCTTTGCTTAGTTTTGTAATTCGCTCTATATTGAAATTGAACTTTCACACTTCTCTACAAGATTTTGGTAATCCTTTCGTTAAATACTTATTGCAATTCTCCACTGATTTATATAGATTCACTAATCGTTACATCCAACGTAAGATTACAAAACCGTTTCTAAATTAACATTGGTGCCTTTACATGTCTGAGTAGAAAGAATTGTGGTATTGAGGTTTAGCAAATTATAAGACAGTTGGAATTTTGCATGATATAGGTTTTTTTTTTTTTTTTTTTTTTTTCTTTTTTTGGTCTTTGTGTGATTGTATCAGTGTTATGACAATAGTAAAGCTTTGGTGATTGTTTATTGGGAACTAGAATCAGTGACACAGCTTCTAATTTCATTAAAAGGTACGTAACTTTTCTTCAAGGTATCATCATTATATTAAGCCATAACATGTAGGTGTAAGGATTTTTTTTTTTTTTTTTTTTTTTTTTTTTTTTTTTTTTTTTTGCTAATACCAGCATATGTGTTTATGAACATTTAAAAGTCTTAAATTTTAGATAAGTTTTTTTTTAGAAAGAAATTTTAGGTAAGTTAAGATCTAAGATTTTTAAGTTTTTACTTATATAAAATTTTAAAAGGAGTAACCAAGTAAGAACCATGTATTCCAGGTGACTTTTTCATTTTATTTCTTTATCCTAACCAATTTTTATTAAGCCTTCAACATGTAGGTGTAAGGATTTTAGATAAGTGTTTTTTTTTTTTTTTTTTGGGCTTGAGAAAGAAATTTTAGATAAGCTAAAACTTAAGATTTTTAAGTTGTTACTTATCTAAAATTTTAAAATTTAGTTAAGGAGTAACTGAGTAAGAGAAATTTCTAAACAATTTTAAAACTTTTATTTTATTAAAAAACTTAAAAAAAAATAAAATAAAAGATAAGGATTAGAAGTTAAGACTAAGAGGACAGCTTGAATTGCCCAATTCAAATGGGAGAACGAGTGTGTGGTGGTGGAAGTTTTATTTGTGTAGAAGTTGAGTATTTTAAAATTTAAATAGTTAATGGATGTCTTTCCTATGTGCAAAATAAAACTAAATTTCATGTTTATCTTAATCTATAAAAAAAAAATTAGTGTTTGGTATTTATTTATAGAATATTTAAAGTCCATCTATTACTTCTTTTTTTCAAATTGTTGCAAATTCGTAGAATTTCTGTTTTGTATATATATATATATATATATATATATATATATATATTGTAAGAACACAAATTGCGCTGGACTAAAGTTGCACTTTCTGACCCAGCCCAATGAGCCCAAAACAATAAATTTATAAAGAGTGGGGCTTCCAATCTAGGTTTGGCCTTTCCTTAGAATTTCTCTCTTGTGTGTGTGTGTGTTTCTCTTCCTCTTTTTCTTCCTCCTCCCCCCTTTACTCTTTCTTCTTCCTTTGCCTTTTATAGACCTGCATCTTTCTCCTCCTCCATTCCACGTGTAGACCAGATGCTCTTTTTTAGCCACTTGTCCCATCATCCCCTCCTACTAAAGTCTCTGGCGGTAAGTGCAAGGCTGAATTCTAATGCTCAGGCGTCACTTCCTCATTAATGCAGCCAGAGAGGTAGGTACAGAGCCTTCAATGCGGTGGTAGCAGCTTTATCCTTGATATTTATCTGTAACTCCCTTTTCTCTCCTATTCTTGTTTTCCTAGTCTTTATGCCCAAGGTCTTCAGTACGGATGTCCTGGAACTACCAGATCACTTATCTCGTCTTCGGCAGTATGTAGCCGAGGACGTGACCATACTTAGACATCATGTTTCGTGGTGTTCTGCTCATGCATGGCACCTTTCTTTTGTAATGTTACTTCATAGATGAGACTTATCGTGACCTCGGACCATCTACGCTATTGGGTTGGGCTTTCCGCCTCGCGAGAACTTTTGGGCCGGCCCAGTACATATCTTGGGCTCATTGGCACTACATATATATATATATATATATATATATATATAAAGAATTAGTGGAAAGTTGACATATCACAGTAATAAATACTAGCCTCTGAGCACGTGCTCACGCGCTTACTTAGAGGCTCTTCTATTTTTTGAGTAATGGTTAATTTATAACATTTATTATAATTTAGGATTACTACATTTTTCAATTACCAAAAAAAAAAAAAAAAAAAAAAAAAAAAAAAAGACCTAGGGGTGTGATAAGTATTATGTGTGGTGAAATAATTTTTCATCATACCCCTTAGGTTTCTTTTTTGTAATTAAAAAATGTAATAATCCTAAATTATAATAAATGCTTTAAATTAAACCTTACCCAAAAATAGAAGAGCCTCCACGTTCATGCTCAGAGGCTAATTATTATTATTATTATTATGAAGCTTTTTATGGATAAGTGATAACTTTGTTCAAATAAGCCATATTCCAACTAGTTGAAAGAGCTGTAAGATCATATTTTATATGGATTCCACTATTTTAGTGAGCAATATCAAAATAATATCCCTTACAAGTTTTGGAATAGTTGGTTGGCAACATATTAGTTGTATCATTAGCAATTAGTTGTTTTTAAATTTAAATTTTTATTAAAAATAGTTAATTTAAAAAATATAAAATGATATTTTTGGAAAAAACTTGGTTGAAAAACTAGACAATGGCTACAACTCCAACTAAAAAAATTAAAATGGCTTCATATTTTGAAAATCCAACCATTAGATTGCATATACTTTATGTTATTAACACAAATGTCAAATTATGTGCCAATTAAATGTTATTTATTATTTTATTCCTGAACTTATTTTTTATGCATAATTTTAAACTACAAAAATTTGAAATTTAATCATTTGATTGATAACATAAATATTAATATTTGGTTTTATAGAAATTTTGAAAGCACAGAAAATATGAAAAAAAAATGTAATCCAATTGTGAATTTATAAAAATTCATATTTAATAAAAAAAAAAATATTGAGTAGAGTTGTGACTATTAACTGTAAGCTAGTTTCTAGTCAAACTTTGTCCAATTTTTAGTCATACTCTTATTTATCTTTTGATTATAATTAAAATTTGTAGGGAGAGAACTCTGGAAGGAGGCGAAATCTCTTTGAGCCCACCAAATTAGAAGTCCAAAAATAGCTGGATTGGGTATCCCCCCATTGATAATGATTTCCCTTCATTCATTCTGTATCTTCTATCTCTATCTATAAAGCACAGACAGGTAAAGGCTGAGAATTAAGTGCCCCTGGAGACAATAGTTATCCCCCGCGCCACTGTCCATTCAGTCCTTTTATTGATATACACTTTTTCACAACTTATATATTTGTCAATGTGTGATTTGGTAACATTATTTACACAGAGTACTTAGTAAAAAGTAATTCAATCACTGTTTCTCTTGTTTCTATAAAGAATCGATGGGTGGACCTATGAAAGGCCAAGAAATAAGCACCTATATGGAGACAATAGTTATCTTCTACACCACTGCCCATTCAGTTCATTTATGGATAAACACTTTGACACAACTTATGTATTTGTTAATGTGTGATTTGGTTATATTATTTACATGTAGGTCCACTATTTGTACTTAACAAAAAGTAATTCAATCACCCTTTCTCTTGTGTCTAAGTTGTGTCAAACTCAAGTGTGGTCCTAGACTTTTTGAATACAGTTGGGAGAATTCGGAGAAATTATACGGTCCTCTGGTGGACCACATCACTTATCTACCATTTCACTAAAAAACTGTCACTTGTTTAAGATTGCTGAGTCAGTAATCAGTTTTTGTTTTAAAAAATTTTTTAACTAAGCAATTTTAAACAAGTGACAGTTTTTTGGTAGAATAATGGACCACGTCACTTGTCCACTATGAGGACATTATAATTTTTCATTCCTAAACCATAAGTGCTTGAGAGAGAGGAGAGTTCACAAACATATAAAAAAATTTATCATTTATGGCCGCATCAACTCTAAAACAGGCTATAGCAAGTGTTAGAACGGGATAAAACGTGGCATGACTAGCCCACATGTGTTACACACTTATAGCCGACATCAAAGTAACACTACAAATTTTATAGCCGCGTTCTTAAAACGCGGCTATGGCCAGAAAAACCTATGACTATTGGCCTATAGGCGTTTTTTTAGGCCACGTTTTTTGTGGCCTAAAACGCTGGACTATAGGCCTGAGGGGTCTATGGCCACGTTTTTATAAACGTGGCTATAGGACCAGACAATGGCCACGTTTTTATAAACGTGGCTATAGGACATACTTTAGCCGCGGTCTAAAAAACGCGGCTATAGACCATTATATTTTTTTAAAAAAAAAAATTTGATTACCAAAAATTATTTCGGTAATCAAAAGTTTTTTTTTTTTTTTTTAAATCAAAAGTTTTTTTTTTTTAAAATTAAAATTAAAATTTCAATTAAATTAAGAAATTCAAAACAAAAATACAAACCCAGCATATTCAATTTTTACAGCAAAGAGAGACCCAGCAAATACAAACCCAGCAAATACAAGAACACAAACAAAATATCTCCTTCAACAAAATCAACCCAAATTGATACAATCTATTCAAGGAAAACAAAAGCACAAGCTAAAAAATACAAATATTCCCATAACAGAAACACAATAAAAAAGAATCCATATACTCAAACCCAAAATTAATCAAAACACAGTCAAACGAAAGAAAATAATTTTTGGCCATGGGTCAGAGAAAAATAAAGCAAAGAAATAATTTTTTGAGGCACTTTAGCTTCATTGATTCAAAATCTTCAAATCTAAAGCAAAGAGAGACAAAGTTAAAGGGAACAAAAATGAACAAAACTCAAAGAACAATAAATAAAACCTCATATTTTCACAAACCCATTCATACAACATCAGTATGAGAGAGCTTTGAGAGAGAGATTTTTTTTTTCACAAACCTCATATCTCCGGCATCAGCCATCAGTGACAGCATGAGAGAGAGATTGAGAGACTTCTGAGATTAATATGATGAGAGAGCTTTTTTTTTTTTTTGAATGACTGTGGGAGCTCCTTGTTTTTTTTTTTTCCTTTTGACGAGAGCTACTTGGTTTCCAGAAAGAGCTGTTTTTTTTTTTTTTTTCCTTTTTGAATGATAACTCGTACAGCCACTTTTTAGTTTTGGTTTTTTTTTTTTTTTTTTTTTGGGAATATGCCATGGAATATTCCATGGCATATTCAAATGCGGTGGAACTGAATCCACCGCATTTGAATTTTTTTTTTTTTTTTTAAGGAAAAGGTTGGAATATGCCATGGAATATTCCATGGCATATTCCATTTTCAAATGCGGTGGAACTGAATCCACCGCATTTGAAATTTTTTTTTTTTTTTTAAGGAAAAGGTTGGAATATGCCATGGAATATTCCATGGCATGTTCCATTTTCAAATGCGGTGGAACTGAATCCACCGCATTTGATTTTTTAATTTTTTTTTTTACCTATAGTCACGTTTTTAAAAACGTGGCTATAGACGGCCATAGACCTAGCCTATAGCCGCGTTTTTAAACGCGGCTATAGGTCCTCCTTTAAATATTCATATATATATATGGCTGGATCAATAGCCACGTTTTTAAAAAACGTGGCTATAGACTATCCTATAGCCACGTTTTTAAGAAACGTGGCCATAGACCTAGCCTATAGCCGTGTTTTTAAACGCGGCTATAGGTCCTCCTTTAAATATACATATATATATTTGGCTAGACCTATAGCCACGTTTAAAAAAGCAGCTATAGGTTAAGTCTATGGCCACGTTTCTTAAAAACATGGCTATAAGATAGTCTATAGCCGCGTTTTTTAAAAACGTGGCTATAGGTGAAGTTTATAGCCGCGTTTTTAAAAAACGTGGCTATAGGATAGTCTATAGCCACGTTTTTGTAAACGCGGCTAAAAAAAACGCGGCTATAGACCCGCGTTTTTTGTAGTGTAACAATTTTGCACGTCAGATCAAGCATGCATAAATCAACACATGATCTATTAGAAGACACTTTCTTGCATTTTTCAAGCTTTTGAAAATCATTTTTTGCAATTATTTGATGATTAGTGAGGAATGAGGACTTGAATACCCTCCTAATTCAAGTGTGACGTACCTTTTACTATGGCAAAGAGTAAATTCTTTTGTTTTTGATGTTCATTTGAATGCTCGGATTTGTGTTAAAAACACAAGAGTTGTTTAGACCTCAAATTAAAAATTACAACTCAATTGATTTTACTCTAATTTAAACTAAGTAGGGAATAGAGTAAATACGAGCGAACAAATAATGCAACTACTCTAAGCCATATTAAACAAATCACAGTAGTAAAATGAAAGCTAAAAGAGTAGGGAAGAGAAATGTAAACACAAGATAACACACCAATGTGTTATCGAAGAGGAAACCGAAGAACTCGGCAAAAAACCTCTCCACCTCCCTCCAAGCGGTAAATCAATCCACTAGATAATAAGTTGGGACACACAAATAGCAAGAGACTCTCCAAGTCTAATCTACTCAATGTACCTAAGCCCTCCAAGCTCCTACTCCAACAAGGCTTCTTGGAACAATGTTGTAGAAGACTAAATTTCTTGGTTCGAAATTAATCAAACAAGTAAAATAGTTTTTCAAATGCGAATTTGTATTGATGAAAGTGTGTGGTACAATTCTCTGTAATTACAAGGATTGATCCTCTGATTCGATCTCCTTAAAAGATTTGTGATGTGGTTTTGATTTGAACACAAAGTATCCTTCAATTTGGCTGAAGGATGGATCGAAGATCTTTGAAACAGAATTACAATGAATTTTTGGCTATGAGCTTGTTAGAAATCCTTTGTTCTTCCCGTTCTTCGTGTTCTTCGCGTGTTCTTCGTGTTCTTCGTGTGTTCTTCGTGCGTTCTTCGTCTTCAAAGGTTTATGGTGGAAGCTTTTCGGGGGTTTAGAGGCTTGAATCCATAAAGCTTTGTTGATTTGTGATTTGTCGGGGTTTCTAAAGGCTTTCAAGCTTAATTTCAGTGACCTCTAAGATCTAGGAGAGTGATTTGGATGATTTTGCTTCGAATGTTTGTCGTATTCGAAGGTTGAAGTTCTTGAAATTCTTGGAGGCTTTAAGGCTTGATTCCAGCAGAGTTTCAATACTTCTGAATGCTTCTTTGATGCAGTTTGTGCTCTAGATAGCTTGGTGTGTCCAAATACCTTAGGAAGGCTTCTATTTATAGGAGTTTGGAGGTAGGTGAGCGACATGTGGCGGAGCCTGATTGGTGACACATGTCACAGCTTGATTGGTCCGCTTGTGTCATCGCTTACACAGCCGGATTGCTTGAGTCATTACTTACACAGTCGGATTCGCTTGCATCATCGCTTACACGCGCTTCCATGTGATTAGCATTTTGCATGTTTTTTCCTGTTCCTATCTTAATGAAATTTAGCAAATTTTCAGTAGCAGTATATGATACTTTGTAATTAGCCATACCTGGTGGACTTGGTGGCATGATGTGTCAACTTGTGATAGGCCGAGAATTTTCCCTTTCTACAAATGCCCCCTCGAGACTTGTTCGCGCACACAGCTTCTGAGTGTAGGGAGTGAATGAGTCTCGAAAAGAATGAATTTGGTACTTGACTCTTCAAATGTAACGGTTGAAGGTGGTGGAGCTTTTAGCAGGATGCAAATGTAGTGGTTGAAGGTGGTGGAGCTTTTAGCAGGATGCAAATGTAGTGGTTGAAGGTGGTGGAGCTTTATTTCAGATGAGTAAACCCACTCACATAAAAGGCTTTGATGAGACCAAGAAGGGTTCTGCAAGTATTTGAATGTGCTTGCCTAACTAAGCCTTCTCAGCAGAGATTAAGTCGAAATAATTTCAAAAGAGTGCTCATGATACTTAAAGGGGGTTGTTGAAGCTGTAAGTTACTTGCAAGAAGTTGGACGTACTTGCAAGATTGAACCATATTGGCAAAGATTAAGTTGAAGTAATTTCAGAGGAGTATTTTGGATTGTTGGCGGTGATCACAAGGTGTTGAAGATGGAGAAGAAGTGAGGATGTTGGCTGGGTACAGCATGCAGAGCTGTGGAGCTAGCCTCCCATTTTTAAGAACTTCTGGTGAAGTTATATCCGAAGGATATACTTTGGATCACGGAGGGATTATGTGGGAAAGTGGTTGAATGTGCTTGTGTCATCGCCTCACTCAGGTTAAGTTGAGGTAATTTCAGAATGGATTTTAGGTTTGCTGGTGATGATGGTGAACAAGATGGAGACGAAGCAAAGTGAATGGGTGAAACACACAACACCATGGCGCTGGCCCTGTATGTTGGGATCCTTTTGGTGTAAATGTTTCTGGGAAGTACACCTTGGGATGTGGGACTGACTGCATACTGGATGAGGTCCGACAGCAAGTCATTGAATGTGCATGTGTGACGGGACCATGCTGACGAACATTAAGTTGAAGTAATTTTAGAAGTATATATTCTGAAATCCTTCAAGTTGGTTTTAAGTTGGAGTAATTCCAGAAAGTGTGTTTTGAGGTACCAGCAATGATGACCTTTGGGCCACATGTTGGTGGAAACATGTAATAAGGCTTAGGCAACCATTTACCAGCAACAAAGGCTGATCTCTGATGAGCTGATACCTTGGAGGTCATCGCAAGTGTTGGATGGGAGACAATTTGTAGGATACCCCAACATCTTTTACCACCTTCACCTAGTGCCACTTGTTGGAAAAGCACAAAAAAATGAAAGGTGGAGTTAACTTGCGATCCTGGTTTTAGAAATCGGCCAAGTTGGTGTCAGCTCCGAACCGCTGCTTCGGATGGGAGAGCAAACAGTTGAAGAGAAGCTATAAGAGCCCCGATCTCGGGAACAGGTGCCTTTGCTAGACTTAGATTTCTTGGCCAGCCGAGTCCCAGGAAACATGAAACCAAAAATGCAGACCTTGTTATGAATAACTTTATGAACAAATGTGGTCGTTAAGTGAGGAAACTAAATTTGTTTGGACTCTAAAACAATGATGATGTTGTGAGAAGGGTTTCTACCGAACCATGAGAGGGTTGATTTCAAACTGATTATGAAGCAATTTTGGTTGCTAGGCATTGAGAATGATGAGGCCATAGTGAGCAATGGTCATGAGAATGAGGGACTGAAAATTTGAAAGAAGCAAATCTTCATTTCATGACTCGATGTGTTTTTCTCGATGAGCCTTTGATGAATCCGACCCTTCTATTTATAGCGAAGAGATGAAGAATGGTAGTTGGGTAGTTGAGACCGACGGACCAAAATTTTTGGTGAGAATGGTGGATTAGACCGGTAGACACCGAATGGGAACGGTCGGTTGGAGACTGGTAGGCACCGAATGGGAACGGTAGATACCGAACAGAAATGGTAGACTGGAGTAGTGACCCAATGCAATTTCAAGTTTGAGACATACTCGTGAGAGTTCATTTGTTCTTTGAAAGAAGAGTCTTGATGAAGTCTGGAGGATAACCCTTGGAGAAGTGGATCAGATTGGTGGTTTTAAAGTCCAAACAAATAAGCTAATTTTAGCAACGAGCTCTTGTGAAAATCTGAGTAGGACAAGCTTTGTTCAAGCATCTTGATTTTTGGTCAAAGTTCACAGCTGTAGAATCGCACAATTTGAGCAATTTTGGATTCTCAAATGAATAAATAGACCCCAAAATTGGAACGTATGCGAAAAAATGGGTAAGACAGGTCATTCTTGAAAATTTTGACTTTTAGTCAAGATTTGTGCAAAAGTCAACTTTTTAGAAATTGGACCGTTGTGCAATTTTTGAGTTCCAGATGAAGAAACTGATCCCAAAATCGGAATGTACTCGAAAAATCGAGTGAGATAGGTCCAATTTGAAATTTTTGATTTTTTGTCAAAATTTGTGCAATAGTCAACTTTTTCGAAAATTGGACTGTTTGTGCACTTTTTTGAGTTTTGGATGAAGAAACAGATTTCAAAATTGGAATGTACTCGAAAAACTGAGTGGGATGGGTCCGTTTAGGAATTTTTTGGATTTTTGGTCAAAGTCAACCATGGTCAAGGCTGCTTCTTTTTTTTTCTTTTTTTTTTTTTTTTTCAGGCGGGTCGGACCGGGTCAAACCGGTCCACTTAAGATGACGTCACCCATGACATCATAGATCTGGACCTGCGCACTTGAGCGCGTGATGAGCACGTGTGGCTGGTGCGTGTGAGCGCGTGGACTACAGCCTGCGCTTGTGAGCGCGTGGAGCATCCTGGCCGCGCGTGAAGGCGCGTGAACCTGACGCTGTGACCGCCGGAAATTCAGGTAGCACGTGGCGGCGCGTGGCTCATCGTTTGGGCTTGAAAATTTTGGGTTTTGTAGATTTGGGGTCGCCGGATCGAGTGGTGGTTTCTGTTTTCTGAACTTGTGAGCAGATTTGCACAGAAGTGAAGGTTTAAGCCATTTGTCATCGCGAACTTGTGGCGGCGCGTGGCGGCGCGTGCTCACTCTGTTGTTGATGATCTTTCTGGGTTTTGTTCACTGAGGGCTGTAGAAGACTGCTGTGGTGTTAGTTTTGTGAAATAAGGTCTGGATTTACACGAGTCTGAGAGAGAAGTCCGCTGGCTTTGTTGGACTTGTAACCTTCTTGGTCCATTTTGGCTAGCTGCACTTTCATTTCAAAATCCAGTGCAGACTTCTTTGACTTTGAGTGCATTTGTGTTTGCAAAATCTGAATTTTGAGCTTCAATTGTTTTCACACCTTTCTTGTCCGTTTCCTCCAAATTTTCCTATATAAAGGCATGCTATTGCCTTCATCACATGCTCAACCTTCAGCCTTTTTCTCTGGCTTTCAAGTTTTTTTTTTTTTTTTTTTTTTTTTTTTTTTAAACAAATTTTCTTGTTGCTTGTTTTGTTTTGCAGCACAGTTTCCTTGATCTTCACGTTGATATTCTCATAGAAGTGTTTGCATTCATTTGGTGGCTTGGTACGCTATTGATGGCAACGTTCTTGCAGTGATGTATGCCTTCATGTTGTTACATTCTTTTCTTTTTTTTTTTTTTTTTTTTTTTTTTTTTTTTTTTCTTTTTGCATCAATAATCTTTTAGTGATATTCGTCTTTGTAACTACGTTTCCTTAAGGATTTCGTCAGTACTCGTCTTTGAAGTAGTATTGGCTCTAGTATTGGCAATTTAGTCGTACCAACACTTGTATTTGCAACGCAACCATATCAAGAATCTTTGCAACGTGGTTACATCAACAATCTTTGCAAAATAGCCTCATGAAATCACGCCAAGATTTGTCCTCGTACTGAAGCCATATTAACACTTGCTTTTACAATGAAGTGGCATCCATTTTTTTTTTCTTTGCATCGAAATCGTGTCACCACTCATCTTTTTCATGGAGCGGCGCCGACACTTGCATCTGCTATGAAGTCGCACCAGTTCCTGCCTCTCTAATGAAGATGCACTAGCACTCCTCTTTTGCCATAAAGCTGCCTCAACATTTTATTTGCGTTGAAGTCATATAGATATTTATTGCTGCCATGAAGTCGTGTCAACACTTCATTCGCACCAAAGCCGTGCCAATATTCATTTTCGCCATGAAGCCATGTCAACACCCATTTTTGCCATGAAGTCATGTCAACACTTCATTCACGTTGAAGCCACGTCCACATTCATCTTTGCCATGAAGTCATGTCAACACTTCATCCATATTGAAGCCGTACCAACATTCATCTTTGCCATGAAGCCATGTCAACATCTACCTTTGTCGTGAAGCCATGTCAACACTTCATTCACATTGAAGCCGTGCCAACATTCATATTTGCCATGAAGCCATGTCAACACTTCATTCGCACCGAAGCCGTGCCAACATTCATCTTCGCCATGAAGCTAATTCATCCATATTGAAGCCACGTCAACATCCATCTTTGCCATGAAGCTATGTCAATATCTACCTTTGTCATTGAAGCCATGTCAACACAACAGCCGTGCCAACATTCATCTTTGCCATGAAGCCATGTCAACACTTCATTCGCACCGAAGCCGTGCCAACATTCATCTTCGCCATGAAGCTAATTCATCCATATTGAAGCCACGTCAACATCCATCTTTGCCATGAAGCTATGTCAATATCTACCTTTGTCGTGAAGCCATGTCAACACTTCATTCACATTGAAGCCGTGCCAACATTCATCTTTGCCTTGAAGCTACGTCAACACTTCATTCGCACCGCACTCGCATTGAAGTTGCACCAATATTGACATTTATAATAAAGCTACAACAACAACAATTTCCAAAGGCAATATAGCTTAGACATTGAGGGCGCCTAGCACCGTTGCCAGACATCAAGACTTCAGAGATACCAACAAGATGTTGAAGATGCAACGAGTCCGTATCAAGACTTTGAAGATGTAAGGAAATGCCAACAAAATCTTGAAGTTTCAAGAAACTCCCATCAAGACTTTGAGGATTCAAAGAGGCGTCAACAAAACCTTGAAGATGTGAGAAGTCCCTATCAAGACCTTGAAGATGTAAGGAAAGGCCAACAAAAGCTTGAAGTATCAAGATGCTCTCATCAAGACTTTGAAGATTCAAAGAGGTGTCAACAAAACCTTAAAGATGCGAGAAGAATGTCGCCAAGACTTCACAGATGTCAGAATATGCCCATAGAGGAGAGATGATGCAAAACATGCTTCATAAATGTTGGAGAATGTCCATAGAAGATGGAGAATGCCATGCAGACTTTATGTAGTCTTCATCTTTGAGTACAACAATCTTTGATCATCCCATTGAGCAATTGATTGTCTTTAATCAATGTCTTGCCAACCAAAGGGACCTTAAAAGCATATTGACGATCGTCGGACAACTCTTCAAGCTAGACTGGCAAACCTTATTCTTTTCATGTGACTGAACTTAGTAAAAAGTACTAAGCTGCCTACGTACCCCGGAGAGGGATCAAGTCATTACGTAGTTCAACTGATTTTTTTTTTTTTTTATGATTTTTTTTTGGATGATTTTTTTTTTTTTATGATTTCTTTTTTTTTTTTTGGATGATTTTTTTTTTTTTGATGATTTTTTTCTTTGATGATTTTTTTTTTTTTGATGATTTCTGTTTTTTTTTTTTTTATGATTTTTTTACAAAAAAGGAGGGCTCACGTGTGTAATCCTCGCCCCACGGCATTCCATGAGTACCAATTGCGCAATAGTGGGTATCACCACTAATCGAACCCGAGACCTCGGCCTCAAGGGCGACATGGGCATCCAACCACTACGCCACACTCGCAAATGGTGACATAGAATGGGATTAATTTCTCTTTATTTGTACGCTTTCAAAGGTAATGGGAAGACATCATGTACCCTCGTAGCGTTTCAGTGGGCAATTTAAACTCTTACTGAGGAGCAGTCCTCGATTTTCAAGCATAGAAGCGTTTAAGGAATTTCCCATTGATGGGGCCGATCCTTACACCCTCTTGATCAATCAACTTGTAAGCTCCATTGGTGTAGACTTCTTGCACAACATAAGGTCCATCCCATTTTGAAGTGAACTTATTGCCCGTACGATGAGTTGTGATGATAGGTCTTCGAACGGCGAGTACTAAGTCACCAACTTGGAATGATCATGGTTTAACTCTTTTATTGAATGCACTCGAAAGGTGAGCTTGATAGCACTCAAGGCGTTGTTGAGCCTCGAGCCTTTTTCCATCAAGTGCCTCCAATTCTTGCAACCTAAGCTTGGCATGTTCTTCCTTGGTCAACCCTTCTTGAATGGCTATCCGTAATGATGGGATTTGGCATTCAAGGGGAAGGATGGCTTCCACTCCATAGACAAGAGAATATGGCGTTGCTCGAAATGTCGTTCGAAATGTCGTTCGATATGCCCATAATGCTTCTCCGATTCTTTCATGCCAATCTTGCTTAGTCTTGGATACCACCTTGTTCAACAAATTGCTAAGCATTTTGTTAAAGGCTTTAGCTAATCCATTTGCCGGGGCATTGTACATGGAGGAGTTGTATTGTTTAAATGCAAACTTTTTGCATAGCTCTGTCATTAGCTTATTGTAGAATGGTTTGCCATTATCAGTTATGATATACCAAAGGACACCATACCGATAGATCAAGTGAGTTCGAATGAAGTTGACCACTGTTTTTTTCTTCACTTCCTTAAGGGGCACAGCTTCCGCCCATTTTGAGAAGTAATCAGTTGCAGCTAAGATGTACAAATGGCCACCGGATGACTTTGGCAATGGTCCTATTGCGTCAAGCCCCCATGCATCAAAAGGCCAAGAAGCTACAGTCGGGTGTAGGGGTTTTGGTGGCTGGTGGATGAAGTTTGCATGATACTGACAAGCTTCGCATTTTTTAGCATACTCCATGGAATCTTGCATCATCGTAGGCCAATAATAACCCATTCACTTGATTCTGTAGTGTAACTTAGGACCTGATTGGTGTGCACCGCATATTCTAGAATGAGCCTCCTCCAAGGCTTGTTTAGCCTCTTCTTCTCTTAAGCAACGAAGGAATAAACCATCAAACAAACGGAGGAAGAGAGTTTCTTTGTAGTAAATGAACCAAGCAACCCTTTGCCGAATTTCGGTCTTGTGGCGTATATCATCCGGGAGTCTTCCATGTTGAAGGTACTCAATGATCGCTTGTCGCCAATCTTCTTTTTCAATAAGGCATATAGAAATGACGTTGGCTTGTTCTTCTTCTTCTTCTTCAATCACGAGAGGTACTACCTATCTTTGAGAAATAGCAACTTTAGCGATCTCTTCTTAGGATAATGCTAAGGCGGTAGCTAAATTAGCTAAAGCATTAGCCTGTCTATTCTCCTTCCTTGGTATATACTCCAATGTAATTGCCTCAAAATTTGCTAGCAACTTCTTCGTATATTTGCAATAGGGGACAAAGTCTTCTTTCTTGACATCATATTGCTCCAAGATTTGGTTGATAATTAATTTGGAATCCCCAAAGATCTCAAGTTGCGATATGCCCATCGCAATGGCCATTTGTAGGCCAATAATTAATGCTTGATATTCGGCCACGTTGTTGGAGCAAAGTTCGCTTAATGAGAACGAGTATAGAAGTATTTGTCTTTGTAGAGAAACAAACACTACACCTGCCCCCGCTCCTTCTCGACGTGCGGCCCCATCAAAGAACATTGTCCACGGTGGCATTACTTCGATATAAAATACGTCTTCATCCGGGAAATCATCCGAGAACTCCCAATCAGAAGGAACTGGGTGATCAGCTAAGAAATCTGCCAATGCTTGTCCTTTGACGGCTTTTTGTGGAACATATGCAAGGCCATATTGTTGTAGCAAGACTGCCTATCGAGCTATACGACCTGAAACCACTGGCCTGGAGAGGACATACTTGATCGGGTCTACCCTTGCTATCAAATGGACAGTGTATGCTTGTATGTAGTGCTTCAATTTGTCTATGGCAAAGAAAAGAGCAAGACATGTCTTTTCAATAGGAGAGTAATTTAATTCAGCCCTATTTAGAGTTCGGCTCCAATAATAAAGGGCTCTTTCCTTCCCTTCCTCATTTTCTTGCGCCATAAGAGCACCTAGGGACTTTTCTTGTGCTGCAATGTACAACACTAAAGGCTTTCCGGGGATAGGAGCACCTAAAACCGGAGGATTAAGCAAGTATCTTTTGATGCTTGTAAAAGCGTTGCTACAAGCCTCATCCCATTTGAAGTGCACATTCTTCTTCATCAGCCTATTGAAAGGTTGACATCGACCGGCTAAGTTTGAGATAAATCACCGTATGTAGGCAAGTCTTCCCTGCAAGCCTCTAAGCTCTCGCAAATTCTTGGGCTCCGGTATTTTCTGGATTGCTTTAATTTTGGACTGGTCAATTTCAATACCACGATATCTCACAATAAAACCAAGGAACTTTCCCGAGGTTATGCCAAAAGCGCATTTGAGGGGGTTCATTTTAAGTTGATACTTCCTCAAGCGGCTGAACACGGATCGTAGGTCTGCCAAATGGTCTTCCCTTGTTTTTGTTTTAACCACTAGATCATTGACATAACACTCCACATATTTATGAAGTACATTATCAAAGATCTTTTGCATGGCCCGTTGATAAGTTGCACCCGCGTTCTTTAGTCTAAAAGGCATTACTTTGTAGTAGTAAATGCCTTTAGGAGTACAAAAAGCTGTAAGCTCTTCATCCTTGGGATTCATTCGAATTTGATTGTAACCTGAAGAGCCATCCATGAAAGATAAAGCTTCATGACCGGTAGTGGCATCAACCATAACCTCAGTGATGGGCAATGGAAAATCATCCTTGGGACACGCATTGTTCAAATCACGGAAGTCAACGCACACCCGAATTTGTCCATTCTTCTTTTTGACAGGGACGATGTTAGCGATCTATTCTGGGTACTGTACTTCACGAATGAAACCCGCCTCAATCAACTTATTAACCTCGGTTTCTATTTAAGGGATAAGCTCCAGTCGAAAGCGTCTTTGGGATTGTTTGACTGGGCGTACACCTTTCTTTATTGCCAAATGGTGTAGAGCAATACTTGGATCGAGTCCAGGCACTTCTTTGTAAATCCAAGCAAACACATCTTTATATTCTACTAGGAGCTTGAAGTATCCTTCTTCTTCTTTAGGGGTAAGAAGTGCACTGATGAAAGTTGGCCGGGGCTCTTCAGTAGTTCCTAAATTGATTTCTTTAAGTTCATCAACTGTAGCCTGTCCTCCGTCTTCCAAAGCTGGAGGAGCTTCGTCGACCTCTTCATCGGTTGCTTCAACATCTGAGAGTGTATCTTCTTCCACTGTAATATGAAATGAGGATGATACTTCTTGAATTCGCTCATCGCGGACGACTGATTGTCTTGTGTGTACAACCGTTCGCCTTTTGACTTTAAGAGGTCCATTGGTGTTGATGTCTAAGGTAGAGCTACGTTTCATGCGTGAAGGAATGCTACTACGGATCACGTCATTAGCTTTCTCCTCCCCTTGAACCTCAAAGTTTATGGAATTTTGAGGACGGCTATTGACAGGCCCTTTCATTGCCCCCAACCAATCAAAGACTGATCTACGAGCAAGAGTGTCGTGATTTTATGTTAAGCAAGTTGTATTTAACCTGTCGAACACTGTGATTCGTGACGATGGGGCATTGATGCGATCAAACACCGAGACACGCGAAGCAAAGTGATCTTTTCTTTGATTCAAACTTTTGCCAACCTCCATTGTTATGTATTGAGAACTTGAAGCATTGCTTGTTTTCTTGATCCATATCTGAGCCGGTTGTTCTGGAGTATAACCTAATCTGATCTTTGGGATAGGAATTTTATGCCCTTCGAGCCGCATTTTCCTTTGTGTTTTGCTGAGGCCATGCACCTTCTCTCCGGTGACTTCTGGAATCAGTTTCCCTAAGTTGCCTTGTTTTGAAGAATCGTAACCTGCTTTGGTTAAAAGACTATATGCCTTTGGGTCGAACCATCCTTTCATCCTTTCGCTTGATAGAACATCATGTTTTGTCAAACTTTGCGAAGACCTTACGAATCCATTTAACGGCTTCGAGGGCGAAGGATTTGTGAATGAAGTTAAAGGCATAACATGATTTTCCTTCAATATGGCTACATCCTCCATTGTGAGCTTTGTAGGAGGCCTTCCCTCGTTTACTACTAATTGAAGGCATTCCGTGAACGGCGACTGTCCTTTCTTGCGGCATGATAATGGTACATAACGAAGAAATGGAGGATTGTTAGGAGGTGTTGAGATCTTTTCTCCCACTGAATTACTGGTAGATTCACTAGAATGATTATTTCCACATTCTAGACCTTTTCTTGGGGAAGAAGTATCCTTTCCATTGATGAATCTAACATGCTTCTTTTCATTCGGCTTGCTCTCTGTGGGTGGGATCTCAACTGGGAGAACTTCATTAGGAACGTCATCCTTTATGTAGAACTTCGCGTCAACAAAGTAAGCTTCAGTCTCAGTAAAAGGTTTTAAGTCGGCATTGACCTTTTTCACTCCACCTTGAATGTACTTGAAACATTGGTGAAAAGTTGACGGCACTACTCCATTCTCGTGGATCCATGGACGTCCCAACAACACGTTGTAGGTTGTCTTGGCATCAATAACATGGAACAATACATTGCTTTTCAATTCTCCAATGATTAGTTCCAGGCGTGTCATACCAATTGCGCGTTGTCCTCCTTGGTTAAAACCTTGAATGACCAAACGACTATGTGATAGCTCCTCCATAGTAAGACCAAGTCGTTTCATTGTCATTTTTGGTAGTATATTAACAGCTGAACCTCCATCAATGAGGATACGATCTATCTTTTGTTCACGTGCATAACCAGAGACATAAAGCGGACGATTGTGGGGCTTAGAGCCTAGCAACAGATCCTCATCAATGAAAGTCATGTTTGGGGAGCATTCACAACATTCTTGGGTTTGTTGAAGCACGTTGGCATAAGGAACACTCATCTCCGATTTTTCAAGAGCTTGGGTGATCACCTCTTTTGGCGAGGTAGGGGATTGTAAGGGTTCAACTTTATCATCTTGAGATTGGAGTTTTTCCAAAGTCTCATCTGACCTACCATGATTGATATCCTTTTCTTCATCATGAATTTCATAGCAAGAGCCTGTGTGAACGGCCTCTGCCAAGTCATTTTGAAAGAATCCTTTGGGGAAGAATTCTTCTAACGTGATGTGATTTCGAAGGTTTTTGGTTTGCGCCAAATCGTCATTCATTTTTGTGCCTAGCCTTTTTCTTCCTTTATCATTCCTTCTTCTTGATCGAAGTTGAATTAGGCTTTATGCTCTTTTGGGCTCTTGGATGACCAAATGAAGTGGGAAATCTCGTCTTTTCTTCCATCTCTTACGAGTAACCATCGTCCAACCTTCCTCTTCATCCATTGTTGATCTTCTATCATCATTTGAGCTATAGTCAAATGTTTCTTGTGAAAACTGAACTTGAACTGGCTCCATAGAACCAAACTGGATGAGTGTGGTATTTGCCCCCAGCTTACTAGTTGGAGACATGCAACTACACGACTCGTAAGCGAACGTTACAAGGTTTGACTCATCCATATCATCGAAATCCAAGTCGATTTTCCTTTCCTTAGCTAACTTCATGATGAGTTCTTTGAGAACAAAGCATTTCTGGATTGGATGACTTATGATGCGATGATACTTACAATAGTTCGGGTCATCAACCTTCCCTATCTCTTCCGGTCGTTTGCATTCCGGCAATTCAATTAATTTAAGCTTGAGGAGTTGTTCTAGCATTTCGGGCATATCAGCGTCTGGAAAAGGATACGTCTTTTGTTCCCATTCCTTGAGTGACGAGTGACGTGTCTCATGTCGTTGACTTCCTTCAGGCCTCTTTTCATTAGCCTTTGTCTTTCCGGTTGAAATTTTTACTGGGGCAGAGTTGATGTTCATTGAGTCTTTGATGTTACTTCTTGTATTCCTATCATTCTTCCTTACTTCTCTTCTTTCTTTCTTTTCCTCAGGCACAAGATGCTTCGTATTTCCATGGCTAGCAATGCTCAGCTCCATGTCATGTGCACGAGTCGCTAACTCCTCAAATATTCGGGGTTTTATCCCTTATAGGATGTAAAGAAGTCCCCAATGCATGCCTTGGATACACATTTCTATAGCAGATATTTCAGAAATCTATCTTTACAATCTAGACTCAAAGAACGCCACCGATTGATATAGTCAACAACGGGCTCGTCTTTCCATTGTTTGGTATTGGTAAGCTCCATCATGCTTACCGTGCGACGCGTGCTATAGAACCGGTCAAGAAACCTTCTTTCAAGTTGTTCCCAACTATTGATTGACTCGGGTTCTAAGTCTGTATACCAATCAAAGGCATTCCCCTTGAGTGAACGAACAAACTGCTTTACAAGGAAGTCTACTTGAGTCCCAGCATTCTCGCAAGTTTCTACAAAGTGAGCAATGTGTTGCTTAGGATTTCCTTTACCATCAAATTACAAGAACTTGGGGGGTTGATACCCATTTGGCATTCTCATGTTGTCGATGCGCTTTGTATAGGGCTTTGAATATACGAGGGAATTAGTGGAAGAACCCCCATATTGTCCTCGAATGGTATTCGTTATCATGTCTTGCAGTTGTTGGACAGATAACGAGGCTATTGAGGTGGAATTTCCATGTTAAGAAGTTCCTTCGATTCCCTTTTCCTTGTCAACCCTAGTGTTTTCTCCTTTCAAGGTGAAGCCAGACGGGTACTCAAGGCCATGACTTGATTCACCCAAATCTTGTTCCTCCAACTTGTTCATTAGGGTTGCAATTTTGACATCCTTATCTTCTAGTGCTTTTGTGAGAAGGATAACCCTTTGTTCCATTTCAGCCATCTTTTCTTCCATGGTAGAGGCATTAGTCATCATCACCGGCATAACCTCCATATATGATGGGGTAAATGATGGAACAGGATGAGTCAAAGGCATTTCATTCCTTAAATGTCTCATTACGGGTGAAGAGTTGATAGAAAGAGTCCTTGTTGTGGATGATTCACCATCACTCTCCAAATGAAATGAATCCTTAGCGGTAGCTTTCCTATTTGCAAGAAAGTCTAGGGAGATGACATTATGAAGTCCGCTTTCTTTGGTTGGTTGGGGTTGAAGTAGGTCAAGAGCCTTGGATCGACTGCGAGTGATTGGGCCAACATAATCATTGGCAATGGAAGCATCAACCACTGATTTTCGGGCATTCTTGTTAGAGGCCATTGAAACTGGTAGCAAATCAAATTTCTTTTCTTTTGGAGGAGAAAGAGATGAGAGGCAAAGAGGTCCCACCGAGCGTGCCAGAATTTGTAGAAGACTAAATTTCTTGGTTCGAAATTAATCAAACAAGTAAAATAGTTTCTCAAATGCGAATTTGTATTGATGAAAGTGTGTGGTACAATTCTCTGTAATTACAAAGATTGATCCTCTGATTCGATCTCCTTAAAAGATTTGTGATGTGGTTTTGATTTGAACACAAAGTATCCTTCAATCTGGCTGAAGGATGGATCGAAGATCTTTGAAACAGAATTACAATGAATTTCTGGCTATGAGCTTGTTAGAAATCCTTTGTTCTTCCCATTCTTCGTGTTCTTCGCGTGTTCTTCATGTGTTCTTCGTGCGTTCTTCGTCTTCAAAAGCTTTTCGGGGCTTTAGAGGCTTGAATCCGTAAAGCTTTGTTGATTTGTGATTTGTCGAGGTTTCTGAAGGCTTTCAAGCTTAATTTCAATGACCTCTAAGATCTAGGAGAGTGATTTGGATGATTTTGCTTCGAATGTTTGTCGTATTCGAAGGTTGAAGTTCTTGAAATTCTTGGAGGCTTTAAGGCTTGATTCCAGCAGAGTTTCAATACTTCTGAATGCTTCTTTGATGCAGCTTGTGCTCTAGATAGCTTGGTGTGTCCAAATGCCTTAGGAAGGCTTCTATTTATAGGAGTTTGGAGGTAGGTGAGCGACATGTGGCAGAACCTGATTGGTGACACATGTCACAGCTTGATTGGTCCGCTTATGTCATCGCTTACACAGCCGGATTGCTTGAGTCATTGCTTACACAGTCGGATTCGGTTGCATCATCGCTTACACGCGCCTCCATGTGATTAGCATTTTGCATGTTTTTTCCTGTTCCTATCTTAATGAAATTTAGCAAATTTTCAGTAGCAGTATATGATACTTTGTAATTAGCCATACCTGGTGGACTTGGTGGCATGACGTGTCAGCTTGTGATAGGCCGGGAATTTTCCCTTTCTACAAATGTCTTGTCTACCTTTCCGAATCCTGCAATGCGCCCAATTGCATCCGCCAAGCCTCACCAACTTCTTTTAGCAAATCCCCAAAACTTCCCAATCTCTAAAATACTCTCTACACTCTGAAAATGTGTGGGTTATGTTTGGGTACAAATCTCCTTTCAAGGTATGACAATGGGAGAGGGAAGGAAAAGAGGTTAAGATGATTTCTCACTAAGGATGGATAGCTCTCTCTCTAAAAGATGGGTGTGTGTGTGTTGTAGAAAACCTATCTAAGGTTTTTTTCTCTGAATGACCTCTTATACTTTTGTGGGTAATGAGGGTATATATAATATGGGTGAAGGGTAAGAAAGTCACACTTAAAAATCTTCCAGGCAGAGAATTTCGCGGGTAAGGTGGGTATCTCGCGGGAAGGCCTTACCCGCGAGACACTCACAAAATCCTCCAGGTTGGCACAACTTTTCAGCTTCCAGCATGTGCTTCTTACGTGGCTCTTTCGCGAGTTAGTTTCTAGCGAGATAGTCGTGAAATCTACTGATTCTTCATTTTATGCTCGATTCTTCACCAACTTAATACTAAACCCAATACAATAAACTCCCACAAAATACAAGAAACAAAATAAAGCAAATATAACACTTTTTGTCATGGAATAAAGCTAACATAAAACATAGTTGTAAATCACAACTTTACATCATTAAAGATAAGGGATGTCTAGCATTTTTGCTTTACTCTATATATATTAAGGATCATGTTAATGAATGCTCTTAGAGTAATTATTAATAAATCATAATAGCAAAGGTTTATCACTACTTTTATGGGAAATATAAAAAGCTGTAAAAATATTTATTATCATTCTTCTAATAAAATGTTTCTCAAAATAGCCCCTAAACCAATGCGCATTGGTTAACATTTCCCATTAATAAATTATGGTTAGTATTATATCACTTTATAACTTTTTGATAATCCATGAGAGAATTATTGAAAGTTATTAAGAGTCTTGTAACTCAATTGACATCATTTGGTATTTCCAACTGCTATTAGTGTTTCCAACGGAAACATCAGGGGATTCAACCCCAACCTCCAAGGTAAACAGACAAACTTGAAAAAATTTCATGAGGAATTAAAAAATGAAGAAAAAGAAGATTAGTGCTGAGAATAATAAGAAAGGGCCATTAAAAGAAGGGAATAGATGGAAGGAAACCTTTCGTAGAGAAGTACAAGAACACCCGTAGTTAGAGCTCCAAAAGCTTGTCCGTAGGACAATAGCACATAACGACCGCACCCTTTCTTTATAGAGACCTTGATGACTATGATCAATCCAGAAAAGAGCAAATTGGCAATTACACAAAGAATATATGGTGTCAATAAATCAATCAATCTCTCTCTTTTACTGCTTTCACTTCCTATTCTTGCACCATTTAACTGTTGAATAAATGATGGTATATATGAAAATATCATTGCCACCAACGGCAATAATGCTAATCCTTTTCATAGTGATGAAGCCATGAAAGAATAGATTCTCTTTTCTCAATTCCCCCTCTATGCAATGCCAAACAATGAAACAAAATTGGGTCCCAATCCACCCACGTCACTCGCACGCTTTCCATTAAAATAAGTACGTACAACCCCACTACTTATTTCATTCAACTCATACGGAGTTCAATTTGACTAAAATAATGGAGAGATATTGGACCAATGTGTGAATAGCAGATGACCATAATGTACTCTCCTCCTCTAACTCCCTTTATTCCAAACATATTATTTTCTTTTAGGTGTTGTATCTTATTTCTGCAATTATTGAAATCAACTATAATTAACCATTATAACTTCATTATCGAATTTAACATCTTAGGAAAGATAATACCATATTCACTGTTTTTATCCGTAAAATTATATAGGTGATTTTAATTGGAAAACCAAAAATAAACCATTTAAGGAGCAGTACTATGTTCTCTCCTTTTAATTTATGTAATTCAAACTATTAATTACTAAATAAAAGACAATAAATTAATCTTATATGTTTTTCGATTGTGCACAAAACCAAATCAACGTAATGCTGAATGCAAATTCTACATTGATTCCACTTACACTTTAACATAGGCTAGTGCTTTTTGAATGTTCTCAATGGAAATTATTTTTTATAGTGGTTCAGTCCCATAAAATAAAAAATAAAAAATAAAAGCTATATAAACTTCAGGGCACCATACACAGGCCAAAATAAAGTAATTCTAGTTTTAGGTTCTAAATATTTAGTCTTAAATGTTTAGGTTCTAATTTTATTGTATGTTGGCAAACCAAGAACAAACAATGTCTAGTTTAAGATCTTAGTATCTTAGAAGTGTTTTAGACATTGCTCAAATTGATACAAGTTAAGATTAAAAAACATACAAGTTTCAGAAAGAAAAATTCAAAGACTGTCAACCTTGACTGATGGAGAGGGACTTTCGACCAATCAAATTGCAATTTGAAGCCCAACAGCCCGCAAAACATTTATGGTTTGAGTCTAACACTGCTAGGTATAAAAACAAAACCCTAATACATGTTTTCAAGTCTTAAGAGTTACTCCTGTGCAATCTGTAAGATTCTGTAATTATCTACCTCTACATGCACCTACTTGAGATCAAAACCATATTGCTAGTACTGGTGCAGTAAAGTTGCTGCCAAGCCTTCGGCTATCAAGTGTACTGAAGATCAAAGCATATCCTGAGCCCCACTACTTATTTCATTCAACTCATATGGACTTCATTAGGTACTCATCAACATTCATTACAATTTTCTAATTTGATCTCAATAGTTTGCCCATACCTTCCACGTTCAGTGTGCTTCTTTCTCTCACTTCCTTTTCCCCATAGAGTCATGTACAAACCAAGAATGATCAACATAGCTCCTAAAATACTGCAAATGTTTGAAAATAGAAATAAATCAGAATCTACCATTCACATTCCTTTGAAAGAAAAGAGAAAAGGCTTGTAAAAAAAAAAAGCACTCAAACAACTGGGGAAGTGATCCAAGCAAGTAAATGTATATACCTTCCCAAGTGCAATGCCTCTCTTAAAATTAGTAGTCCCATAATAGCTGTAAGTAGAGTACTCAATGGTCTAAATGCTGTCATGAAAACTGGACCTTTTCTTTGTGAAACCAACGTTTGAAGATAAAATGTAATTCCAAATATTGCAACTCCCTATAAAATGTGACATTTACATAACAGCTTAAATTATGTATCAAAACTATGTACAATTTGTAATTCCATAAAGTCGAATTCCTTGAAAAATGGGTAATGTTCTAGAACTCACACTATAAATGGGAGCAAGAAGGGATGTTCCACGACAACCTCCAAGAGGAAAGTTTATGATCAAAAATTGCTGCCATGATTGTTGAGAGTAACGTGCCTGATAAGCATGTCAATGCTGTAAGAGCTAAGGGTGATGGATACTCCTTAATTGTTTTAGTCTGGATTAATCATCAGACATCAGTTAGTATCATCACAAAAAGTATAAATAATATATGGTTTTATAAAATGTTATCCTCTAGCTAATGCAAGCAAGGCAGGGAAACATAAAAATTGCACTGAGAAAAGGTAATCAAGAATGCTTAGGATTTAGGAAATCCCTGGTGTGTGTTTTATTGGTGGCAAAATCTGATATAACTCACGAACCTGACACGACTAACCCATTTATAAACAGGTCATGGATTGAAGTTAAACAGGTTCAGGTCATATTCGGGTTGACACGGCTAATTAGCATGCGAACTTGTCTGACCCGTCTGACCCGTTTAGCTTATAAAGTTATTAGTTATTTTGATATTATTATTTAATTTATGGTTGTTTTTATATGTTTATTATAATATTTATAGTTGTAATTGTATTTTAATTTTATATACATGGGAATTGATAAAGATTATATTGTTAAGTATGACTTATCGTTTAAATAGATTATAAAACGGGTCATTTGTATTGATTTTTACATAACTTGTTAATTAAACAAGTTAAACGTGTTGGGTCGGGTTGACCTGTTTAATATACAGGTCGTGTTCAGATTGAGGATTCCTGACATGTTTAGTAAACAGGTCGGGTTCGGGTCAACCCATATAGTAGAATACTCATAACTCGACACGACACGAACCTGACTCTTGAACACGAAATGCCACCCCTAGTGTGTTTGTTTCTTTTAAAAAAAAAAAAAAACCTAGGGAAATCAAAATTTGATTTTTAAAAAATGCTTTAATCGTTAAAAAAGACAGTAAAAATGGAGATAAAAGTTTTAGATTTTGGGAATACATGGTTCTTGAAAAATGGTATCAAAACTACTTATATGCGACTTTGGGTATTGTGTGGCTTTCGTTATAGTAGCAAATGCATACCTTCAATTCGTAAGAGTTTCCAAAGTGTAAGTGGGGCATATTGAAGTGGGTAGTGTCTATTACACACTGCCTCTTACAGACCACTACATACAAACATTTCAATTCAAAAAGCTTTGAACTAAAATTTCAATTAAAAAATTGACTAAGTTTTGAACAGGATTAGACAATGACCTCATAAATAATAAATACTTTAATTAAATATATGACTCTCGACTTATTAAATTTTGAGAACAATTACTCTTATACATACTTATGCGTTAAATAAAATGAAAAATAAATAAAAGAAAGAGGAAATAGGCCTATAAAGACTTCCTTACTGCAGGACCTTTCCAATTCAACGATGAAAAATAAAATCAAAGAATAGCTCATTTATAAGTAAATATTTCGTTAAAATCCTTGTTAATTTATAAGTTTTGTCTTGAGAAAGAGTTTTTTGGAGTCCCACACTAAAATATAAGAAAAAATGCTATGTTGGGTTAAGATAGATTGAACCCGGTTAATTAATTCAATTACCCAAATTGATTAATTAAGTTCAATTGCATGCAAATCGTGAAGGTACCAACGAACCACCAAAAATACTAACTTCAACAGAAAATAAATTGAATATGGTGATTTGTTGACAAATGTGGAAAACCTCGCAAGGCAAAAACCTCTCCGAGTGATTTTAAAGTCACCACTCTTAGGAATCTACTAATTAACAATAAAATGGTCACAAGTATAAGGAATCTTGCTAGGCTTATCCCGAAATACCAACCTACAGTTGAACCTTTGCTCCAATACCTAATTGGACTTGATCTTCTATTAGCCTTCTTTCCCTCGATGCACAAACCTCCAATTTGTGACTAACCCTTTGTAGGGATCCCAAGTATGTGACAACTCTAGCAACTTGAACAAATATTGCTAATTGCAAAGTTTTTCACTTCATCAATAATGAAGATTTTGAAGCACTTAGTTACAAATCTTATATTCATACAGAGAATATAAGTCTCTTGGTCTCTGTATTTGTATGTGACAACCTTTAAAATAAGCCTTATATATGTTTAGGGTTGTGAAAAAAAAACCCCAAACAAATATACAAGACTGGGCTGAATTTCAGATTTGGAAATTCTGAAATCGTAATTCTTGATAGATTGAGCTATTGTTGAGCTATCTATTGAGCTCCACATTAAGTCTCGATAGCATACATTTGTCAAGTTATCTGTTGAGACTTAATGAACAGCTTTTCTTAACTTGTTTCTTGGACTAATCTTTATGTCTTTAATACTTAACTTGAACAGCATGTTTCTTGAAGTACTAAAATTATCTTAAATTTTTCCAATTACAAGTAAAGTGCATTTTGTCAAAGGATTAGTCAATTACAACAAAATATGACCCTAACATGCTATATGGAATAGGTTTGGGTCCAATCTACAAGAACACTCAACATTATTATTATTATTGGAATAATTCGCCTTGTACAGATTTAAAAACAATAGTGATAGGATGCCAACGATTTGGAATGTGAAGTGCCATTGATTTGGATTGTAACAATGTGTGCGTTTGAAGGTTGGGACTCACATTAGACATGTATTAAGTTTTTTTTATTATTTATTTATGGGAAGACTACTAATATTATTCAAAACGAGAAGCAATAATTATATCTCAAAAAAAAAACTTGTTCTAAGAAACAAGGACTCTCTTCAATCTAAATAAAGAAATCAACAATCCTTAAGCATGTTTTAATAGTAAATAGGTAGATCTATTACCTTGCCTATGAAGTTAACAGGATTAAAGACACAACAAACTTCCCTAATGAAATCAAATAACCTAATTCAAGTCTAATAGTTTCGATCAGTTTCGTTGATACAATACACCAAGATCCCTTTAGACAAGTCTCATTGCACTAGGTATTGAAAGCAACCCCACGATTCCAACCCTAAATTGGCTTAGCTATCCTCTAATTCTTAAGTCCTATAACTAGTTTCAAGTAGCCAAAGTGGCCTTCAAAGATATCGAGGATCATTGTTGTGGGAAGCCAAGTTGATGGCCACAATGGTCTTTAGAGTTTTGCTGTTTTTACTTCAATGTCAATAAGATTGAGATGGAAAGCTTTTTCCCCAATCTCTTCTTTCAAACTCCCATTTCTCTCACAACCTTCAATCATTCCATCAAGCCCACTCTTTCTCTTCAGATTCACTTCCCCCTCACCCCACCCTCTTCCCCCTCTTCTTTGTTGTCATCATCGATAATGAAAGATAGTGAAATCAATTGTATTTGAGTGCTAAATTAAAATTGAAGTTTGGTTGATAACCTATGCTTTAAAAAAAAAAAAAAATCATTTTTGAGTTGCTAACCTCCTAGCCTAACATGATTGGGTCGTGTGGCAATTGATCCTAAACCCAATTAAATATGTGAACACCCTTATGAGTCGATTTAGATTATTTAAGTGATTACAAGGTCAAAGCTCGGATTTGTGCTAAAATACAAGAGCTTGTTCAGACCCCTAATTAAAAAATATGGTTATATTGCTTTTACTCTAACTTAGACTACGTGTAGAACAAGAGTAAATAATTTCAATGAACCGATAGCACTACCCTAATTCATATTCATCCATCATCAATAATAAAATGAAAGCTTAAAGAGTAAGGAAGAGAGATGCAAACACAAGATAACATCGAGATGTGTTATCGAAGAGGAAATTGAAAAACTTGGCGAAAAACCTCTCCACGACCCTCTAATTCGAAATCGATCCACTAGAGAATAAAGTTGGAATACACAAATAACAAAAGAACCCCCGAGCCTAGTCCACCTCATGTACTTGAGCCCTCCAAGCTCCTGCTACCAATTGACTTATTGGAGCCTTGTATTCTCTAGCTTTCTAGATCCCGCAATTCAACCCGATTGCATCTGCCAATGAATGACTCCTTCCAATGCTTCCCAGCAGCACCAAAATCTCACTTTATACTTAGTATAGGTGTGGTAAGTGTTTAGACTAGCAACCCCTTAAAGATCTAGAGATGGAGAGGTAGGAGTTGAGGAAAACCACAAGAAAATGTGTAGATGATTGTGGGTATAAAAACCTTTAACTCTCAAGTGTATTTTCTAGGGTTTTCTCTCTAAAAAACACTCTTTACACTTTGTCGGTAATAATGGTATATATAGTATGGGTAAAGACAAACACAACTTTTTGCCAAACATAGACTTTTACGGGTCCTTCGTGAATTGGCCTTACCAGCGAAACTGTCATGAAAATGATAGCCTAGCACAACTCTTTATCTTCCAGTCATGTGTTCTATACGTGGCCTTTTCACGGGTTGCTTCTCGCGAGCCAGTCGCAACATCCACTTGTTCATTTTTTGAAGCTTGATTCTTCACTGATTTCTCACACTCATCCCTTACAATTAAACTCACATACATACAGGAAATATAATTGAAGAAATTACAATCAAATTTGGCGCGGAATTAAAGCCAACTGAACATAGTTGGAAATCACAACTTTACACAAGGAACTTGAAAGCTTAATAGTGTAAAACACTATAGCTTATTTAGACCCTCAATTTTAAACTTACGGCTAAATTGGTTTTCCTCTACTTAACTAAGTGCGAAATAAGAGTAAATGAAATGCAATAAACTAGAACTACCCTCTAGTGCATAAACATAAACAATAAACAATAAATGTAAAGAACAAAGAATAAGGAAAAAAGAGATGCAAACACAAGATAACACTGAGATGTGTTATCGAAGAGGAACCAACATACTCAGTGAAATATCTCTCTACGGTCCTCCAAGCTGAAATGATCCATTAGTGAATAAAGTTGGAGTACAAGGATATCAAAAAGAACCTCCAAGCATAATCTACTCAATGTACTTGAACCCTCTAAGTTCTAGCTCCCAACGGACTTCACCGAGTCATATCTTCACTAGTTATCCCTGCAATTAACTCCAAATTGCATCTGCCAATCAATGGCTTCTTTCAATGCTTCTCACACATACCAAAACTTCTCTCAACACTTAGATTGAGTGAGGTAAGTGTTTGGGCTAAGAACCTCTCAAGGATTTGTAATTAGAGAGGTAGGAGTAGAGAAAAAATAAGAGAAATTGTTTAGATAATTGTGGGTTTAAAATTTTAACTCTTAAGTGTATTTCTAGGGTTTTCTCTTTGAAAATCTCCTTACAATTTCATGGGTAATGAGGGCATATATAGTGTAGGTAAAGAAGTGAGGAAAGCACACTTTAAAATCATCTAGGCAATGAGTTTCGTAGGTCGTTTGTGAGTTGTTCTAGTAGAAAAATGACTCGTGAAATGCTTCCTAACACTTGACTATTCAGCTTCTAACATGTACTTTTCACGTGGCCTTTTGCGGGTTGTCCACTCGCGAGCAAGTCGCGCACTTCACTGTTCTTTACAAATTTTCACCAAACTCTCACACTCAACCCTTACATTAAATCCCACAAACATCCAAGGAAATGATTTACTAAATAGAATCAAATTTGCCACAGAATTAAAGCCAACAAAACATAGTTGAAAGTCAAAACTTTATAGAACTCTAACTGTAATTAGTCATTTTTGGGTGTCGCATAGATGGGTCTGGCATCTTCTTAGATTTGTGTGTGTTTTGCCTTTGTTGGTGGGACCACAATTTTACTCTACAGCCGCTCTAAAAACAAGCCTGTGATGTATGATGTCGAATGCTATAATAGATTTGAGTGTGTCTTCCTCATCACCAATTGGTTTTGTGATAAAATGGCACAATTCATGGTTCGACAATCTTGTTTATTTTTTACCTTCATTTTCTGTGCTCCCTTCTAAAAACTTTAAAGGGTAGAAAACAATAAACCCTAACATAGTACATAGCAAGAAAGCTATTTTAATTGCTGGATAATGAGTTTTGGTCACCTGTAAGATGTAGAATGCTGAGTAAGAAAGGTTTGAAATGACAAGCATGGAGGATCCCTTTAGCCAATTTTTGTCCAAGGATGCTTTTGAAGTGAAGGTTTGATACGAGTGTTAGGTATGTAGTAGTGAAACCACAACGATACCCTTGTATAAGGTCATTAGTGTAGCACCAGCAAATGCAACAACTGTTCCGACTATCTTTGCTTGCGCACCACGTTGGGAAATGTCTAATTTCTCCATCCTGAATTCATAAAAATTAAGCATAACTTTTTTAAATGAGTTATTCCATTGTCTCTGACTATGAGTGATATATTATAGACCCGAGGGTCCAGAAGTCCACTATATTGCGTAGCCCAAATGCTAATTGTTTTACCTGCACAGGATCCCTAACTTTACTAAATTTACTTATAGTCAGTTTAGGGTATTCTTCACAACAAAGCAGTATCTCACACAAAGGAGATAGATAAAAGTGATTGATCCACACCTGCACAAGATTGCTAAGAGAAAGGTAATAGATGGAAGTAAGTTGCCTGTAACGGCTGTAAAAGTTGATGATGTGTATTCGAGTCTAGCATAGTACAGTGTCGTGGCTAACACTGCTCTAAATTATTAACAAAGAAAGTCCAAAGTTAGTTAGGAATTGACTTGGCATGAATAATGATACATGCACAAACTATTTTACAACATTTTTACAAATTATCGTTGTGACTAATTTCTTATTAGTTTTCATCTGAGCTTACTACTAACATTTTTTTTTTTCATTACCAATAACCACTCACCACGTCGACAATTTGTAAATTTTTATATAAAAAAGTTTGTATCACAAGCATTTTCCGTATGGCATTGGGTAATACTTAGAAACAATTCCTTCTTCTTAATAAGTAATTAAATTACAAAACTTTGTTATAAGAACCAATAAAGTACAAATAATTTTATCTTTTGTGAATACAGTTAAATTCAATATGGTTATATGTTTGACTATAATGAAAATTAAACCTAATGTATTGCTTACCTAAATTTTACCCATTGCCATTTGAAAGAAAAGTAGACTTGGACGCTGAATGAACCATTTGTAGAAAATTTACTTACCCTAGTAAACCTAGGAAAAAGATATTGCGCATGATTGGACTGCTAATTTTGTTGTGATTATCCCTGCCAAAGAAATTCTAAATGGTTAGTAGAAATTCAAGCGTATTTTGTCTTTTAATTTGCATTTCACTGCAAAAGTAAAATTCTGTTCAAATAAATTACAACTAATTTAAATATTGGCAAAAACCATATTTTCGTCCCTATATTTTCACACGATTCTCAATTTGGTCCCTATCTTTTATTTTCACCACTTTTAGTCTCTATTTAAAAAAACACCTTCTATTTTCGTCCTTTCCGTCAGTGCCCTAACGGCACTGGCCTACGTGGCAAATGGAAACATTAAAATAATAATAAAAAATTTAATTTTGTCATTACAAAAAGCCACGTCAGCATTTAAATTTTAAAAAATAATTTATTAATTTTAACTTAAAAGAAAACAAAAATAAAAATAAAAAAATCACATTAATTGAGATCAAAATGTATCTTGAACAAGAACAACAAGAACATAAACCTAGATCGAACAACACAAACCCAGATTTTCTAGCATTTTCTTGCCCTTTATTGTCAACCAAACACAAAAATAAAATCACAAATTGATTTCAAGCTTGAACAAAAACACAAACACAAACCCAGCAAGTGTTCGACAAAAACCCAACTCAAAAAATCCAAACTTGAAGCTAAAGAGACCACAAACAAAGTTAAAAACACAGACCCAGATCCAAATTCCGATGAACTCTTCGACTTCGACGAACAAACACAAACCCAGCAAGTGTTCAACAAAAACCCAACTCAAAAAATCCAAACTTGAGGCTAAAGAGACCACAAAGTGTTCGGCGGTGCACGCAAAGCTAAAGAGACCACAAACTTGAAGCTAAAGTGTTTGGCGGTGCACGCAAAGAGTTTGAGCCCGGCGACGAGACCCACCTCTGAATTGTTGATTTGCTGCTTCTTTGTGAGAATCACCGTCAACGTCGACGAAAGTGACACGAGGGTCGTCGCGCAGTCGATGAATCAACTCCAGCACCACCATTTGGAGCTGCTCGCCCCAATCGGCGATCTGATCCACATTCCTGAACAAATAGTCCATCGCCCATTCCTCTGCCCATTACTGCTCGGAAGTCAGGAACTTCTAACGATCTCCGACGCCGAATCCAGCAACTGTTCTTAGATCTGGGTTTTTTTATTTATGTTTTTATTTTAATAAATTATTTTTTAAAATTTAAATGCTGACGTGGCTTTTTATAATGACAAAATTAAATTTTTTATTATTATTTTAATGTTTCCGTTTCCCACGTAGGCCAGTGTCGTTAGGGCATTGATAGAAAGGACGAGAATAGAAGGCGTTTTTCTAAACAGTGACTAAAAGTGGTGAAAATAAAAGATAAGGACCAAAGTGAGAATCGTGTGAAAATATAAGGACGAAAATGTGGTTTTCGCCTTAAATATTTGTATGATCAAATTTCAAATAAATTTAACTATGTTTTTGTATTTAGATCGAAATAATACACACTTTAACAGTTTTAGAATAAGTTGGTTACATGTGAATCTTTTCAAAAAATGCTTAATTTTGAGCACATAAGTTGTTTATTTTTAAAATCTTCTTTTGATAAATTGTTATCAATAATTTTCAATAGAAAGACAATGGTTCAAATATATTTGTTTTAGTTTTAGCATAATAAGTTGGAAAGTTTAGTTATATGACTGAAGACATCAATTGGAACATACTATGAACACTACAACTATTTATAGTCACTTTACTCATTGTCTTTTCTATTTTCTGTAATTAAAGCTAATTATAATTACAAACAATCGCAACTTATAAATCACGTTCTTTCGTTGTGTTATTAATCCCAACGACACAACTTAGACTTTGCTAGCTAGGACGGAAGAAATTAGTTGTTTTTTAATTTAAATATTTGCTAAAAAAATTTATTGTAAATTAAAATTACAAATAATTTATTTCATGCTCTTATTTTATCTTTCAATTATAGAATTTGAAGGGAGAGAATGAAGGATGGAAAGGGAATACAAGTAAATATATATACACACACAATGGCGGAGTTAGAAGTTTGTATTTGGAGGGCCCAAATTGCGATACTAATATATCTAACAAGACAACCCCCCCCCCCCCCCCAACTCTCACACACACACACACTTTTTTATTTTATAAGTTATACACACACACACACTCCCAAAAAAAAAAAAAAAAAACTTAGTATTTTTAATCAAATTATATTTGGTGGCGATCTTTCATAGAATAAAATTCAATTTTTCCATTTTTATTGTGAAATTCCAAAAAAATATTTCATTTTAAATACAAATTATCAAATTTTATAGTAAAGTAAGTAAAAAATCTTTCAATTCAACTAATGAAATTATTTGAAACAATCTTGCTTTAACCCATTATTCATGTGTAATTTTAGGGACAAGATTTTTTTAATGAGTCATTAACTTGTTAATCGCTACATAACGGGTTGAAAAAGATAGATCCAGAAATGTTTGATACCAAACTTTATCAAATATTTAACAAATATAAGAGCACATTATACAATAAAAAATAAAATTGCGAAAAATAAAATTATATCTCTATAACTATTAAATATTTTTTTTAAGAGCATCATTGGAATAATTCAAATATTTAGGGAATCAACTTTTATTTTTGTAGACTAAATTTTGAAAACATTAAAATAATTATATATATATAGTCCAAAAGCATGTAGATTTGGTATCTTTCCCACCCACTATTATGAGTGGGAAAGATACCACTATCTTTCACATAATGGTGTCTCTTAAATGGTATTGTATACTCCATCTCTTCTATTTATAAAGCATAGACACCCCTGTTAAAGGCTAAGAATTTGTTTTTTATGAAGCCAACAATTACCCCTTGTATCTGTTGGAATCAGATATAATACGCAGCGGAAGAAAATATAATGTAAACGGATCTACTTCATACATAAGAGTTAACATGTGCCATGTAAGTTTCAGAATTAGAGAACAGAAGAGTGTACCTTGGAGCGGTGAATTTCAAAACTTGAAGAACGGAAGCACTTGGGAATACTTTCAATCTTCACTCCAATTCCACTAACGCCCAAGATGTGTGGTCTCTCAATTAGTTCCAAAGGGAGAATGTCAAAAAGTGTCCAACATTTTTCACCACTTCACAAGAGTGTTCTTTCAAAACTCTCTCAATCTCATACCATAAAATTCTGTATATTTCTCCCTTTGTATCTAACTGATTATCTAATTGGGCTGGCCTTTTGGGCCTTTCCAATTGGGCTTAAGTGTGTGGCTTGGAGTGGGACCAAAAGGGACCAATAAGACACTAGCTCCAATGGGCCTTGTGCTTTTCTGCCAACTCTTGACAAGTCCAAAGTTACCATTAACTATATTTAATACCACTATATAAATATAGTTGCACTCTAGGCCTTATTTATAAATTATATCCCAAGACTTTATTATACATGCAACCCCTTCATAAAATATTCATAGTAATACAAAGTCATGAAAGAAGACTGCCACTTTGTATATTACTACATCTTAATTCCTTGAGTACCCGGTTTAATCCTTTAAGTTATTCATCATATATTTATGAAATCCAATTCCATAAATATATACTTTAGTAACTCCTTACTAAAGTGGTTAGGCCCAACTCTCTGAATAACAAACACATTAAACTTATCTCAAGGGAATATTTTATATCTCCGTTAAGAGACTATGAATTCCATCTTGAGAATATATGTTCCATCAACACTAAATGTGGCTGCCCAACATACTGAGATTTTGACCTTAACCATAGATCTCACTCCTGATATATCAAAGCAACCTACACTTCATGATCAGGTCCATTATCCTCTCAGGATTAAGAGTTCATGCAAATATAAGTCGTGAGTTTATTATTCTATTGACAGTCTTTAGGAGAATAATAAATCTCACACCGGTCCAGTTCAATATGTCTTAACTCTTAAAACATATCAACATATCAACTAGAAATCTCCATTTCCATGATCAAGACAAATCATCTTAGTTGATATGTTATAGCCTTCGCAGATGAAATGCCCAATTTCATCACCGATTACGAATTATAATTCTGAGTTTACAAAGAACTTGTGATTTATATCTTCTGTGACTAAATCACATAAATCACATAAATCACATACTATGCATCTCATGGACTATATGATAATGTCCCAATATTCATGTTACCATTATTTTCAAATAATAATACAACTTTATTAACCAAAACATTAAGTCATACATAATGTCTTACATAATAAAATACATAGCATCATACAATAGGATTTAAGGACAAATATCCCAACAGTATCTACTCCACGTAACGAATTTCTCACAGCATGTTAGACCCATTAATATATATATATATATATATATATAGTTGGACTCAAGTTACATTTAGTATAACTCTAAGCAATGTTATGCCAATCAATATTTTTTTAATTGGATGTAAATTTTGACGAATTGACTTTTGGATTACATTATCTTTATATATTCTCCATTCTTGCAAAATTTCAAGGTGATTAAAGACCAATAATTATGTTATCTATCAATTGTATAAATTCAATTTTTTATAGTTTAAAATAATGCATAAAAGATGAATTTATGGATCGAATGATAAATAACATCTGATTGGTATGAAAATTGGCATACATGTTTAGAACATATAGAATATGTAATTCAACGGTGGAATTTTCAAAATATAAATTCATTAACAAGTTATTGGATGGTATAACATTGCTTAGAATTACACTAGGTGTAACTTGAACCAAACCCATATATATATATATATATATATATATATAGGATTTATATTATGTTCATTCTATAGGGTATAGATGTGAAGCTCATAGTAAAGGTCTGCGGTGGTACACTACACATTTTCGATATTTATAACTTGAGTATCAAATTTTGTGTTAAAAGAATATTGTTTTCTATCATTCATAAATTTATCTTATGTATATAAATTTAGAAGTTCAGAAAACAAGAAATTCAAAATACTTTGCCAAAACCCACGAGCTTCATATTTATTTTCTTGTGTTATGTCTATGATATAATGAGCCAGAATCCATGGAAGTTGTTAATTGCAGAATTTGTAAGAAGCTAACAATGTAATAAAGACATGCACGAACATATTTTAAAAGAAACAAACAAAACGAAGAAGAAGAAGATTGGCACCAAACATAATAAGAAATGACCGCCAAAAGAAGGGAAAAATTGGAAGGAAACCTTTCATAGAGAAGTCCAAGAACACCAATAGTTAGAGCTCCAAAAGCTTGTCCATAGGGCACTAGCATATATTGACTGAAGCCTTTCTCTAGAGAGACCTTGACGACTATGATCAATCCAGCTAAGAAGAAATTGGCAATTATGCAGAGAATATATGGTGTCAATACATCAATTAAATTCTCTCTTTTTCTGCTTTCACTTCCAACTCTTGCACTCTCTTCCTGTTCTTCCATCTTTAACTCCATATTCACTTGCTCCTAAAGCTATAACTACACTCTTTTTAAATCATAGTGGAGATAACTGTAGAATGAATTATGGAATATATATGTGTGTGTGTGAGTGAGAGCCGCATGCTGCTACTAAGTTTTGCTATCACTATTCAGAAACCAACAAAAATTTGTCAAGTGTCATTGACATAAAGGCATAAAATGTATGTAAAAACCAATCACACATCAGTGCATGAAAGCAATGACATAAATAGCCTAGCGCGTGTAAGCAATGACATAAGCAGTCCAATCGAGTGCTGACATGTGTCACCTTGAAAATCAAGACATTTTGGCCAATCAAAATATGCCACGTGTCTTGGAGAAAAAGTCTTAAAACTCCTCCAATCAGACTATGATACATGTCACCAATCAGACTCCGCCACATTTTGCTCACCCATGTCTAATCTCCTAAAAATAGAAGCCTTCCTAAGGCATTTCAACACACTAAGACATCTTGGGAGAGATCTTGGAAGACACAGAGACATCTAGAGCACAAGCAGCATCAAAGAAGATTCAGAAGTACAGAAGTTTAGCTGGAATCAAGCCCTGAAGCCTCTAGGAACTTTAAGAACTTCAACTTTGAATATGAAGAACATTTGAAGAGAAATTATCCAAATCATCTTCCTAGATCTCAAAAGTCATTGGAATCAAGCTTAAAAGCCTCCAGAAACTTCAAGGAACTACAAATTGGTGAAGCTCTACGAATTCAAGCCTCCAAAGCCCCGAAGAACTTCTACCACAAACCTCGAATACAAAGAACATCCAAAGAGAAATCATCTAAATCATCTTCCTAGATCTCAAATTTCACTAGAATCAAGCTCAAAAGCCTTCAGAAACTTCAAGAAACCACAAATCAATGAAGCTCTATGGATTAAAGCCTCTAAGTCCTGAAGAACTTCCACTATAAACCTTTGAAGACAAAGAACAACCGAAGAACATGAAGAATACATGAAGAACGTGATGGATTTCTAACAAGCTCATAGCTAGAGATTCGTTGTAATTTTGTTTCAAAGATCTTCGATCCATTCCTAAGCCAAATTGAAGGATATTTGTTGTTCAAATCAAAATCACTTTAGTGCAATTCTAATCAACAAATCTTTCAATAAGATCGAATCAGAGAATCACTCTTTTGTAATTACAGAGAATTATACCATATATTCATCAATACAAATTTCCATTTGTGAAACTATTTTACTTGTTTGATTTATTTCAAACTCGAAATTTAGTCGTTCATTTTAGGGTCATATTTTATTGTAATTGACTAATCCTTTGACAAAATACACTTTACTTGTAATTAGGTAGATCTAAGATGAGTTTAGTACTTCAAGAAACATGTTGTTCAAGTCAAGTATTAAAGACATGAAGATTGGTCCAAGAAACAAGTGAAGAAAAGCTATGCATTAAGTCTTGACAGATAGCTCGACAAATGTCTGCTATCGTGACTTAATGTGAAGCTCAATAAATAGCTTGGCAACATCTCAATCTATCAAAAATTACGATTTCAGAATTTCCAAATCTGAAATTCAGCCCAGCCTTGTATATTTGTTTGGGGTTTCTTTTCTCACAACCTTAGACATATATAAGGCTTCTTTTAAAGGCCGTTACATATGGATACAGAGACCAAGAAACTTATATTCTTAATGTACAACCAACAACATCTGTTCAAGTTGCTGGAGTTAGCCATGTACTTGGGATTCGTGCAAAGGGTTAGTCACAAATTGGAGGTTTATGCATTAAAGGAAATAAGGCTACTACAAGATAAACTCCAATTGGGTATTGGAGCGAAGGTTCAACTGTAGGTTGGTATTTCAGGATAGACCAAGGGTAGTTGGTAAGATTCCTTATACTTATAACCGCTTGATTGTGATTAATGGATTCTTGGGAGCGGTCACCTTAAAATCACCTAGTGGGATTTTGCCTTGTGAGGCAAAGTACCACATGTCACCTTACTTTCGCAACGGAAATTAGGCATCGCTTTACCTTAGGCGACATAGATTGTGACAATCACACTGGAAGGGGCGAGCATGTATATATATACATACACCATGCACAATGCAAGCACAGAGAGCAAGAAAGTAAATACTTACATCCCTAGAGTATGGCCCAAAATATAGGTGTAGGAAAGTAAACAGGAGTTGTCATACTCTAGAGATGAGGACGAATGGTACATGGCTTTATATACTTAATACAACCCATTTAAGAGAGGGGGCTTAAGAGAGTACATAACCAAATGGAAGAGGCTATACCCCTAAATATACTGAACATAGCTACTTGGCTCATATCTACATGCATGCATCCACGCCCTTTTTGCTTGCACCTGGGAGACCATGCCTTAGCTCCATGCATCTTTGCTCCATGTGTGTACATGCAAAAGTAAAGACAAGAAACTAGCAAACACGCAATGGAAAGAAAGAGATGCGTAGATAATGCGCAATGGGCATAAAGCAAACAAGTATACAAGCGAAGCAAACATAGCATATGCCAGGAGACATGACAAGCAACAAGATAAGCAAGCGAACTAGAAGGCGAACAAACAAGGAAGCAAGAAAACAAGCAAAAAAGAAAGAAGGCAAACAAAAGATGGTGTCCATAGGGGGAAAAATGTAGGTTTGGATCGGATGTCCATGACTTCATTGTGTTGAAGTATGGACGATACACTAGCGAGCAAGACTCATGCATGAACATGTAAGCAAGTGTGTAAAGATGCTTAAGGAACCAATGGGTGGAAAAAACAAGCATGGTAAGCATAGCGTCGCACGGAGTGAAAAAGGAAGAGGTACCCACGGAGCAACCCGGCATTCGAAGGTGCCTCCTAAGTGGTCATGCTCAAACAAGGCCTCATGGGCATCAGATGTAACCAAACAAGATCAAGCCTGTGAAGGGTGCCAAACATGGCAAAACCTGGAACTAGAGAGGCTAACACAAGCATAAAGCATGGAAGCAAGCAAGCATAAACATGCAAATAGGACAAGGCAAACCCTTTGATGTGGGCCCTAACCATTAGGCTAAAATGCAAGAAAATGTGATAAAAGGAACAAAAGGGTTACAATAGCACATAGCATGACAAGCAAGGTCTGGGCCCAAGCACATAAACATGGCATGGTGCATCTAGGCACATAGATAATGGCATAAAGCATGTAGTAAACATCAATCTAAGCTTGTAAACACATCAATCTACACATATAAGTATGGAAATATGCATGTAGGCATGTGAATGTACATCTAAGCATGTGGATGTAAGTATAAAAGCATGGAAGAACACAAATCCAAGCATAGAAGCATGTGAAGGCATAGAAATAGGTATAGGAGCATAGAACATGCATACAAACATATAGATCTAAGCAAAGCATAGCCGGAGACATAATATCAAACATGTGAGCGAGTAAACCCAAACATCAACACATGGGAAAGAAAAGATCTAAGCATCTAAAGCATGGCATAAAGCATAAAACATGTAGAAGAGGCAACTAACACATGAACAAAGATGAAAGCATATGGAAATAAGCCAAGAATGTGCTAGAAGCAAGGCAAGGCAAGAAACATGCTAGATAAAGCAATAAATCATATTATTAAAGCAAAAAGAGCAAGATAAATAATAGGGAAAGATTTAGAGAGCTAGGGGTGTGGATAGTAGCTAAAAAGCTACATCCACACCTTAAACCCCAAATCCAAAGCATAGAACCAAAGAGAAGAAGATTGGGTATAAGAACAATACCTTTGGATTTTTGGTGAAGAAGGAAGAATCAAGAGGCTTTGATGTGTTTTTTGTGTTTGGAAGAGAGGAGAAAAGCTCAAAATTCGTCCAAGCAGAGAAAAGGACCCAGGAAAGTCTTTTTTTTTTTTTTTTTTTTTTTTTTTTTTTTTTTTTTTTTTTTGTCTAGAGGTGTCTAGGGCATATTATAGCCCCGACACACTTTATGAGGCGACAACCCTTCAAGGGTCGCCGCCTTCAAGAGGACTCGGATCGAGTTGATCTTGACACCCTTGGAAAGATCTTGACTTCTTGTTTCTAAGAAAGTATGGAACTTGAAAATCCAACAGTCAGATCAAATGTTATGGTTCCTAGAAGTTAGTGGTGCAATGATCGTTGCGTTAACCCAGTTTTCATGATATCTCAGCCGTTCTAACTCTGATTTCAACCCATGAATAGTTGTTGGATTGAGAATTTGATAATCTTTGCAATGCCATTTGTTTCAGCCTATTCTGATGGACATATCAAAATTAGGGTTTCTAGGGCCTGCCCAAAGTCAACTTTGGGTCAAACTTGGTAAAAGTTGCCATAAATCTCCGAAAAGCTCAGGTTTGATGTAAAACTATGAAAGGTGCTGTTTTGAGGGGATTTTGACTTTGTTTGACTTTCGGTCAACCTAAGGTTGACTAGGGGCATTTGGTCATTTTGGCTGAAAAAGACATGCCCTAGTGTCCGAATGGGTTTCACCACATCATTCTGGATGTTCTCGTGGCCCCCTAAAGAGAAGATAATATTTTTGGATTTTTCGGGGTCTGACATGCAAATCGAGGATAGACAAAATACGGTATCAAACGCTGCCCCTTCTTTATCTGACATCTCGAGTGCAATGAGAGTCGTTAGATAAAGAACGTGATTTCAAATTTTGTTGCCCCCAAATTGCGTATGGAGACTACTCACGGATCGATACCGAATTTTACCTGACTGGACTGATTTGCTGCAGCTGCTTCTGAAACATTTTCTAGACCTATCTTTGAGCTCTAAGAGAGGAAAAGGTTTTTTTTTTTTTTTTTTTTTTTTTTTTTTTTTTTTTGTGTGTGTGCTAGGTAGAAAAACATGCAAATGTTGGATGCTATTAATGTAGAAAATAAAATACTAGGCAAAAGTTAGGGAACTTACCTGGTGATTGGGAACTTAGGATTCTTTAGGAACTTGGTGATTGTGGGATGGTTAGACTTTTGGCACGGCCGCTAGTTAGCCTCCAAATTTGGGGAATCCTGGTAGAGACAGAGGATATCTGAAGAGTAGTCCTGATGAGTGTCAGCTAGAAACAAAGGATATCTAAATAGCAGTTTTGATTTTTGCCAAGTAGAAACAGAGGATATTTGAATAGCAGTCTTGGTCTTAGGCTAAGTAGGAACAAAGGATATTTGAACAGCAGTCCCGATTGGTGTCAGGTAGAAATAGAGGATATTTGAATAGCAGTCCCAATTTGTGTTAGGTAGAAACAAAGGATATCTAAATAGTAGTATTGTGGGTTGGTGAGACGTACGATGCAACTACTAGTTAGCCTCCAAATTTGGGGGATTTGGGTAGAGACAGAGGATATCTGAATAGCAGTCCCGATGAGTGTCAACTAGAAACAGAGGATTCTAAATAGCAGTTCTGATTTTTACCAAGTAGAAACAGAGAATATCTGCATAGTAGTCTTGGTCTTAGGCCTAGTAGGAACAAAGGATAACTGAACAGTATTCCCGATTGGTGTCAGGTAGAAATAGAGGATATCTGAATAGCAGTCCCAATTTGTGTTAGGTAGAAACAGAGGATATCTGAATAGAAGTCTTGATTTTTTCCAAGTAGAAATAAAGGATATTTGAATAGCAGTCTTGGTCTTTGGCCGAGTAGGAACAGAGGTATCTGAACAGCAGTCCCGATTTGTGTCAGGTAGAAATAGAGGATATCTAAATAGCAGTCCTGATTTTTGCTAAGTAGAAACAGAGGATATCTGAATAGCAGTCTTGGTCTTTGCCAAGTAGAAATAGAGGATATCTGAATAGCAGTTTTGGTCTTAGGCTGAGTAGGAATAGAGGTATCTGAACAGCAGTCCCGATTTGTGTCAGTAGAAACAGAGGATATCTAAATAGCAGTCCTAATTTTTGCCAAGTAGAAACAGAGGATATCTGAATAGCAGTCTCAGTCTTAGGCCAAGTAGGAATAGAGGATATCTGAACAGCAATCCTGATCGGTGTCATGTAGAAACAAAGGATTTTTGAATAGCAGTCCTGATTTTTGCCATGTAGAAACAGAAGATATCTAAATAACAGTCTAGTAGGAACAAAAGATATTTGAACAGTAATCCCGATTGGTGTCAGGTAGAAATAGAAGATATGTGAATTGTGGTCCCAATTTGTGTCAGGTAGAAACAAGGGATATCAGAATAGCAGTATTGTGGGATGGTGAGACGTACGACACGACCGCTAGTTAGCCTCAAAATTTGGGGGATCAGGGTAGAGACAGAGGATATCTGAATAGCAGTCCCGATTAGTGTCAGCTAGAAGCAGAGGATATCTAAATAGCAGTTTTGATTTTTGTCAAGTAGAAACAGAGAACATCTGCATAGCAGTCTTGGTCTTAGGCCAGGTAGGAACAAAGGATATCTGATTAGTAGTCCTGATTAGTGTCAAGTATAAATAGAGGATATCTGAATAGCGGTCCCAATTTGTGTCAGGTAGAAACAAAGGATATCTGAATAGCAGTCTTGATTTTTTTCCAAATAGAAACAGAGGATATTTGAATAGCAGTCTTGGTCTTTGGCAAGTAGAAACAGAGGATATCTGAATAGTAGTCTTGGTCTTAGGTCGAGTAGGAATAGAGGTATCTGAATAGTAGTCCCGATTTATGTCAGGTAGAAATAGGGGATATCTAAATAGCAGTCCTGATTTTTGCCAAGTAGAAACAGAGGATATTTGAATAGCAATCTTGGTCTTAGGCCGAGTAGGAACAGAGGATATCTGAACAGCAATCCTGATTGGTGTCATGTAGAAACAAAGGGTTTTTGAATAGCAGTCCTAATTTTTGCCAAGTAGAAGCAGTGGATATCTAAATAACATTCTTAGTCTTAGGTCGAGTAGGAACAGAAGATATCTGAACAGCAGTCACGATTTGTGTCCTTTGCAACTGTGTGTTGGGTACAGACCTGCACGTATTTAAAAATAGTGTTAGTCCACTTGTGTTGCCATTTGACTTATAGGCTTACCAATTGTGCTTGGAATTCTTGTTGTTTTGTAGATTATGTCATAGAGTATAAGTTCTAAAGGACACTGAGGTAAGGCTTCCATTTATGCTACATCCCATGGGGACTCTTCTTCTGATGATGAGACTGTTAACTCCTTCTAGGATGATGATTCCCAGTAGGGTTAGCTTTCTTGTTGTTGCATGATGTAGCCCTTGCATGGGCATGTATGTATTCTTCTCGTATCATGTAGACATCACCCCATGGTGGCCAGTTGTATATGTATATTATGTACCGCCTCTTGAGAGGCCTGGACATCTGTGTATTATATTGTCCAACAATAGGCGTTGATGTATGACATTATCTCTTTGTAGCTTCATGGTGTATGTATGAAACAATGCCTCTTGTTGGGACTTACATGTATGATTTTGGAAACTACCTTTGAGAGGGCTGATGTATGACTTTAGGAGAAGTGCGTTTGAGAGGACTGCTGATATTTGTGAAAAAAAACAATGCTTCTGATTAGGATTTACATGCTTAGTTCTAGGAAATCACCCTTGAGAGGGCTACTGATGTATATAAAAGACAATGCCTCTAGTTAGGACTTATATGAATAACTCTAGATAAATCGCCTTTGAGAGGGCTGTAGATATATGTGAGAAGCAATGCCTTACGGTAGGGCTTACAGGCATAATTCTAGGAAATCTCCTTTGAGAGGGCTAATGTATCATCATAGGAAAAATGCCTTTGAAAGGGCTACTAACGTGTGTGAGAAGCAATGCCTTTGGGTAGGACTTACATGCATGATGCTAGAAAATTGGCTTTAAGAGGGCTACTGTATCACCATAGAAAAATCGCCTCTGAGAGGGCTACTGACATGTGTGAAAAACAATGCCTCTGGGTAGGACTTACATGTATAACTCTAGATGTCACCTTTAAAAGGGCTGTTGATGTATGTAAGAAACAATGCCTTTAGGTAGGGTTTAAATGTATGATTCTAGAAATTGCCTTTAAGAGGGTTGATGATGTGTGCAAGAAACAATGCCTTTAGATTGGACTAACATGTACAATTATGGAAAGGCTGCTGATGTATGCAAGAAACAATGCCTCTAGATTGGACTAACATGTACAATTCTGGAAAGGCTGTTGATGTATGCAAGAAACAATGCCTCTAGGTAGGACTTACATGTATGATTCTGGATGTTGCCTTTCAAAGGGCTACTGCTGTATGCATGAAACAATGCCTTTGGGTAGGACTTACATGTATAATTTTGGGTGTTGCCTTTCAAAGGGTTATTGCTGTATGTATGCACTATCGCATTTTCATCATAGATGGTGGTTTTGAACCATCTTATATCACACTCATTTGTATTACACCATATTTTCACGAGTTTATTAATGGATTTTGACAATGATCATCCTATTAGGGGCGATCGTGTGAAATAAACTCCCCAGTTTAGGGTTTCATGCGATTCTTGACATGAGGGACACATCCTCAGCGGGCAGACCCATTCTTGTATATTGGACAAGATGGAGGGAATCACACCCAATAAACTACCCCAGTTTAGGGTCTTGTGAGGTTCCAAGCCTGTAGACTGGCTGAAAATGGCCTCGACTTCATTGACCATACCAAATGCTGATAATGAATGCAAACATTTTGAATGAAATCTCCTCACACACTCCATAAGGCGGTATGCACTGATTGCTACTATTACCGCCTGGGCCGGCTATCAATTGAAAGACAAGTTTCTTGGGGTGGCCTTATGGGAAATGACTCCCTTTGTCCTCAAAATAAGCTGGAAAAGCTGTCGCAGGGATAAGAACAGGCTCCAGTGTCTTTCTATTGTGAGCTCGGATTATCAAGGCTGAACTGACCCTTGGACCGGGTGAACTTGGTTTGGAAAAATGAGGTTCAAGATGCCTGAAAGTGATAAATGAGATGCACAAAGATAAACTACCCCAGTGTAGGATTTGTGCAGTCTCAGTTGCATGAGAGAGAGTTTCTGACAATTTGGTTCACTGCCGGGATGACTACACACTACAGTAAATGCTAAAACAGAGGAATCTTTGCTCCAAGGCAGTAAAAAACATCCCAAACAGAAGAGTAGTGGTCAAAATACATGGGGGTTTGTGCCTAGGTGGTTGAAAAACCCTGGCATGTGTCCCGAGGGTCGGCGGCCCTTATAGGTGCGCCAGCAGCCCTACAAGGCATGCCACCTCAATTTTCATGCATAAAAGGCTAGGTTTAGCCTAGTTTTAGCTCATTTTGGTCTGTGATTTTCTAAGGTCTTCTTCTACCCTTTTCTTCACCCAAAACATGTAGAAAACACTATTTTTCATCATTTTTCAAATTCTCATTAGATCATCAGATTTAGCAAGATCCGTTCATGGATGCTCTTGGTACTCACTCCTATGACACTTTAGTTGAGCTTGAGAGGGAGTATTACTATGAGAAGAAGCTTAGGAGTTGGTCGAGCTCCTTTTCTTGCGGTGAGCAAGCATTCATCTGGAAACTTCTAGGAGATGCTACTACGCGTTTTCACACCACACTAGATTGACATTTATTGTTGGTCATTACTTCTTGTTGGGATCCTATCTTGAGATGTCTCACCATTGGAGATGTTGATTTGGTTCCCACCTTGGAGGAGTTTGATCGTTTTCTTTCTCTTTCTACCTCTCTGAGTGCTATTTTTGTTCCACCAGTGCGGTCACAATACCGCAAGAGACTCACTGATTTGTTGGGCTTGAAAACGCTCGTTGTAGAGGCCTTGACTTGGTATGGCAGCGAGATAGAAGGGAGCATGTCCTTCGATTTTCTATATGATTGGTTCCACCTATTGGAGTGTCTTATTGGCTATTGAGATGACGTTGTGGACTTAGAGGAGCGGTGGACATCCTACCAGCATCATGCCTTCCTGGTGGCTTTCTTTGGTGCGGTGCTGTTTCCTTCATCGTCAAGTGCTGTCAGCTTTTCCGTTCTCCCTTTGGTGAGTACCCTACCTCATGGTACCTCTTTCATTCTTGTTCTACTTTATGAGACCATTAGGTCCTTGTCTTTGTGTCGAGAGACCAGTAAGGGTAGGCTGGGTTGTTGTGTTCATCTATTACAGTTGTGGTTCTATAGCCACCTGAGTGTTATTGTTAGGAATCAGCTTGAGGGCTTTGTGAGTAGGAGTAGAGTTCGGGTTACTGTAGTTCTTAATGTTCCTTTTTCTAGGGATATTGAGGGTTGGCCGGTACTTGTGCAGCTTAAGTCCCGCTGATTGGACCTAGAAGGTCAAATGGGATATTACCAGATGGCAAGGGCGAACCCATTGCGTCGGTTTACTTGGCATTCCCTTGGTGGATATCTGGAGGTGCACAGGGTACTTTCCGAGCATGGCCATCCGGTAGTTCAGGGGTATCCAGCATATCCCTTAACTTAGTAATCTCTTTATTTTCACTTATGAGTACGGGCTCATGGATATTGATGTGGTAGTGACGGGGTGTTCCTCTGATTTCTAGGAGGTGTACAAGTCGAGCATTGACTTCCTTCTTTGTTCTAGGGATGACCAGGAGTGGTTTTCTGTTGAGTTTAAAGTGTGGCGAGACACTAGAGATCCCAGCTTTGTGTTTGACTTATCATTACCAGTCTCAGCCGATTTTCCACTTTCGGTTGATGTTTTGAGAGACTATAATTCGAAGTTTGAAATCAGGGTTGAGAGGACCCTTATGGATCTAAGGAAGTGCTTAAGGGAGGCCGTCAGGGATAGAGACTGCTGCAGGGAGTTGGTTGATACCCTTATAGAGGATATTAAAGAGATGAGCAGTGCGCACGAGAGTGAGGTCACTACTCTTAAGGTGAAGCTTGATCAAAGAGGGCTGGCCCTTCTTGGTACAGAGGCAGAGTGTGTTTAGCTGAGATCCTAAATTGTGGGCTTGGAGGATGAGCTTGCGGATCTTACTTAGAGGTTTGCTGCTTTGGATCATACTTGGGTTGAGGAGAGGGCCGCACTAAAGGCTGGCAGGGCTGAGACTAGTAGTAGGGCCGATGGCTTAGCATTGGAGATAGAACAAGCAAAGGCCTACATTCATTCCACTTTGAGCATGGAGTATAGGCGAGAAGGCGATAAGCCTAGTGAGCCATAGTTGGCCTTCCATCACCTTTAGACTGAGCTGGTTGAAATGGAGGAGGCTACTTGCAAAGGTGGGCACCTTGCAAGCTTTGCTGGAGACTGAGAGATAGGGCTCTACTTCTGATTCCATGATGGAAAAGGAGCTTGTCCATCTTCGACATTCACATGATAGACTCAGAGGGGTTGCCAAAGACTCGGGCTTTGATGCAGCCGAGTTACTTCGCACTCATGCTCATGATGACCCGATTCTCCGTGCTGGTTTTGGAAGGTTATGCTAGGCTGTGTCTTATATAAATGAATTCTCTTGTGACAAATCTCTGCATAAAGGTTATTAAAACATAATAATCACAAGCAAAAGTTATCCATGGCTAGTAATCATAATTTTTCTCATTCAACAATTCATGATATCAACAGATGGGTTCATAGCTTTGATTTCAGTACCAAAACCAATTTTACAGCCTACAAACTAGATGGAATCAAGGCTCTGAGGAATGTAAAAATCAAATGGGACTTCCTTTGTGCTGCTGTGAAATTTTGGGATCTCGAAGACCATGTGTTTCGATTTAACACCGTTGAACTCTGTCTGACAATTGAAGAATTTTCTGCTATCTTGGGCTATGATCTAAGCAAAAAATCTGTAGTGATTTCTTGTGATCCTAGGCATAAGGAATTTTTGTCTGATGCTCTCGGTCTTCCTACTTCCATTATTGATAGTATGATTGAAGGCCATATGGTGAATCTTCATGCAATTATCTCTGGGTTGATTGACAAACGCACCTATGGAGTGACCGACAATATGCAGAAAAGGTTTGGCTTTATGCATGGTGGGAAAACTTTTGTTGCTTTGCTCTGGGAGACGCGGTTTTGTGGATGCTCGAGCCGTAAGTGTTGTGAATCAAATTAAGGATGGTGATAATCCTGTTTCTTTGATCTCGGCAGAAACTCTTCTAGTACTGGATGCTGTATTTCATGGTGGAGAAACTTTGAACTTCTTAGGAAGTCCTTTGACTTTGCAGATATGGTTGATAGAGTGATTGGACATGATTGCTAAGCCTACAACCGGTAATTATGGGCCTAGTAGTTTTCTTAGTAGGACTATAATCAAAACTGAGTGCCAAACTGAGAGTGACTAGGTGAAATTCTTAAACAAGAAATTCATTACCTCAATTCAATGGGACTGTTATTGGTGGAAGTGCCCACCCCCTCTATCGAGGTCTCTAGGATTAGATCACATCTTCCTTGTTGGATAGGAGAGGGCAACTTTCTACAAAGGAGATAGACTCTTGAGGCAATTCAAATATGAGCAAGGAATGCCTAGTGGCAAAACAAGAAGATTTTTCACTCCTGTGGAAACAAATCATACTTCTGTACAGAACATGTTATTGGGATTGGAGATGGCTGACCGAGTGGACCAATCTTTTGCCAAGGTTCACTTTCATAGGATGACTATAGAATGCTCTAACTGGTTGATAGACAAGATTGTTGACAAAAAGGCTGAGAGGGTTGTTATGAGAGAACAAGAGACAATTGGAAAAGACTTGATGAAGATAACTATGAATTCAAAAGAAGGGACTAGGATGATGAAGCTCCTAACACAAAAGAAATTAGTGATCAACCAAAAAGGAAAAGACCGAAGACAAAGTGACCTTATTCTTTGGCTTTGACCATGTTTATTTAAAAGTTGATGTAAAAACTCTTATTTTTTGGAATTAATTAGGATTTTATTGTTAAGGGTTCTATTTAAGGTGTGGGCTTTTGAGATTTAGTTTTTATGGTTTGGCTTAGGGTTTGGGTTTCTTGTGGTTTTTTTTTTTTTTTTTGGGTTTTTTTATTTTATTTTTTTATAGTTTAGGTGTGGCTTTCTGGATTTTATGTAGAGACATAGCTTAATGGAATGGTTGAATTTTTGGTTAAATTTTGGTTAATGGGCATATGGTGGGTTTAGGGAAATTGTGACCGAACCAATGTATGATTGCCTACGTACCCCTTTGATAGAAGGATCAGTTCATCAGTTAGTTCATTGATGATGATTTTTTTATTTGCCTTAGTTTTTGCCTATGTCGCCCTTTCAGGTTTTCAGCCTAGTAGACTCTCTTACTTTTTTTTTCTAACTCTTCTTTTGCATAGATTGCCCTTTCGAGTTTTCAACCTATCTTTTTTTTTCTATTTTTTTAGTCAAACCTAAGAAGGGAAACAACCTAATTTACAACCACTTTAGGTGTGGTACTTCTTCAGTTGGTCCATGTTGGTTGGCTCAGTGAAAGGGTTTGCATCTAAATCCATCAATCTTACTACTCCACCAGAGTATATCTGCATGATAATGAATGGGCCTGCCCAATTTTACTTGAACTTCCCATTTGCATCTTGAATTGGGACTCGGATTTCTTTCAACACTAAGTCCCCCAACTTCAATTCTCTGGTTCTCACTTTCTTTTCAATAGCTTTCCTAAGCCTTCTTTGGTAACATTGAATATGATACAAGGCTTTGAGTCTTTTCTCATCTAGCATGCACAACTAATCATATCTGCTTTGCAACCAATCTACTTCATGAATTTCACTTTCTAGTACTGTTCTTAGTGAACGGACACCCATCTCAATAGGAAGGACTGCTTCCATCCCATACACCAATGAGTAAGGGGTGGCTCTTGTGGAAGATCGAATTAATGTTCTATACCCCTAGAGTGCATAGGGCAACTGTAGGTGCCAGTCGTTGTAGTTCTTGTGGTGTTGAATGTTTAATTGTCATAGTAGCTTCTCTGTTTCTCCTTTAAAGTGCAATCCATTGTCTGAGATAATTTCATGTGGTACCCCATATTTGTGGGACAAGTATTGGCGGCTTCGTCAGATAGTTCTTGATCTTCTTAAAAGCATTTTGGCATTGTTCATTCCACATTGTTGGGACCTCCTTCTTGAGCAGTCGGAAGATTGGTTCACATGTCATAGTGAGTTAGGCTATGAACCTGCTGATGTATTGTATCCTCCCTAGAAATCTTCGGATCTCCTTTCTAGTTCTTGGAGGCTTCATCTTTACAATTGCCTTGATTTTCTCAGGATCAACTTCTATTCCTTTCTGGCTTTCCATAAACCCTAACAGTTTTCCAGATGTGACTCCAAAAGCACACTTCTTAGGATTCGACCTAAGCTTGTAAAAATAAATTCTCTCAAAGAACTTCCTCAAAGCCGGTATGTGCCCTTCGCGGTCTTTGGATTTCACTATCATGTCATCAACATAAACTTCTACTTCTTTATGGATCAAATCATGCATAAAGTGGTGGCTGCTAGTCGGTAAATAGCACCAGCATTTTTAAGGCCAAATAGCATAACCTTGTAGCAGTATGTCCCTAATGGTGTGATAAATGAAGTCTTCTCCATATCTTCTAGAGCCATCTTAATTTGATTGAATCTTGAAAATCCATCCATAAATGATAACAAAGCAAGACCTGTTGTGTTGTCAACCAGGACATGTAAGGCAATGGAATGTCATCTTTCGGGCTGGCCTTATTTAGATCTTGAAAATCTACACACATTCTGACCTTCCCATCCTTCTTTGGTACCAAAACCACATTAGCTAATCACTCGGGATAGTTAACCAGTCTGGAGAGTCCACTCTAGCTTCTTTCTTCTCAACTTATGCTTGACTGGCTTCATGGTTGGATCTATTGGAATTTAGTGCTGTACTATATTTTTATCAATCCCAGGCATGTCTTCATATGACTAGGCAAAGACCTCCTTGAACTCTGTCAGCAGTGCCACTAATGCATCTTTCTCTAAAGTGGATAGGCTGTTGCCCACTTGGATCATTTTGGGGTTCATCATCAATTCCCAGGTTAATAGGTTGAGTCTCTCTTTTATGGGTTCTAGGTATCCATGTTTTAATTCCTTATTATTAAGAGTTTCTTTACTAATTTCAGAAATAAAAACATTCAAAGCCAGCAAATAAGCAGAATTAGAAATCATATTAAAAGGGAAAGAGTTTTTAATAGACTCTACAGACTCCACAGACTCGACTGGAACACTATCACAAACAAATTTGACAGGAATAGAAACACTTTACCTTCATGGAGTGGCTATTAAAAACTCTTAGGGGGACTCATTCGCTATACCTCTTAGGGGGACTCATCATCAATTCCCAGGTTAATAGGTTGTTCCTATCCTAGGGGGACTCATTCGCTATACCTATACCTTCATGGAAGTTGTGGGGTAGGAAGGATCGAGGGGGCCTTTTCAGCTACTCCTATCCACCCATGGACCTAGAAGTGGCTACAAAGTCAGCCCTAGAATCTAACTATGGGTAGCAATGCCTATGTTTGTCCTTGGGCATTTGAAGATGGGGTGATGAAATTCCCGAAGAGATGTGACTAAGCCAATAGTGTAGAGCCTGGGTTCAGCTTAAAAACGGTGTATTTTTCATGGAACCCTTAATGAATGGGAAAGACTTTTTCCAAACACAACATATATATATATATATGTATATATATATATAGATATATATATATATGAAAGCAAATAAAGGTGTAGCAGAAATTAAATTTTGCTACTCTATGTTTACATGTGAAGAAAAGTTGTAAAGCATGTGAGGAAAGCCATAAAACATGTGAGAAAAGAGATAAAGCATATGAGGAAGTGGTAACGCCCTATGAAAATACCTCACAGCCTCCCTTTCAAAAAAGGATTTTTTTGGAAAAAGATTTTTTTGCTCTTTTGAAAAAAGTCTACTAGGACATAGTAGAAGCCTTTATTCAAAAGGAAAGCCCCGGAGGCTAATGCCAATTTTTGTGTTTTCGAAAGCCAATGTCCAAAGATTATGATTTTATAAAAAGCTCTAGAGGCTACACTCTCATCAATCCCTAGTGGAGTCACCAATCTGTCAACGCCCTAGCTGCGAATGGTTTGAAAACTGTCGTCTAGCCTTCGTTCGACCACCCGATGTGGTGACACTCCCGCACTCGCGGGGCCCATTTGAGGCCCCTTTCAATGATGGCGTGGTTCGTACGGTGCTTTAGGTGTGATAGGCCACAAATGCGTTGACCCTTTGTGATGAATTAAGTTGATTAAGTAACCAAGTTATTAATTAATCAAGTTAACATGCAAATTGTTAGGACATATGTAGTTGTTCAAACTTGTGAACATATGTCGCTATTTTATGTAATTGGCTTATCCTTAGACAAAACGCACTTTACTTGTAATTGGGTAGATCTAGGATGGGTTAAACACTTCAAGAAACAGTGGTTCAAGTTTAAGTGTTGAAGCCGTCAAAGTCTGTCCAAGATACAAGCAAGGAAGTGCAAGATTTTAAAGCTCGATAGATAACCTCGACAGATACATCTATCGAGATTTAAAGAAGCTGTTTAGCCCGAGCCTCGACAGCTGTCTCGACACCTCTCGACACCTCTATCTGTCGAGAATTAAAGAAAACAGAATTCCAAGTCTGTTTCAAGTCCAATCCGTGTGTGTGTCTTTGGGACTTCTTTTCTCCTAACCCTAGACATATAAAAGGATTATTTTAAGGGCCGTAAAAGAGCTGCACAAGTGAATAAGCAGAAATCACAAGATACAAGTTGCATCTTCTCTCTTCATGCAAATTGTGATCTGTGAGAAAAGTTCGTGCCCTAGTTCATCTCTGATGATTTGAAGAACTTTGCAGCCAACATTCTTTCTTTCTCAAGTTGGTGAGTGAGTCACGTACTGGGATTCGTGCAAAGGAGTAAGACGCGTACTGGGATCCGCGCATCACATTGGTTAGTCACGTACTGGGAGCCGTGCATTGAACTGGAGAAATTGTCACTACAGAACGAGTCCAATTGGGTATTGGGGTAAGAGTTCAACTGTAGGTTGGTGAGGTACTGGGATTCCTTACTTGTAACTGCTCGTTGTGATAATAGTGGAGTTTCGGGAGTGGTGACCTTAAATCACCCGGTGGGGTTTTTGCCTTAGGGTTTTCCCCATTCGTGAACAAATCACCGTGTTATTTATTTTCCGCTGCATAATTTAGTTTCGGTGATTTGTTTGTGCTGCCACGTAAATTTGCATGTTAATTTGATTAATTAATAACTGGGCTAATTTAATTAATCTAAATTATCACAAGGGGTCAACGCGTTTGTGGCCTGTCAAGTGGTATCAAAGCAAGCACACTCTGATTAGGGTTTAATCTATTGTGTGTGATCCATTGACCCCTGTTGTCATGGAAAAATTACAGTCTCTCAGCTGAAGAGAACTGTGATATCAAATACATCTTGTTTTTCTAATCTCCCTTCCTTGAGTGTCTCAGAAAACACAAGTCTAAAAGTTATTTGATTCCCTCCATGATGACTGTTGGAAAAGATCTCAGTATATACAAGCAGGAACTAGACTGTCTCAAATTCAAAATGTGCAAAGGAGTCTGCTTAAACAGAGTTAAAGTTAAAGGCCTGGCTCGGAAGAAGCAGATGAGAGAAGATACCATTCCCACTGATCTGCTATCTAAGCATGAAGTGTGTTTCATGATGAAGTCCGCATTCAAAGTAATGGACACGTGCCTATGGTACCTTGATAGTGGCTGCTCTAGACACATGACTGGAGACCGATCCCTCTTCAAAGTCTTCGAGTCTAAGAAAGGTGGAAATGTCACCTTTGGTGATGGGAGCAAATCTCAGATAAAAGGGAAAGGAATTATCTCTCTACCTGGACTACCAGACATTGCAAATGTTCTCTATGTGGATGGCCTAAGAGTGAACCTGTTGAGTATAAGCCAGATATGTGATCAAGACTTCATGGTGTTATTCTCCAAAGGAAAATGTCTTGTTATGGATGAATCTGGAAAGAAACTCATAAGTGGGGTACGTACTCTAGACAACTGTTATGGTTTAGTGCCTGATGCTGATATTGTTTGCAATAGTATTCGGTTGCCAAATGAAGACTTGTGGCACCAACGGATGGGGCATGCTAGTTACAAACATCTCTCTATTGTATCTAAGCATGAGTCTGTTCTAGGAATGCCAAAGCTGAGTAGGTTGAACAATGTTGTGTGTGGACCATGTCAACTTGGAAAACAGACGAAAGCCAAGCATCCAAGCACCCAGACATCAGCAACATCCAGACCTTTGGAGCTATTGCATTTAGATCTTATGGGTCCTACGAGAACCGAATCTCTTGGAGGAAAGAGATACATCATGGTTGTAGTAGATGACTTCACCAGGTACACTTGGGTTATTCTTCTACGATCCAAGTCTGATGCTCCTGAGCACATTGAAACATTGTGCACAAGACTACAAAATGAGAAGAACCTGAAAATTGACCGAATTCGAAGTGATCATGGTAAAGAATTCGAAAATTCATATATGGAGTCATTCTGCACAAGATCAGGTATATCTCAAGAATTCTCTGCTCCTATTACTCCTCAGCAGAACGGTGTAGTAGAAAGAAAGAACAGGGTTATCCAGGAGATGGCAAGAGCCATGCTGCACAGTAAGGATGTGGCTAGAAATCTATGGGGAGAAGCAGTTAACACTGCATGTCACACAGTGAACAGAGTATACTTCAGACCTGGCACCAAAAAGACTCCATATGAGTTGTGGAAAGGAAGAAAGCCAAATGTGAAGTATTTCAGGATTTTTGGTAGCACTTGTTTCATCCTAAAGGATAGAGAGAATGTAGGAAAGTTCGATTCCAGAAGTGATGAAGGGATATTTCTGGGATATTCTACCACAAGTAAGGCTTATCGGGTATATAACAAAAGAACTATGAAGGTCATGGAAACTGTAAATGTTGTTATTGATGAGTCTTCAGATATCAATCCTGAGAAAATTGATGAGGAACTTCCCAAAGACATTCTCCCTCCAGAACCTAGGAGAGCTCTAGAGGTCATGGAACAAGAGCCTACATCCCCAAGTACTCCTGGCACTCCCAGTGTTGTAGAAGAGCCAGCAGACATTCCTACATCCCCAGATTCCGAGTGTCATGAAGACAAAAGACCTTCCTCCAGAATCAAATCAAATCATCCTCCAGAAACTATCGTGGGAAACATGAATGAACTCACATTGCGGAAACGCACAGTTGATAAATGTGTTGCTAACTTTGTGTCATACTCTTGCTATTTGTCACAGGTTGAACCCACTAAAGTTGAGGAAGCTCTTCAGGATGAAAGTTGGGTAGAAGCAATGCATGATGAGCTGCTTCAGTTTCAGAGGAATGATGTGTGGACCTTAGTTCCCAGACCGGAGGGCGAGCATGTCATCGGCACCAAATGGATATTCCGAAATAAGACTGATGAGGAGGGTAATGTAATCCGAAACAAGGCTCGACTTGTAGCCCAGGGATACACTCAGATGGAGGGCATAGACTATGATGAAACATTCGCCCCAGTTGCTCGTATGGAGTCCATCAGAGTCCTTCTTGCTTTAGCATGTCACTTGAAGTTCAAGCTATATCAGATGGATGTGAAAACCGCCTTCTTAAATGGATTGCTTAAAGAGGATGTTTATGTGGCTCAACCTAAAGGGTTCATCGATCCTCACTTTCCGGATCATGTGCTGTACCTCAAAAAGGCACTCTATGGATTAAAGCAAGCACCCAGAGCTTGGTATGACCGGTTGACACAATATTTGATATCCCATGGGTTCACAAGAGGACAGGCTGATCAAACTCTCTTCATCAAAAGAAAAGCTGGTGAGCTGGTGGTTGCTCAAGTCTATGTTGATGATATCATCTTTGGATCCACTAAGGATGAGCTTGCTCAAGAATTCTCGACACTCATGCAAGCAGAGTTTGAGATGAGCATGATCGGGGAGTTGTCTCACTTCCTTGGACTGCAGATTCGTCAACAAGATTCAGGTATATTCATCTCTCAATCTAAATATGCTAAGAATCTTGTGCAAAAGTTTGGTTTGGAATCTGCTAGTTCTGTTAGAACCCCCATGAGCCCAAATGTTAAACTCACTGTTGACATGTTAGGTAAAAGTGTAGATTCTTCACTTTATAGAAGCATGATAGGTAGTCTTCTTTACCTTACTGCTAGTAGACCTGACATTAGCTACAGTGTAGGAGTATGTGCTAGATATCAGGCTAATCCCAAAGAGTCACATATGACTGCTTTAAAAAGGATCATCAAGTATGTCAAAACTACTGCCAACTTTGGTGTGTGGTATAGCAAAGACACAAATAATGTCTTAGCTGGATATTCTGATGCTGATTGGGCTGGGAATGCTGATGATAGAAAAAGCACCTCAGGAGGTTGTTTTTATGTGGGAAATAACTTGGTCTCTTGGATGAGCAAGAAGCAAAACTCCATCTCATTATCCACTGCTGAAGCTGAGTACATTGCTGCTGGTAGCTGTTGCACCCAACTCCTATGGATGCAAAAACTCCTTCATGATTATGGTATTCGTCAAGAACATCTCACCATCTATTGTGACAATACCAGTGCCATCAATATCTCTAAGAATCCTGTTCAACATTCTCGAACCAAGCACATAGAGATTCGACATCACTTCATTAGGGAGCTTGTCGAAGATGGTGTTCTTACTCTTGAGTTTATCCACACCGATGACCAAAAAAGCTGATTTGTTCACCAAACCTTTGGATAGCAAACGTTTTGAGTTCCTTCGTCAAAACATCGGTGTTATATCCATGGATTGATCTCCTTCTATCTTTCCTCCTCCTCATGCATGTGCATCTAGTTTTATGCATTGTTTTGCTTTACATGTTTTTGTTTGTGTGTTTTCAGTTTTGTGTTTTATTTTTGCTTCTCTTATAAAAATAAAAAAAAAAAAAAAAAAATTGAAAAAATGAAAAATACAAAAACAGTGTGTGTTTGTGTGCATCAGTTCATGTGAACTTTTGTAATGGCCATTGAAACAGAGTTTTCTAAACTTTGTGTCATCTATAGCTTAGATGAGCACTCTTCTGCACAACTAAGCGAGTGAGCTCTGTAGCTCTTTGTTTGTGATGAGTAAGGTTAAGTGATCTCTTCTTCTTAACACTCGTATCACTCGTTTTGACGGGTTGAACTAGAAAATCCTAAGAGAAAGGCATAAATAACCATCTCACCACTGTTACTCGCCAATCATAATATGACATCTGTATGCTTCGGCATAGCAAAAGTGCAATGTCAATGACATCTGTATGCTTCGGCATAGCAAAAGTGCAATGTCAAGGACACCTGTATGCTTCGGCATAGCAAAAGTGCAGTGTCACAAGCTTAACATCATTGGGTATTTCTTTTCTTTCTCTTGTATGCCCATGCATGATATGCTTGTTAAAAGAAAATATGCAAAGAAATAATAAGCAAAAAGATTAAAAATGCTTTAAAATATGGTTGCAAGCGTGTTTTCTAGGAGATGTGGGAGTTATAGGATGTACCTCAAAGGTGATAGTCCCCATCGAGCAGTTATGATTGTGTGTGAGTTAAAGTGATTTTCTCATATCTCAAATCGTCATAACATTGAGACACTTATGCAATCTTGCGATGTTTTCACACACAACACGCAATACTCTTTGCTATTCTTGATACATGTGCAGGTACAATGTGATTTGGCCATCACAAGGTTGACATGCGTTAATGTGTGCTCATTAAACTGTCTTAACTCGTTTTTGAAAGATAAAATTGGTTAGACTTGTTTAATGTGTGTGTGCGTGTTTTGAGATACATGTGCATCATATTTCTTGTTGAGAGATGTTTTTGAGAGCTTAATGTGTTGGTTGTATCCTTGGTTGAGTTGCATGCATGATTGCATTCATGTCTGTGTTTTTCCTCTTTTGAAAAACTGCTTTGAAAGGCATCTCGACACCTCCTCGATACCTCTCGACACATAGCCATCTGTCGAGATCCCTAGACTCATTCTTATCGCAGTCTCGACAGATACCTCGATAGCAGCTGGATCGATCGAGAAACTTTCTGTTTGCTCGATAGCTCCTCGATAGCTTCTGGATCGATCGAGGTCACCACATGCTTGTTTCTTCTTCCTCGATAGCTAACCTCGATAGCTTCATCTGTCCACGAGCATTTCTCGACAGCTTACCTCGACAGCTACCTCGACAGATCTCGATACCTGCATCTGTCGAGATTTACTGAGATTCTATATAAGGGTCCTTCGCGATTTTGAAATCACTTCTCTCGATCTCTCTCGCTCGAAAACACTTGGATCTCTCTCAAAATCTTTTCCCTCTCCCTCCAAACCTCTCTCAAGGCTTTCTCAAGTGTTTCTTCACTTTCTTCATCATTTGGTAAGCCTTTTATCTCTCATTTCATGCATTGCATTGTTTTCAAAACCCTAGGTTTGTGTTTTTTTGAAAATTTTTGGGAGTTTTCAAAATTGTCGGGATTTTCCTGAAATTTTTGGGTTGGTTTTCGAGTTCTGATCTTCAAAACCACATGCATTGCATCACATTAGCATTCTAATTGTATTTTCATGCATTTAGATGTGTGCCTTCCTATTGTGTGCTGTTAGGTTTGGATTGGGCTGAGCCCATGATGTGTTTTGAGTTGCATGTCACATGCTCATGCATTTTCATGCATACGTTCTTTTCATTTCAATATTTCTTTCTGCCAATATTGAATTGTTTGGGACTTTTCTGTTTGTCTCTTCTTTCCCCTCTTCTATGTTTACGTTAGTAGCGTCTATGGCTCCTAAACGTAAGTCTATTCCTCCTAGGAACCCCATGCGTTCTAAGGGGCAGTCTTCTTCTGATTCTACCCCTGTGTCTGTTCGGTTCCGTGATGAGAAAGCCCATAAGGATTTCTCGGAGAACTTTTCTAAACGCGGTGTTCATTCGGAACGCCACGTCGTCTTGGCAGACTTTGCCGACACTGACCTTCCCGATGTCATTCACACTCGGGGATGGGAGTTACTGTGTGACGTCCCGGTCACGTCTCCTCTCGTGCTGATTCAGGAGTTTTACTCCAACATCCACGGGATTGATTCGTCAGTACCTTCCTTCTTCTCTAGCGTTCGAGGTACGCGCTTCTGTGTCACCCCAGAGCTTGTCTCTGAGGTACTCCATGTCCCTAGGGTGGATCATCCCGATTACCCTAGTTGTGAGCGTCTCTGGACTGTGTCCAAAGACGAGATGATCTCGGCGTTCTGTGAACGTCCTACCCTTTGGGGAGATCACATGTACACACCATGTCGACCTTTTGCTAAAGGTCCTAGATTTCTTAACATGGTGATGACCTTTGTTTTGCACCCACTGTCTCACTACAACTCGATCACAGAGCCTCGTGCTCGGTTCTTGTTGTCCCTCCTTGAGGATCTCTCTATAGACTTTCCTTCTCACTTCATCTTTTCTATTATCGATGTCTATAGAGATACGGCCACCCGTGATAAGCTCATTTTCCCTTCCGCTATCACGAGGATTTTGGGTCGTTTTTCCATTCCCTTCCCTACGTCCGATCATTATCATGTCATGTCTGCCATAGACGCCGCTACCGTAAAACGTAGCGAGGCACAGTTCAGATCGCGACAGCCGGATGCTGCACCTCCTTCCACCCGTCCGACCACCTCCAGATCCGCTCGAGCATCTACCTCTTCTTCTACGAGCGAGGTCACACTGGGAGACGTCATGACGCTGTTACAGCGCATGGACGCTCGCCTCGATACACTCACCACTGAGTTGTATCAGGTGAATGTCCGTGTTGGCCGCATCGCTAGGCGACAGGCGACCATGGGCGGCTTTGCATCAGAGGCTTCTCCTCCGCCACCTCATGCGTCGTCTGAGACCGAGGCTGATGATGATGGCGATGATGATGATGCTTCCGACGATGATGATGATGGAGATGCTGACTCATCGGATGAGATGTCTACTTGACACTCTACCCTTTGTCACTCGTGACAAAAAGGGGGAGTAGTTTTGTATGAGAGTAGTCATACTTAGGGGGAGTGTTAGCATAGGACATAGGACATTTTTGTTAGGGGGAGTGTGCTTTGAGGGATGTAGTGAGATGATCAGATGTATTTCTTTTCTTTCCTTATCTTTTAGAGATACTTTGATCATGTTCTACCATACATTGTACTTATATTCTTCTTATATATGATGATGTATGTTTCTTTCACCTACCTTTCATGTGTTGTTTCTTTTCTGTCTTTATACACATGTTTCTTTACTTGTATGCAATCTATTATTTCTGTTTCACACAAAGATGCCTTGATGTGTTTTGTTTATAAGTGTTTCAGAAATACAGGTTGTCAAAGTCTTCTTGCCATAAACTCTCTTCTTGCAAAGTTTTTCAAGAGTTTGTGTTAGGATAGATTTTACTGTATGTAACAAGTGAATATGAGTTGAGTGATTTATGACTTCTCTCATATCTTCATTTGTATGTTGTGGTTTTGTCACGGATTGCCAAAGGGGGAGATTGTTAGGACATATGTAGTTGTTCAAACTTGTGAACATATGTCGCTATTTTATGTAATTGGCTTATCCTTAGACAAAACGCACTTTACTTGTAATTGGGTAGATCTAGGATGGGTTAAACACTTCAAGAAACAGTGGTTCAAGTTTAAGTGTTGAAGCCGTCAAAGTCTGTCCAAGATACAAGCAAGGAAGTGCAAGATTTTAAAGCTCGATAGATAACCTCGACAGATACATCTATCGAGATTTAAAGAAGCTGTTTAGCCCGAGCCTCGACAGCTGTCTCGACACCTCTCGACACCTCTATCTGTCGAGAATTAAAGAAAACAGAATTCCAAGTCTGTTTCAAGTCCAATCCGTGTGTGTGTCTTTGGGACTTCTTTTCTCCTAACCCTAGACATATAAAAGGATTATTTTAAGGGCCGTAAAAGAGCTGCACAAGTGAATAAGCAGAAATCACAAGATACAAGTTGCATCTTCTCTCTTCATGCAAATTGTGATCTGTGAGAAAAAGTTCGTGCCCTAGTTCATCTCTGATGATTTGAAGAACTTTGCAGCCAACATTCTTTCTTTCTCAAGTTGGTGAGTGAGTCACGTACTGGGATTCGTGCAAAGGAGTAAGACGCGTACTGGGATCCGCGCATCACATTGGTTAGTCACGTACTGGGAGCCGTGCATTGAGCTGGAGAAATTGTCACTACAGAACGAGTCCAATTGGGTATTGGGGTAAGAGTTCAACTGTAGGTTGGTGAGGTACTGGGATTCCTTACTTGTAACTGCTCGTTGTGATAATAGTGGAGTTTCGGGAGTGGTGACCTTAAATCACCCGGTGGGGTTTTTGCCTTAGGGTTTTCCCCATTCGTGAACAAATCACCGTGTTATTTATTTTCCGCTGCATAATTTAGTTTCGGTGATTTGTTTGTGCTGCCACGTAAATTTGCATGTTAATTTGATTAATTAATAACTGGGCTAATTTAATTAATCTAAATTATCACAAGGGGTCAACGCGTTTGTGGCCTGTCACAAATTGCGTGGTAGCACAAACAAATCACCAACAAACTAAAGTATGTAGGAAATTAAATTGACACGGTAATTTGTTTACGAATGGGGAAAACCTACACGGCAAAAACCCCATCGGGTGATTTAAGGTCACCACTCCCGAAACTCCACTATTATCACAACAAGCGGTTACAAGTAAGAAGAGAGTTTATGGCAAGCGGTTACAATAAAATCTATCCTAACACAAACTCTTGAAAAACTTTGTAAGAAGAGAGTTTATGGCAAGTAGACTTTGACAACTTGTATTTCTGAAACACTTTTAAACAAAACACATCAAGGCATCTTTGTGTGAAGCAGAAATGATAGATTGCATACAAATATAAGAAGCATGTGTATAAAGACAAAAAAGAAACAACACATGAAAAGGTAGGTGAAAGAAACATACATCATCATATATATATCAATGAAACACTATGTATGTAAAAGGTACAAGAGCAATGTATCTCAAAAAGAAAGAAAAGAAAAGATACATATAATCCTCACTACATCCCTCACAGCAACACTCCCCCTATCAAAACTGTTCTATACAAGTTCTCCCCCTAAGTATGACTACTCTCATAACCCAAAACTACTTCTCCTTTTTGTCACGAGTGACAAAGGGTAGAGTGTTAAGTAGACATCTCATCGGTAGAGCTAGTATCTCCATCATCATCATCTAAAGCATCATCATCATCACCATCATCATCCTCAGTCTCAGAAGCCACATGAGGAGGTGGAGGAGTAGCCTCAGAAGCAAAGCCGCCCAAGGTTGCCTGTCGCCTAGCAATGCGACTAGCACGAACGTTCACCTAATACAACTCCGTGAGAGCGTATCGAGGCGAGCATCCATGCGCTGAAGCTACGCCATGATGTCTCCAAGTGACACATTGCTCGAGGAAGAGGAGGGAGCAGATGTGGCTCTAGCAGATCTGGATGGAGCCGGACGGGAGGAAGGAGCTGCTAAATCCATCTGTCTCAACCTAAACTACGCCTCACTATGTTTTATGGTAGTAGCGTCTATGGCATTAAATCCTAGCATTCCCATACCCTTAAGATCATGGTGGCTCTCTTGGACCAAGGCTCAAAGCATGGCCTTCCATGGGAATGACAGTGAGGAGAAATTTAGGACCCTTTCTTCCACTATGATGATTGCATTTACATTCCTTTCCTGATGGGGAGGCAAAGGGTTGGTGATGATGTTCGGAGTGGCTGCATTATCAAACTGTATCAACTTGTTGTCAATGAGATCTTGGACACGGTCTCTCAAGTGGTAACATTCTTCAAGGGTATGCTCTTCGGCCCCAAAATGGTGTTCACATTTCTTGGACGAATCAATGTCAGGTGGGAAAGGACCTTTTCTGGACCTTGCAAACATTGGGGTTACTAGTTTTCTTTCTAGTAGGTAAGCATAGAGATCTGCCATGTGCATGGGTAACGGAGTGTACTTCTGGTTTTCCTTCCTAAAGGGACGAGGTGGATCTGTCCTCCCCCTATGATCAAAGGCTCAATTAGGTGGTTGAGTAGACTGACCTTGTTGCTGATAAGGTCTAGCAGCTGGGGTTGCATAAGCAGCAGTAATACCTCTAGGCCTTTCTAATGCATTGTCGACCATGTGCACATCGGCTTCCTTAGTCTTACGGCAGATCATTTTCTTGACTTGTTGTGCAATCATGAAACTCAAGGATTCAGGCTCCACGATCTTCTTGCTCCTAATACCCTCGACAATACGCTCCTCAATAGGGATGAGGCTAGCAAAATGAGTGACTTAGGTGCTGATCATCTTCTCATAGTAAGGAGGCTTAAGGTTGTCATTGAACGATTTGATCATCTCATTTTCCATCATGGGGGGTTGCACTTGTGCGGCTAGCTCATACTACTTATGGGCATATTCTTGAAAAGATTCCCCACTCTTCTTCCTTGCTCTCATAAAGACCGTGCAGTCCGGAGCTATCTCGGTGTTGAACCTGTAGTATTCCAAGAAAGTGTTGGCCATTTCCCTCTTGCTAGAGGTCTTTTCCAGTCTCATGTACCATATGGCCGTGGGGCTGGTCAAACTATCAAGGACAATCTGGCAAAGCAGAGGTTGATTATCTCTAGTAACATCATACTTGATGAACTTTAGTGCCTTGAACTTGGGAGGCATAACGACCTGAGGAAAGTTGGTTAGACTATCTAAATCGACACTTCGAGGGTCTTATCCTTAGAAGGATTTGTTTCTTGGTCATTGCCTTGGGGCGGTATGTTGTGGCCCTGATCTTGTCCTATTGCGGGCTGATTTTCATACTTTAAGGACCTCCCTAACTATGAATAGAGGAGTTCTTTCCTCCTCCTACAACAAATTGTTGCATCATACGCATCATTTATGCCATTTTCTCCTTTAGAAGAGCAATTTCCTTATGGGGAGAAGTACCACTAGTAGACATCTCTCTTGCATGAGACCTAGTGACTATAGGATCACGACGTGGTGGTAGGTTCGACTGTTTCTTTTTAGCAATCTTTTGATCTTGAGAATAGGAGGTGAAAGAAACGGGGTGCATTTGACACTGTGGAAACACAACACCAGAATTGAGTTAGTTTATATCCTTGTTATTTAACATGCGCCTACCATTTTCAAAAAAATTTGGCTTTTGCACCCTTGATCGGGTATTTATCATGGTGAGTTTCTACTATGATGCAAGATTAATGCCCAAGATTGGCAAGTAATCAAAACTTTCATGATATATTTGGTAATGCGGGACAGACCCTCTTTTAGTCACATGCTTGTACAAGATTTGCTTTTACAATGCTGAGTTCATTGGCTCCAAAAGGTGGGCCTTTTACAATACAAGGAAATTCAATTATGAGGAAAAGCTCAGCTTCTGACAATTTGGACTTCTCTGGGAAGTTCTTGGGCACTTGGATCTCTTGGTAACTTGGACAACATGGATCTTTTGGACCTTTGGATCTCTTGGGGAAGCCCTTGGATTCTTGACATCTAGGACCTTTGGAAATTTTGACATCTTGGAAATTTGGATCTCTTGTCAATTTGGATCTTGAACCCTCTTGGCCACTTTGACATCTTGTGATCTCATTGATGATTTAAGCTTCTAGGTAATCTTTTTGGATCTTTTTTAGGAAAGCTCTTGAACTCTTGATGCTTTGGAATTCTTGACAGCTTTTCCACAGCGTTTCCTCTTGAACAAAGTTTTGGCTACTTGCCACAAATTTTATCTTTGCACAATTAGGCGACAGGGCCATTTAGTGCATGCATGAATGCCCTTGTAGTGTTGTAAACCCTTAGGGATAGGGTATGATCTAGCATGTATTAGTAATGAGGTTCCTTTTCCTTGGAATTTAATCATGGATGCTATGCAAGCAAGATAGAGAGAACTTGGAGTAGAGCACAATTTCTTTAGGGCAAGCAAAAATAGGTCACTTGTTACAAAACACTTTCCCCTGGCCTCTAGTCCTATAAGGGTATCCTTTCCTAGGCTTGGATGTGCAATCTTTGGGCTTTACCTAGTCCTCATAGGCTTTAGGCTTAATCTAGTCCTCACGGGTTTGACATAACTAGGCCAACCGTATGCAAAGGCTTAACTGGTAGGTGGATCCTATCCTAGGGGGACTTAATCGTCATACCTCTCCCTTCATGGAAGTTGTGGGGTAGGAGGGATTGAGGGGGCCTTTTCAGCTACTCCTGTCCACCCATGGACCCAGAATTGCCTACAAAGTCAGCCCCAGAATCTAACTATGGGTAACAATGCCAATGTTTGTGCCTAGGCATATGCATATGGGGTGATGAAATCCCCAAAGAGATGTGACTAGGCCAGCAATGTAGAGCCTGGCTTCAGCTTAAAAAGGGTGTATATGTCATGCAACCCTTAATGAAGGGGAAAGACTTTTTCCAAACACAACATATATATATATATATATATATATATATATATATATGAAAGCAAATAAAGGTGTAGCAGAAATTAAATTTTGCTACTCTATGTTTACATGTGAAGAAAAGCTGTAAAGCATGTGAGGAAAGCCATAAAGCATGTGAGAAAAGAGATAAAGCATATGAGGAAAGCGGTAAAGCCCCATGAAAATAGCTCACAGCCTCCCTTTTAGAAAAGGATTTTTTTGGAAAAGGATTTTTATGCTCTTTTGCAAAAAGTCTACTAGGACATAGTAGAAGCCTTTATTCAAAAGGAAAGCCCCGGAGGCTAATGCCAATTTCTGTGTTTCCGAAAGCCAATGTCCAAAGATTTTGATTTTATCAAAATCTCTAAAGGTTACACTCTCATCAATCCCCAGTGGAGTCACCAGTCTATCAATGCCTTAGCTGCGAATGGTTGGAAAGCTATCGTCTGGCCTTTGTTCGACCACCCACTGTGGTGACACTCCTGCACTCGCGGGGCCCGTTGAAGACCCCTCTCAATGATGGCATGGTTCGTACGGTGCTTTAGGTGCTCTCTCTCAGTGGAGGAGGATATTTATATAACCTTGGAGGTATGGCAGGAATCTTCGCCAAATTTTAAGGGAATTACAAAAGGTAAGTAAAGTCGCCACCAATCATTGGGTTTTTCTAAGGTGTGATTGGTCACATGTTTCTAGTTGATTTTACTACCAATCCTAGGCTAAGAAAAAAGGGCATTTTTCCTAATCTAATATGGCTAGCAAAAAATCTTGATTCTTGAGTTTGGAAGTTTGGTTACGTGTGGGGAAGGAGTTAGGCACCCTACAACGCTTGTCCAAGGATAATCCTTTATTTTGATAAAACCTTAATTTTGGAAGATAGGCAATAAAAAAATGATTTTGGCATTGGCTTTCAAGGCTTTGCATGCATAGGGGGAATTTGAGGTTTGGCTTTTGAATGGGTGTGGTCCCAGTCTATGCTTTGCTAAAGCATTCGGGCAAAGTACTAGATTTCTACGGTGAAAATCCAGTGACATGTCACCTCACTTTCGTAGTGAAAATTAGGCATCGCTTTGCCTTAAGTGACATGGACTGTGACAATTACACCGGAAAAGGCAAACAGGTATATATATACATACATCATGCACAATGCAAGCACACAGAACAGGAAAGTAAATGCCTACATTCCAAAAGCATGGCCTAAAATATAGGAGCAGGAAAGTAAACAAGGGTCGCCATACTCTAGAGACGAGGACGAATGGTACATGGCATGATATACCTAATACAACCCATCTAAGAGAAAAAATGGGGGGGGGGGATGAAGAAAGGGGGCTTAAAAGAGTACATAACCAAATGGGAGAGGCTAAACCCCTAAATATACTAAACATAGCTGCTTCGCTCATATCTACATGCTTGCATCCAAGCCCTTTTTGCTTACACCTGGGAGACCATGCCCTAGCTCCATGCATCCTCGCTCCATGTGTGTACATGCAAAGATAAAGACAATAAATCAACAAACAAGAAATGGAAAGAAAGATATGTGTAGATAATGCACAATGGGCATAAAGCAAACAAGCATACAAGTGAAGCAAACATAGCATGTGGTAGGAGACATGACAATCAACAAGATAAGCAAGCAAACTAAAAGGGGAACAAACAAGGAAGCAAGCAAACAAGCAAACAAGAAAGAAGGCAAACAAAAGATGGTGTCCACAGGGGGACAAATGTAGGTTTGGATTGAATGTCCATGACTTCATTGTATTGAAGTATGGATGACACACTATCAAGCAAGACTCATGCATGAACATGTAAGCAAGCGTGTAAAGATGCATGAAGAGTCAATGGGTGGCATAAACAAGCACGGTATGCATAGCATCGCATGGAGCAGGAAAGGGAAGGGTACGCATGGAGCAACTCGGCATCTGGAGATGCCTTCCAAATGGTCACGCCCAAACAAGGCCTCATGGGCGTCAGATGTAACCAAATAAGATCAAGCTTACGGAGGGCGCCAAACATAACAAAACCTAGAACTAGAAAGGCTAACACAGATATAAAGCATGGAAGCAAGCAAGCATAAACATGAAAATAAGACAATCCAAACCCTTTGATGTGGGCCTTGGTGTATGACCAATGACAAAGACCATAGGGTCGAGATCGAGTCCTAACTATTAGGCCAGAACACAAGAAAATGTGATAAAAGGAACAAAAGGGCTACAATAGCATATGGCATGACAAACAAGGTCTAGGCCTAAGCACATAAACATGGCATGGAGCATTTAAGCACATAGATAATGGCATAAAGCATGTAGAGAACATCGATCTATGCATGTAAACACACCAATCTACACATATAAGCATGGAAATATGCATGTAGGCATGTGAATGTACATCTAAGCATACGGATGTAAGTATAAAAGCATGGAAGAACACAAATCCAAGCATACAAGCATGTGAAGGCATAAGCATAGGCATAGAAACATAGAACATGCATACAAACATATAGATCTAAGCAAGGCATAGTCGAAGACATAATATCAAGCATGTGAGCACATAGACCCAAACATCAACACATGGGAAAGAAAAGATCTAAGCATCAAAACCATAGCATAAAGCATAAAACATGTAGAAGAGGCAACTAACACACGAACAAAAATGGCATAAGGAAATAAGCCAAGAACATGCTAGAAGCAAGGTACAACAAGAAACATGCTAGATAAAGTAATAAATCATATTATTAAGGCAAAAAGAGCAAGATAAATGCTAGGGAAAGATTTAGAGAGCTAGGGGTGTGGATTGTAGCTAAAAGGCTACATCCACACCCCTAAACCTCAAATACAAAACATAGAACCAAGGAGAAGAAGATTGGGTATAAGAACAATACCTTGTATTTTTGGTGAAGAAGGAAGAATCAAGAGGCTTTAATGTGTTTTTTGTATTAGGAAGAGAGGAGAAAAGCTCAGAATTCATCCAGGCAGAGAGCTGGGCCCAAGAAAGTCTTTTTTTTTTTTTTGAACGTGTCTGGGGCCTTTTATAGCCCGCTTTACGAGGTAGTGACCACCTTCAAAAGGTCTAGGATCGGGTTGATCTTGATACCTCTGGAAAGATCCTGACTTCCTGTTTCTAAAACGGTTTGGAACTTGAAAATCCAACAGTTGGATCAAATGTTATGACTCCAAAAAATTAATGGTGCATCGATCGATGCATTAACCCGGTTTTCATGATATCTCGGCCGTTCTAACTCCGATTTTGACCCATGAATAGCCTTTGCATTGAGAATTTGATCATATTCGCAATTGCGTTGGTTTTAACCCTTCCTAATTGCCAGATCAAAATTAGGGTTTTTGGGGCCCGCCACGAGTCAACTCTAGGTCAAACTTGGTCAAAGTTGCCAAAAATCTCCAAAAAGCTCGGGTTTAATGTAAAAATATGAAAGGTGTTATTTTGAGTGGATTTTGACTTTGTTTGTCTTTTGGTCAACCTAGGGTTAACTAGGGGCGTTTTGGTCATTTAGGCTGAAAAAGGCACTTTAGGTGCTCTGGTGTCCAAATGGGTTGTGCCATCTCATTTTGGATGTTCTCGCGGCCCTATGGAGAGAAAATAATATTTTTGAATTTTTCAGGGTCTGGCTCGAAAATCCAGGGTGGATAAAATACGGTATTAACACATGCCCTTTGAATGATTGCTTTGACGGTTATCTTGTTTGCATTCATCTTGTGTTGTTTCTCCTCCCCAAAATTTCTTCTTTAAGGCTCTCGACAAATGCCTCGATACCTGCGCGACACTTCCACAGGTCTGAACCTTAGAGGTTGACAGAGCTCAGCTTAGGACAATTTGGCTATGACCAACAATGTGACAAATGCCTCAAGTGGGGACAAATTCAGAATTTTTATTCAACCTTCAGGAGGAGTTTTAGACATAGTTTCAAACTCACTTCCACGATACAAGCCTTTCTATCGATGTTTATGGATTTTTCTCGATACCTTTCGATAGATAACCCAATCCACCGAGCCAAATTCTTTGGGGTTTCTATCTACTCAATAGCTTCTTGATACCTTCCTCGATCTATCAAGATTTTTTTGCCGTTAACGCCTCCTCAATACCTCTCGATCTATCGAGCTTCTATTCTTGATAGAAGCTCGACACCTCCTCGATCTATCAAGCTACGTTTTCTATATATAGTTTGAGGTCCGCCCTGGTTTTGAAAATTTTCAAATATTTTGATCTCTCTCTCTTCTCTCATGACCTAAAACCCTTTCTCTTGCCAAAATCACTCCTCCTATCATTTTTTTCAGCCTAATCCAAGTCTCCCTCACTAGGTAAGTGTTCTTTGTCTCTTCCTAAGTTTCCATTTTTTGAGAAATTTTTGGTGTTTTGTGATTTTGTCAAAATTGTTAGGTTGGGTGTTGTTAAAATAAACTCATTTGATTATGCATTGAAAAAAGCTCAGAATTCATCCAGGCAGAGAAGCTAACCCAAGAAAGTCTTTTTTTTTTTTTTTTGAACGTGTCTGGGGCCTTTTATAGCCCGCTTTACGAGGAAAAGCGACCACCTTCAAAAGGTCTAGGATCGGGTTGATCTCCTAATACCTCTGGAAAGACTGATACTTCCTGTTTCTAAAACGGTTTGGAACTTGAAAATCCAACTCATCCTAAGTTCATTACAACTCTGTTTCATGCATTCTAGGATTGTGTTTTTGATTATATCTTATGAGTGCTATTAGGTTGGATTGGGTTTTTGCCCATGATGCAATTTATTTTTTCACATCACATGTTCATGCAACTTCATGCATTGCACGTTCTTTCTCCTTTCCTATGCCTTAAAGTTGCTACTATGCTTTTTTTCTTCTCTCTGTCTCCTCGTTTAGTCTCCTCATCATGGCACCCAAAAATTCAATTCCTTCTAAAAACTTGATTCATCGTGGTTCTTCATCTTCTTCTTATCCTCTTGATTCTATTCAATTCCATGATGAGAAGGCACATAGTGACTTCTTTGAGAACTTTTCTGACAGGGCAATTCATTCGAAATGCCAGGTCATTCTGTCTGATTTCCCAAACACTCCTTTACCCAGTGCTATTAGCTCTCGAGCATGGGCTTCTCTTTATGAGAAACCCTCAAGGTGTCCCAATGTGTTCATACAGAAGTTTTACTCCAATATGCATGCCATCGATACCTCTATGCCTCGGTTTACTACGGTATTTCATGGTACACGTATCGTAGTTACCCTAGACTTACTTTTTGAGGTACTACGTGTTCCTAGGGTGGATTGTCCAGATTACCCTATTCTTCCTCATCTCTCTTCCATCTCTAAAGATGAGTTGGCCTCACTCTTCAGTGAGAAGACCATGTTGTGGGGAGGCACCCTTAATTTCTCTATAACCGAGTTCACTAAGGGACCACAATTACTTAATATGGTGATGACCATTGTACTCACACCACAGTCTCACTATAACACTATCATCGAGCCTTTTCCTCGTTTTCTTCTTTCCCTTATGCAAGGTCTCTCTATAGTCTTTCTTTTACATATGATAGAATCTATTATAGATTGCTATCGCGACATGACTACACATGATAAGCTTTTCTTTCCTTTGACTATCACGTGTATCCTCACACACCTACACATCACTATCCTCCTTCTCCTCACTTTTACGTCATGGGTGCCATTAGTAAGGAGTCTATTTGGCGTAGTGCAATGCAACTTGCTGCAAAGCCTCTGTGGGTGGAGCCTTTCGATGCATCCCCAACAGATCCTACAGCTCCTTCCTCTCGACCTTCTTCATCCTCTGCCCCCTCTTCCTCTTTTGGGGCCACTATCTCCCTTGCTGATATCATGAAGCATCTTCAGCACATGCGTGCTGATTTTAGTAGTCATCTAGACCATCTATTCTATAAGATGTATCAGATGAACACTAGAATCGGTCGCATCGCTCGCTGCCAATCTTGACTTGGTGGTTTTACGCCCTTACCTTCACTAGAGCTTCCTGAGGAGTCCTCTTCTTCTGATGGTGGAGATGATGATGCTTCTGGCTCAAAGTATGATGATGAGATGACGACCTCTCAGTGATACACCCTTTGTCACTCATGACAAAAAGGGGAAGTATTTTTGTAAATGAGAGTAGTCTAGGTGTTAAAGGGGGAGCTAGCATAGGACATACTAGATAGGGAGAGAGTAGTTTTGAGTGTTTTTGAGGGATGTAATGAGGTTTTGATGTATTCTTTTTCATTACATGTATCATGGCCTTGTGACCACTTTTATTACATGCATTGTATTTCTTGATATATATATATATATATATATATATACACATACATATATATAAGATGATGTATGTTTTCTTCACCTTTGTCTCACATTTGTTGTTTCTTTTTTATCTTTATACACATGTTTCTTTTTGTATACAACTTGTCTATGTTTCACACTTGATGCCTTAATGAATCTTGTTTAAGTGCTTCAATTAAGACAAGTTACAAGTCTACCATGCCACGATCTCTCTTTTTCCAAAGTTTTTCAAGAGTTCATGTTACGGTTAGACTTATGTAATTTTGAATTATGGGATAGTTGTATTAGACTTCTCTCATAATTGCTTTTTGTGGTTTTGTCACGAATTGTCAAAGGGGGAGATTGTTAGGGTTATATTTTGTTGTAATTGGCTAATCCTTTGACAAAATGCACTTTACTAGTAATTAAGTAGATCTAAGATGGGTTCAGTACTTCAAGAAACAAGTTGTTCAATACAAGCATTAAAGACATGAAGATTGGTCCAAGAAATAAGTGAAGAAAAGCTGTTCATTAAGTCTCGACAAATAGCTAGACAACAACTCGATCTATTGAGAATTACAATTTTTGAATTTCCAGATTTGAAATTCGGCCTAATCCTGCATATTTTTTTTAGGGTTTCTTTTCTCACAACCCTACACAGATACAGAGACCAAGAGACTTATATTCTTTGTGTGAAGCTACTGCGTTTGTACGTTATAAGGTTTTGTAACCAAGTGCTTCCAGATCTTCATTGTTAATGAATTGAAGAACTTTGCAAGCAACAACATATGTTCAAGTTGCTGGAGTTAGTAATGTACTTGGGATCCATGCAAAGGGTTAGTCATAAATTAGAGATTTGTGCATCAAGGGAAAGAAGACTACTACAAAATCAAGTCCAATTGGATATTAGAGCAAAGGTTCAACTATAGGTCGGTATTTTAGGATAGGCCTAAGGTAGTTGGTAAGATTCCCTATACTTGTAATCACTTGATTGTTGATTAGTGGATTCTTTAGAGTGGTGACCTTAAAATCACCCGGTGGGGTTTTTGCCTTGTGAGGTTTTCCCCTTTTGTCAACAAATCACCGTGTTCAATTTATTTTCCACTGCACTTAGTATTTTTGGTGATTTATTGGTGTCTTCATGATTTGCATGCAATTGAACTTAATTAATCAACTTAAGTAATTGAATTAATTAACTAGGGTCAAGCTATCTTAACCCAACAGTTCACAAATACGGGTACGCCCGATGGGACATCTCTGCCTCTCATCTCATTCTCCTTCAAATAAAGAAATTTTTATCATCTTGCTACCAACTCCATTGGCCTCTAGCAAGAACATTCAAGCTTCAACAATAGCTACTTCAATTAGACTGGGTATAGCTACCACCAACAACTGCATTGGTGCAATCAATCGCAGCTAGCCTAAAGCAACAATCAACTTCAATCTCAATCAACCAAGGAATCCATGGTCTAAAAAATCATCTCCTTAAACCCTCTTGCAAGAAACAAGGTCATCAATAAGGACATCTCTACCTTGAAACACCTCGAGTATGGAGGAGGCAAATCCCCTTCTTCCTTCACAAGAAGTTGATTGCATGATTTCTCTCCCACTGCAGGGAACCCAAAAGATGAGATTTCATGTGCTCACTTTAAATCACTTTCTTCTCCATCATCTTGGGAAGTTGTGTCAGTCATGATGACTAACACCTTTACAATGGAAGAAAAGAGGGTTGAAATGGAATAAAGGGTCTTCCTTCCCACAAAAGCACTTGAAGATAAGGACCTTCAAACTGCAAATCTAATGAATAAACTCAAAGTACAAGATCTAGGTGAATTAAGCCATGGTCATAAATTCCCATCCAACTTCACATCTACAAAGGATGGCAAAGGGAGAGAAATTGAAAAACACTCCCCGACGAGAACAATCTACTTTGGTTGCTTCGTTGTCAATCCAACCATTGCAAGATATGATAACAAATACCATTCGAACAAAATATGGAGGCTCTGCTACAATTTCTCTCACATTTTCAAAACCCTACACAAAGCGCATTGACAACATAAGAAATCCAAATGGGTATCAACCCCTAAGTTCTTGTAATTTGATGGCAAAAGAAACCATAAACACCACATTGCTCACTTCATAGAAACCTATGAGAACACAGGGAGTCAAGGAGGCCTCCTTGTAAAACAGTTTAACCGTTCACTCAAAGGGAATGCCTTTGATTGGTATACAGACTTAGAACCTGAGTCAATAAACAGTTGGGTACAAATTGAAAGAAAGTTTCTTGACCAATTCTATAGCACGCATCGAACGGTGAATATGATGGAGCTTACTAATACCAAACAATAGGAAAATGAGCTAGTGGTCGATTATATCAATTGATAGAATTCTTTGAGTTTGGATTGCAAGGATAAACTTTCTAAAATATCTACTGTAGAGATGTGCATTCAAGGCATGCAATGGGGACTTCTTTACATCCTTCAAAGGATAAAGCCCCGAACATTTGAAGAGTTAGAAACTCGCACACACAACATTAAGTTAAGCATTGCTAGCCATAGAATTACCAAACCTCTCATACTTAAGGAAAGGAAAGAAAGGAAGGAAGGAAGTGAGGAGGAATGACAGGAATGCAAAGTCAATCTCAAAGACCTAGTGACTGTTAACACTACCATAGTCAAGGTTCCAAGAAGAGGAGCAAAGGCAAATGAAAAATGACTTAAAGGATGACAAAAGAACAAGGTGCATCATTTGAATTTAAAGGAACATGAGCAAAAAGTACATCTGCTCCCTAATAAAGATGTGCCAAACATCTTAGAACAATTACTACAATTGAAGCTAATTAAACTGCCAGAATGCAAGCAACTAGAAGACATGGGGAAAGTTGATAACCCTAACTACTACAAATATAATCACATCATTGGCCACCTAGTCCAAAAATGCTTCGTCTTCAAAGAACAAATCATGAAACTTGCCAAAGAAAACAAGATTGATCTAGACTTTGATGAAGTTGTTAGGTTAAACCATGTGACTGTTGCATGTGATGTACTTCTAACTTTCAAGCAGGGGGTAAACACAATTGGAGCATACATGTTGATTGACAATAATGATGCAAAAATCAACCCTATCAATGGGAAGTTCTTGCAACACTTCTACACTTGAAAATTGAGGATCGCTCCTTGGTAAGAGTTTAAACTACCCACTACCATGCTGCAAGGGTACATGATGTCTTCCCATTACCTTTGAAGGCATGCAAATAAAGAAAAATAAACCCCACTCAATGTCACCATTTGTGAGTGTGGCATAGTAGTTGGATTCCTTTATCACCCTTAAGACCAAGGTCTTAGGTTTGATTAGATTATCGCAATTGGTACCCATGAAATACCGTGGGGCATAGGGCGAGGATTACACATGTGAGCCCTTATTTTTTTGTTTTGTAAAAAGAAAACAAAAACAAAAAACAAAAAAAAAAATCATCAAAAAAATTAAAAAAAAAAATCCGTTGAACTATGTAATTACTAAATCCCTCTTCAAGGTATGTAGACAGCTTAGTACTTTGCACTAAGTTCAGCTACATGAAAAAGAAAAAGGATTGCTGGTCTAGATTTAAGAGTTTTCCCATAGATCGTCAACGTGCTTTCAAGAACCCTTTGTTTGGCAAGGTGTCGCTTAAGATCAGTCAATTGCTCACTATATGATGCCTAAAGATCATTGTGGTATAAAATGACAATTGCAAAGAATTAGTGTCACTCAACTTTTCTTGAAATAATGATAAACATAAGTTGATTCTTGGTTCTGGAGTAAAATAAAATCTTCAACCTCTTTTGCAAGGAATGAAGTCTACAAGGCATTGCCCATCTTTTGTGGACATCCTCCCACATCTCTGAAGTATGTTTTGTATCACCTATCTCCTAGGGGCATCTTCTTGTAATTTTCAAGTCTAGGCTACATTGTCTCTTTTCTAGGTTGTGCCACTTCACAGCTTTGAAATTTGAACCACATCATCTCCCTTTGGAGTGGTGTTGTTTCACATTATGTCTCTAAAATTTGGACAACATCACCTTCCTCCAGAATGATAATAGATCATGTATCTAAAGTTGGTGTTGCATCATGTCTCCTCTAAGGGCATGTTCATGCAATGTCAAATTCTTGGTGGCATATTCTGACATCTTTAAAGTCTAGGCTACATCGCTTTAGCCTTTGATGTTCGAACCATATTTCCTCTGAAAATTGGTGCTAATACAACTTCATTATAAAGGCTAATGTTGGTGCGACTTTAGTGCAAATGAAGCATTGATGTGGCTTCATGGCAAGCATGAATGTTAGCGTGGCTTCAGTACAAATGAAATGTTGACGTGGCTTCATGTTGAAAAGGTTTCATTACAAAGACAAGTCTAGTATTGCTTCATTAGACAAAGTAATGGTAATCTTTAATGCAAATGTAAAATTTACTCGGCTTCATGATAAGAACAATTGATGTGGCTACGTTGCAAAGACAAGTGTGGAAACCTTCATGCAAAAAAAAGTGATAGCATGGTTCCATTGCAACAACCAGTTCTAGTATTGCTTAAATTGCCAAGACAAAGGCCAATACAACTTCAAAGTCAAGTACTGGTAATAGCATTGTTGTATCATGAACACCGGTGATAACATTGTTGCCTAGATGGTAGCTGCTATAAGAACATCAAGGATGGATGTCAATAAGAGATTGTTGTTGTAAGGCAAGAATGCGATAATATGGAGACAAACATTAACATCATGTAAGAACATTGATGTAAAGCTTGACATTGAAGCCCAAAAAATAAGGAACACATGCAACAAAACAAAAACAAGGAACAACAAAAAACTTGTCAGAAGAAAATTTCATGGCATGTCTAACCCCCACACAAAAAAAAAAAAAAAAAAAAAAAAAAAATCAACAAAGAGAGAAAGCGTCAATTTCTAGCTAACAAGTACAAAGAAATGAGAAACATGGAAAAAAAAAATCTTAAAAGCAAGAGAAGAAGGCTAAAGGCTAAAATGCCTAAGTAATGGACGAAGCCAATTTCACAAACTCTTATATAGAGAACTTTTGCTAAAGTAGTTGGCAAGAAAAATAAAGAAAGTAAAAAAACCATCAAATGGTTCCACCAGCCAACCAGTGAAAAAAAATTCTTCTTCACATTTCAAAAAATGTGAAAACAGTTGAAGTTAAAAGTCAAAATTTGCAAACTTAAATGCACTCAAAATCAAAGAAGTTTGACCAAATATAGAAGATGAGAAAGGTGGTTAAAGCAGGAATAAGAATTTAGAAGGCTCGTCACCTACCTCACAACCCACAAGTCTAAATTTTGGCATTGCCTTGTTAGAGCAATCGCTGCAAAAAGAGTAGAAAAACCACAATAGTCCAATACAAACAAATTGTCACCCACGGCCTTCCCTTTCAGATTTGTGAAAATGCAGACATCAATTCGCAAAACTTACCCACGGGGATCTTAAACGAACTTTGATCCACAAAACCCAAGAAAATCAACCTCAACGAAGCTAACACATGCTCCCACGCGTAGCCACAAACTCATAATGACCAGCGGCAAAGTCCTTCAAATATGTTCAAATCTGCTTACAATTTTAAAAAACAAGCCATACCAAGAGATTCTACGGCCTTTGCTCCACAAAGCCTAAAAATTTCTGGTCCAAAAACATTGTCATGTGCTGCCATGCGCCTCCAGAAGCTCTGGGAAATGCTGCCTTGATGCCACCGTTAACACTCACGCGCTACCACGCGCCTTCACGATTCTTCACATGCTCACACATGTGGCAAAAATCTCATGTGCTTCCACATGCCCAGCAAGCATCTGACTTCATGGATGACGTCATCCTCCACTATTTGATTCGAGCTGTTTGTCCAAGATCTGACCCGAAGCTTTAACCCAAATCCAATCCACACACAAAAGAAAGAAGAAAAAAAGGTTTTAACTAAGTTAGACCTTTGACTTTAACCAAAAAATCAAAAAATTTTAAAATGGACCTATCCCACTTGGTTTTTCGAGTACATTCCGATTTTGGGACCCGTTTCTTCATTCAAAACTTGAAAATTACGCAAGCGTTCGCTTTCTAGAAAGTTGTCTTTTACATAAATCTTGACCAAAAGTCAAAATTTTCAAGAAAGACTTGTTTTGCTCAATTTTTAGTGTATATTTTGATTTTGGAGTCTATTCCTTCATTTGAGACTTTGAAATTGCGCAAATGGCTCAATTCCAAGATAGTTGACTTTCATGTTGAAGTTGACCCAAAAGTCAAAATTTTCAAGCTAGACTTGTCTAGCTTAGTTTTTCACGTAGATTCCGATTTTGGGATCTATTTCTTCATTTGAATATCTAAAATTGCTCAAATGGTAACATGAATATTCGGATATTATCATATAGTCCATAAGATTCATAGTATGTGATTTATGTGAAAAGTCACAGAAAATATAAATCACAAGTTCTTTGTAAACTCAAATTTTTTGTTCGTAATCGATGATAAAATTGAGTATTTCATCTACAAAGACTATAACATATCAACTAAGATGATTTGTCTTGATCATGGAAATGGAGATTTTTAGTTGGTATGTTGATTTGTTTTAAGAGTTAAACATATTGAACTGGACCGCTGTGAGATTTATTATTCTCCTAACGACTGTCAAATGAATAATAAACTCACGACTTATATTTACATAAACTCTTAATCCTGAGAGGATAATGGACCTGATCATAAAGAATAGGTTGCTTTGATATATCAGCAGTGAGATCTATAGTAACGGTCAAAACCTCAATATGTTGAGCAATCACATTTAGTGTTGATGGAACATATATTCTCAAGATGGAATTTAAAGTCTCTTAACGAAGATATAAAATTTT